>NW_019168270.1:9280724-9481631 GCF_002303985.1 Durio zibethinus
AAACTTCATTTGTTTTTATTAATTTGATATTCATCAATCCTATATACGGTTATTCAATTTAGAATGAATTGCAAGCTAAACCATTTGTTATTAATTTTATTTTTGTTTTATTTTTACAAAAAATAAAAGAAGCCCAAAAAAAATACGAGTCCAAAAAGTACATCACCATCGAGCATCAAAAAAGGATATGCAAATGTGAAGTATGAACTTGTAAGTATTTAATACTAGTTATTTTACACATCGTTTATGATTTTTAAATTCATTTAATGAAATTTTCCAACTTATATTTTCATATGATTTTAGGAAATATCAAACTCAAGCAACGCAATATCAAGATGGGATGTTTGAAAAAAAGCACATATGTTAAAATCTGGAACCTATGGGAATGAAGCAACTGAACAAATGGCTAAGAAGATTGTAAGTTCATTTTGAAGTTATATCTCATTTGTCACTTCGTCATTTACGCATGTTAATATATTGTATTTATTCATGTTTGCATGTTGTATTTTAGGATGACATTGCTATGAAATTCACATCCGGAGAAATTTCAATTGGTTCTAACGAAGATGTGTTGACCATTGCTTTCGGTTCAAAAGATAGACCTGGTCGTGTTAGGAGGGTTGGGAGCTTTGTTTCTCCAATAACTTATTTCAAAACTCAACCTAAACCCCGCACCTTTAAGATTGTTGAATATAAAGTTATAATAGAGCAACAACAACAACAAATTGATGAGCAACAGCAACGAATTACTAAATTGGAAGCACAATTGGCATCAATGCAAACTAACACAATTTCGTGTTAGTCTTTTATCGACCTTGTCAAAAATGAATTATTGGATAAAGTATTTAAGCAAATCCTTTTTTCAGTAATCGTTATTTTTTTTTTTTGGATTTAATTTTTTATTTGATTTTTGTTGTTTGATTATATTTTAAAATATTTGATTTTTGTATGTAACAGGTTTTTCAGCTTCAGATAGTCCCACCTGTGGAATCTAGTATGCATGTGTCAGATTATCTCTAAATTGAGTCCAAATATCACTTGGCTCAACATGCCTAATCAAATCTTAATGTTTAGATCTGGTTGGTTACTACTCCCTTCATCAACATCAACTTCAATAAGGTTAATTACCATATTAGACTTAATAAAATTATGAAGAAGACAACAAGTAAAAATGATTATACATCATGTTTTTATTAGATAAAATGATTTTTCTCTTAAAATTACCGATCTAGATTTCAATATATTAAAACATCTCTTGATACAATTTTTTACTTGAGAATATTTCATATTAAAGTATTCATGGGGTGTTGTTGGTTTGTGTCTTAGCGTCCAATCATTCATGTGTTATTTTTGACCTATATAAAGTGCCAAAAATCTTTTCACCATTTGTGTATCCGGTATCACACAAATAGTAATAACCTATTTTAGTGTCATAACATTAATACACATAAAAAAATGTGTTCCATACAAAAACTATCGCTCTACAATTATTTTACAAAAGCTCTCCTATCCATTCTACAATTATCTATACACTGCCTATCACTTTAAAAAATCATTGTAGTTAAGTTCAACTTTCTAATTTATAGCTTATCATAACTGCTAATAACAAAAGATAGTCTATGTCTTTTTCTAAGTTTCATTGCAACTAAGGTAATATTAACAATAAGTAACAGGTTTAACATAGTCTCCATTTGGTTTAATTACAAAATAAGCACTGTTATCAAATGCATATTCTTTCTTAGTGATAAACAAGTTATAATTGTTTGGAAAAAAGATTTTGGTTAATATTGAAAATATGTGTCGAAAGCAAAAATGTTCATTTCAATAAATGGAATCTAAGACACTTAAAAAAAAAAAAAAACAAAACGTCTGTGGATTAAGAACTAAAACCAAAATAAAGAACACATATGATAGATGTACATCTTTTCAATCAAGATCTAGACGAGATCTAAACAAATAAAACAAGAACATATTTGAATCAAATAAATAATATAGAATAGATCATGATGTAATAGATAATAGACACATCGTTTATTGATAAATTAAAGATAAACTAAACATCACAAAGATGAAAGCCCGAAGGTTGAGGCTAATGTTGGTTGAAACAAAGAAGTCTTTGCTTAGAGATTTGCGATAATGTCTAAGGAAAAAAAGTGATC
Source organism: Durio zibethinus (assembly GCF_002303985.1). The sequence goes on from NW_019168270.1 coordinate 9,282,884, forward strand.
TTTGTTATTCAACATAGTTTAACTCTAAATATGACATTTCTTATGTCAAAAACATCATAATTGTTTTTAATAATTGAACTTTTATTTGATTAGATATAAGAATGTCAGTTGTGTCAAAAACTTGGTTTTTGAGAGGGAAAAAAATCGAATTCATGAGTCAACAATTACTGTATTTTCTTGAATATAAATGTAGTAAATAACCACATTTATTGCATTATAACGCGTCCTATCATAGTATTTGATAGCTATTACTATGTTCCAAAGCATCCAATCGTAATATTAAAGTGGAAAATTTTTCAAAAAATATAAAAGTTATCAAATACTGTGTTTTTGTTCAAAGAAATGCAGTAATTAATAACAAATATTGCATTATAAACCCTGAAAACGTATTATTTGATGGGAAAAATATAAAGAAAATTAAGTACAAATCAAATACTACATTTTTGTTAAAATAAATGTAGTAAATAACAACAATTATTGCTTTTTAAAGCAAAGATACATAGTATTTAAGTGGTAAAAAAAATACTACTAAAAAAAATTTACTACTCAAATACTACGTTAAGCTTCCAACAAAAGTAATATTTATGCTATTTGTTTGTAAAAAAAAAAAAAATTTAGGTTAGTTACCATTGAGTTTCAAAAAAGTAAAATAAAAAGAAAATATTTTTTATTCAGGTTAAATGTGAGACAAAAGTAGCTTTTTTCTCAAAATCTTAAAAAAGTATAAGAAGATATGAGTTTTTAATTCCGAGACTTTTGAATATTGTTGGGAATATAAAATTATTTTAGGAATCAGATACTTGTAAAACCAAATGTGAGAAATCTCATATTCTCCCGAACGAAACGCCCCCTTAATGTAAAGATGTAATGAATAAAATATTTGATAAACAATTTACGAACATGTTCAATTTTTATTCATTTGTTAAGTTTAACAAACAATTAATAACAATATTTCAAAGTTTATTAATTAAACAAATAGATTACAAATATAGCAAAATTCATTTATGTTTGATTCATTTGTAAAAATTAACAAAGCGTTTGATGAATAATTCATCAATAGAATTAATTTTTGTTTATTTATATTCATTTATTAAGCTTGACAAATGATTATGAATAATATTTTATAAATTATTAATTAGACAAATAAATTACAAATATAACAAAATTTATTTATATTCAATTTGTTTATATTTTATCCATAAAAAAAGATACTGGTGGAGAACATGAAACTCAAATCTAATACATTTGGAACACACACATGAACATAACAGTTTGATTCCCAAATCTAGTCTGATTCCCACGTGCCTCTCTCTTGTTTGGCAGAACAAAAAATGTTTTCAAAGGAGAAAAAACATTTAAAAAAAACATATATGAACGAAACTTCAAAGAAACTTAATGGAAAAAAGGTGAAGAATGAAGAGCATTTTATCCTCTATACCCACCAAAGTTTTCCACTAAACTTTAGCTTTACACCTTTTGATTGCTTTAGGCTTTTTTTTTTTTTTTTTTGTTCTCAACATTACTTAACTTGGCAAACCAACACAGGTAACATTTTGTTTAAACCTAATTCTTTCTTGAACGATTTAAAAAGTATACTTTTTCGTATTAATTTAGTGTATTTAAAATCGAATTTTCATTGTCAAACAAAGATAATTTTTTTATAAATTCATTAAATTTGATGTAAAAGAAATTTATTTGGATAATATTTAAAAATATATTTTGAATGAAATTTAAAATTTCTTTACCGCTAAATAAAAAAAAAAACCAGAGAATTTCTTCATTTCACAATTGAATTGATCCTTGCGGTGATTTGACTGGATTTTGTTATCAAATTTTAGTGCTGAAGAAACCTTCAAGGCTACCAGTTTAGTCCACACGGACTTGGTTGATCTTAGGGAACTTGGTCAATAGTTTCAACCCTTTTAAAAATGGAGACATTTGATAGGTCTAAGGTCAAATATTTCGTCCCATTGAGAAATTTTGGACATAAAAATTTATGTTTCTTTTCTGTTCAAGTTCTTCAACCTACATGGAAAATATCACCCTATTGACCAAGAATTATTAAGGGTCGGAAGTTTTGATTAGGGATAGCAAAACCATCTTTTATTTGACGGATTTTTATTTTTAAATCAGATTAAATAAGGGAAAAGAGATTTTTAAAATACATTAGACTTAAGATCGAAAGTAGATTTAACATGTTTAGTTTAGAATTAATTTAATAAAAATATTATATTTATTTATAATTAAAATATAATTTATATTAAAAATAATATTTTTATAAATATTATATTAAATTAATATCATTGAATTAATTTATAATCACTTCAAATTGAATTTGAATTATATATATGTCGAATCAATATAGAATATGAAAAATAATAATATGATATCAAACAAAAACATAATCAAATATAAATATTAAAAAATTCAATCAAAATCGAACAAAGATAAACAATCTCGGTCTAATCCGTTTTCATCTTATCTTTAATAACAATCATTTATCAAAGTCTTTTTAAAAAGTTGATAGCATTAAATATATGAAAAATTATTTGGTATACTATTAATGAAATTTTTTTAACTTTACAAATAAGTTTAATAGGATGGCACATTTATAATTTTTTAATTTTTTAAATCTATTTTGAAAAATATATGTCACCTTGTTATTCTTTACATTATTTATATATTTAATAATTTTTATTAATATATTTAGATGTGCTGTTTAATGTTTAAAAAGAAAAGAAAAAGTTGGAAGTTGATCCATCAAATGAATTGGTAAGTGATAAATAGGTATCAATGTGAATCAACTTTATGCTTCCATGGGCTTAGAATATTACCATTCTTATTTGTTTGTGATAAAATCAAATCAAAGATGGTAACAAGAAAGGGTACTTCAAACTAAGGTAAGGAATAATTAATAAATTTTATTGATAATTAAGGAAAAACCTTTATCACCCATTTGTTGAGGTAAAGAGCCTGCCATTTATTCAAGGTTGAATAAGAAACAAGTAGCATGGGACCACATGCCCTTTCATGTCTATCAAGGGTAGTTTAGTAATTTAAAATATGATAAATTTATATAATTTATATATGATATAAAAATTAAACATAAAATAAATATAATTTAAAATTTTAATAATAATTATATATAAATTTAATTAAATAAAATATTTTTTATTTTTATATAAATATTAATTATAATATATAATTTTTATATAAATATATAAATTTTGATATTTTATTTCAGATAGATACATTAAACATAAAATTTATTTAAAAAAATAAAAAATTCAAGTTCTTGACATTTTTAACCTGCTATCCTAGCCTAAAAAGCTATGTATGGTAATAAAAAGAAGAAAAGGCACCCAGTTTCAATAAAGTTTCAATTTTTATAAATTTTTTTCTCTCTCCCTCTAAAAGTTGTTGCCTTTTTTTTTTTTTTTAATAATTTTTCGCTATTTCTTTTTTATTCTTAAGCTTAAATTTTCAAACTTGCCTTAAAGAGAGCAAAAAGGAGAAATTAAAGAGAAATAAAGCTTCTGTCTTTAGTTTTTGCTATCAAAATTTGTTCTTAACATTATATCTTGTTTGTGAGAAAGCAAAGAGAAGAAGAAAGAGAAAATGAGCAATGCTCATCAAGAAGTTATCAAGCAATTTCTGTCTTTGATGGAAAATGGTGGGATTTAAGTATAAAGGAATGATTTTTTTTTTATATATTTTCTTTTTTGGTTTTCTTTTGATCTGCAAATCACTAACATTCTGCTTTTTTTTTTTTATTTTCTTTTTGGGAAATTTGACTTACAGTTGATGATAGAATGAAGGAAACATTTCAGGTTTTTTTTTTTTAATTTATTGGATATTTATTTTTTTCTTGGATGCTGAGATAAGGTTTAGTAACAATTTGCTAAATTTCTTTAGTTACTATAATTTCTGCTGTGGACTTGATCTGACTGCTTGGCTGTTTGCAATTTCATGTTTAACAGTTTTCTTCTCTTTGTTGCTTCTGGTCTATCTCTTGCTTGATTTATCTCAGTTGTAACCTTTTTGGTTCAGTGAAGTTGTAGTTGATTCAGTTTGTAACTGTCCCTTTCTCAATGTTTTACTAGTTTCTGGGGTAGCTGCATAGTTGTGAAACTTGGCAAAGAGTTACAGAAAAGCTTAGTTGGCACTTGCTGGTTTGGTCTTTTTGATTAGTTACTGAAACAGGATGCTAGCTTGTTAGTGATCATTTAACGGTGAGGTGGTACAGTTGAATTGTAAGACCATCATGAATGATTTGTAGATTTGATATTAACTATACAAGCAGGAAATGAAAATTTTTTTTTTTTGGTACATAGGAGGCCACAGCTTGGGGATAGGAGAAGGGATTGCAGGTGTTGGGATTTGAACTTCAGACTTACCGGATGTCACCTTTTAAAGGTGATTGCATGAACTAATTGAGTTAAGCTCCGGTTGGGAAATGAAAATTTTACTAGTGTCACAAAGTATATGGAGCAAAGTGCGGTGTGTAGATAAAGAAAATGCTTAACATAGGATTTTCTTTCCCATTAACCCTATTTTATATTGACATTTGAGGTGTTCTGAAGGAATTAAGTTCTTTGTAATGATCTTCCCCTGACATGACTTGTGTTCCCTGTTTGTATTGCTGCAGTATATTATGTGGATGAATACAGCATGTTTATATACATATTTTATATTATGATCTGCCAAAGTTTAAGTTTAAGCTGAATACCTTGGTCTGCAGAACATGCACAATGGGTATCCAACTGAACCTTTAGTGCGGTTTCTCAAGGCAAGAGACTGGAACGTTCAGAAAGCTCATAAAATGGTGAGATTCATATGGTGCACTTAAAGTAAAACAAAATTTTGTGCATCAAAGATCTCATTTTTTTCTGTTTATTAATTCCTAATTTGTTGTCTGCGCCAGTTAATTGATTGCTTGCAATGGAGACTACAGAATGAGATTGACAACATATTAGCAGTGAGTTTTTCCATTATACACTAATTGATTCCTAATATTTTTCGGTTTATGATATTTCAAAACCATGCTGTTGCAACAGCATGATTTATTGTGGCAATTGATGACTTTTCTGACAACTCATTTTTCTTTTTTCATTATGTAGAAACCAATTATTCCCACTGACTTGTATAGAGCAGTACGAGATTCTCATCTTGTAGGATTGTCGGGTTACTCAAAAGAGGTGTTTACCTATTTCATTAGGGTTTATCTTGATATTGTGATTGTCCTACTTGTGGATTTGGTAACTCGTATTTGTTTTGCTGTGACAATATGTAGCTTTTGTTACATTCAAAAGTGCTTCCTTGGTGATTAACCACCTCATGCCTTCTTACATTTCCAGGGTCTTCCTGTCATTGCTATCGGTGCTGGGCTCAGCACATATGATAAAGCATCTGTAAGGACATCATAACTTCTTCTATTTTTAAATTTGGCATTTCAGCCTGTAGAATCTGGTTTGATGTTTGAAACTGCAGTTGAAAGAAATCATTGAAAGACTTGCTATTGAGCTTTTAAGTAGCAATATGCTTTTCTGCAAAAATTAACTTGTGTCTAGTATAACATATTGGGACAAAGCAAGTTGTGTTCTATTTTTAGACGCAAAAGATTCAAGAGTTTAATTGAGGGCATGAGGTACTTGACAGTTTTTTCCATTTTCTCCTTGAAAATGGCCGTGACATACAATCATCCCACATTCTTTTAGCACTCAAAGGTGTATGTATGTAGTTCAACTTTCAGTGCATGGAGTTATTTCTGTGGTACTTAAATTTGTAATTGTTTTGTTTTCTAGGTGAATTACTATGTACAGTCACACATTCAAATGAACGAATATAGAGATCGTGTAGTATTGGTGAGCGCAGACTCTGCCAATGGGTGTTTCTTACTTGTATACTTGCTTACTAACTTTTTATGTATTCTAACATGTTGCTTTTGTTATAGCCTACGGCCACAGAAAAGTATGGACAGCATATTAGCAAATGTGTGAAGGTTTTGGATATGACTGGCTTGAAGCTTTCAGCATTGAACCAAATAAAGGTGCATTTTATGATCACATAACCTTCTTTCTTACTATCACTTTAACTGCATTTCTCTTTCTCAGCATAGTCGCCACCTGATTTCACATGTAATTTGATCTTTATGTAGTGATTTATCTTTTCTTGTTCTCCTTAGTCTCATATGCTGTTTGCTAATGCAGCTATTGACTACAATAGCAAAAATTGATGACTTGAATTATCCCGAGAAGACAGCAACATACTATATTGTCAATGTGCCATACATATTTTCAGCATGTTGGAAGGTTTTTACTTTTTCGTAATTCCCTATTTCTCTCAGCTAACTCATACAAAAGAGAAACCTAATGCTTTTCTGCAAATGTTGACAGACTGTAAAACCTCTTGTGCAAGAAAGGACGAAGAGAAAAATTCAGGTGCTTCAAGGTTGTGGAAGGGATGAGTTACTGAAAGTAAGAAAATCCATCCCTCCATGTTTGTAGGACTTACTTGAAAGCATGTTTTCCTTTTCAAATATCAGCAATAGCTTCTTGTTCTTTTGAATCCACTTTCTTTGCTCTCTTGTTAAAATGCTACGTTGATTGGAAAGGCCATTATTGTTTAACATTATGCTTCCATAATATGAAGAGTGTAGTAAGTCTATAGTTTGCTTTCAACTTTTTAGATAATTAGTCCCTTTATTTTACAAAACTGATGAGGTATTATCAGTTTTGACCTAAAGGTCTCACAGTTTTGTTCCACAAAAGACACCTTACAAGTATAGATTTAAGTCTTTAGATATATGCTTTAGCGGCTCCTTATAATATCGTGGGATTGGGGAATTTTAAACTCCCTTGTTAAAGCTTGACGTCCACGTCAAGTAATACAGTTTTTGGCTAGTGATTGCTCTAATACTTATTAAGGAATCCCACACCCAACTAACGAGATATGGTCCGCTTTTACCTAAAAGTTTTACGATTTTATCTCACAAAAGACGCTTCATAAGTATGAGTTTAAGTCATTACATATATACTATAGTAGATATTCATAATGTCCCGAGATTGGGATGTTAAAGCTTTATGTATGTTTTTAATCTGATGCAGGAAAAGATAGCTTCATTGAATTGGTTCTCTTGGTAGTTCCTATTAATCACTATGGATAATGCAATGAATGAGGTGTTCATCGTTCAATTGGTTATCTTGTGTAATTTTGTGGCATAAGGCATTAAGCTCATTCTCGCCATCCTTTGTATATATAGATGCATTTTTCTGAATCATGTTTTTGTTTGTTTTGATTTCTGACATGTTCGTTCCAACTATGCAGATAATGGATTATTCCTCCCTCCCACATTTTTGTCGAAAAGAAGGTTCTGGATCCTCGCGTCACAGCAGCAATGTAGCCATAGATAATTGTTTCTCATTGGAGCATACCTTCCATCAACAGCTTTACAATTACATAAAGCAGCAAGCTACGCTTACAGCGACTGGTTTGCCGATCAAACAGGGGTCAGTTCATGTAGATTTTCCGGAGCCTGATCCAGAAGGTACCAAAATTGCAAAGACTATCGAATCTGAGTTCAACAGGCTTGCAGATCAGAATGGTCTATGCAACTCATTAAATGGTCTTAAAGTAGATGGTGATTAATTTTAGACATATTGATTACATATTTGTTGCCAATATGATATGAAAAGTCAGCACTTGACGGCCAAAGGCTCATCTACATTCGAGTGAGAGGCCATGCATTTTAGTTATCAAATATAATAGCAGAGTTTTCTTGCATCAGCTTGATGCAGGTTTGGTAGGCAACAAATCTGGTGTAACTTCATACCCCACCTAGAGGTATATCTAATACATCCGTGCTTGCAAGCTATTCAGACTTGGTTCGATTATTATTGAGAAGTTTGAGTAATTTAATTTATTTAGCGAGTTGAGTTTGAGTATTTTAATGTTTGATTTGAGTAATTAGCGAATTTGATGGAGTTTTATATTTTAATATATATTTTAATTAAAAAATTATTATTTTATTTTTATATATATTAAGTTGAGATTGAGTTTGCACACAAATAATAGGGATTAAAGTTGAGCATAAGAATTTACTTTTTTTTTTTAATTTGGTAAACAAATTTAATTGAAAGAAATTTTATTTTTATTTAGAGTTGATTCAAATTTAAAAATTTAAAATTGATCAAAGTCGGAGTTTTAAATAATGAATTTCAAGTTGAATTAGAGTTTGTCATTGTTATCAGTACATTTATACTCTTAAGGTGTCCTTAAAGTGGAAAATAGCACTTTTTTTTTTCCAAAAATCTGCAGGAAGCATAACCCTTCCAGTCCTCATTGCGTTGAATAAATTTCTTGTCAGCATCTTCTGAATGTTTCTTGAACGCAGTTGCTGCTTGAAAAGGTTGTTGGCCATGTGTTGGTGTATCAGCTTCCATAAGATAGATAATTTGTTGATGATAACATACATTGATGGGGTATTTACCGCTTTGTGCACCACCCACTCTTTCATTTGATGGTTCAAAGTTGTCTAAGATTATCATTATTTGCTGTGGATTCGACAATTCATTTATTTGTATTATGTTCGTATCATATCAAAAATGCATAAAACATAGAAAACTTATTATGTCAAATTTGTGCCGGTAATCGAACATTATATTTTTAGCACATCAAATAGCAGAATGAAGAACTCAAACACCCATGCTCATGTACTTTGCACATCAAACTCGAGATGGATGAGAGAATACTCCAAAAACATCACATTAATATAAACAATGAAAATATCATATCACATTTCTAACATAGTTGTTGTAGCAGCTATAAGCAACAGCAATTGATGCAGCAGCACAAACAACAGCGAGAGCAGCATATGTATCCTCCAGCTCCCAGCTCTCAAACCATGCTGGCTTAGCAAAAACCTTCCGCACAGCAGGACCCTTGCCGGTAGTGATCTTCCGAATAAGTTTCCTGTTGCCTTTTTTCTTTTCAGGTGTCAACTTTACTTCCCCTTCGCCATCAGCCAGAATATCCAATTTTTCAGGTAGTGCAGGGTCATGACAACAAGAAACACTGCCATTTTCCGGGCAACAGCTTACAGGCTCATCTTGAGACCTACAGGCAGTTGTGTTTGCCTCTTCCATTTGTGTTTGTGTTGCCTCTTCAGTGCTTCCTTCGATAGTTGTCTCACCATTTACCAGGCGCCTTTGTTCTTGAAATTTCTTCCGTTCTTCCTCTGATAAACCCATCTGACCCCTGAAATAAGCATTTAAATGTCTATTAATACATGGTAAGCATGTTAAATTCTATGACTAAAATCAGAATCTTTGTTTGGTAAGAATATAGCCAAGGTTTTGAGTGTGCTTTCTTGCAGATTTGACAATTCATCTATTCGTATCATGTTTTACATGAAAATTATATTTCACAATTTGTGTCTATATGAAAAATATAATCCTCTTATATTCTACTATACACATGAAACCGACACCAAAAGAAGGGTTGATATAATACAGAAGCAAGTTGATGCCAGAAAGTCACCTCCACAGCAAGTCTATAATTTCTCCCTTCTCGATGTGCGACTCGAGTAGCGTAGGTACGTAATCTCGAGTAACATACCCATACCTGCAAAAAATATTAAAGAAAAAAATGTAAATCAACAAATAAAGGGGGATTCAGCAAAATATCAAGTGGAAGAGAGATCACTCCTACCAGTGTCCTGTGACTTCTCCATTGATAGTTGATCCAAATATAATAACATTTCCCGCATACTTATGCCCTCCAATGTGTGAGCATGGGCTAACAGATACTCTATCTTGAAGACCATACAATTCTATCTCCTCTTTGAATCTGCTAACCAGTGGAGGACCAAAACTCCACAGTGGATATTTTGGGATCCATGAGAACAAACAAAAACAAATGATCCTTCTAGTTTTTCAGGAGTTCCAGGCAGCCACTCACCATCCTTGACAAGAACTTCTTCAACAAATGTGTCGACATCGAAATGGGTCAATCTCCTGCATACTTAGCTAAAACTGGAATCAGTATTGAAGTTGAAAACAAAGGAGATCAATGAAAAACATCTAAAGAAACCACAATGGAGCTTCCAATGGACCTGTATCCTAGGATTCAAATAGCGGAATAGTGGCCGCAAAATTGTGGTAATGCCACCACCCGCCACCGTTATTGGATAAAACACGGTTGAAAAATTTATTCACAGCAAAAATGAAGAGTAACAATCGTAAAATAATGACGTAACGGAAAATAGGGGCAATAAAGTACCGTTATTGCTGCTATTTCGTTTTCCTACTCACGGATCTAATAATTCAAGAAAAAAACAAAATTTTAAATCTGCAGAATAAAGCAATAATCCTGCAAAAATAAAAATAAAAGCAAAAGTGAAAAATAAAACTCAGAATCTCATATTTTTAGCATCAAAATAAATCTAAAAACGAGCTAAAAAATAGACCAATTATTTCAAGTTTTAACTATTCAATCGGCACTTCGACACCTAAATTCAAATCAGCCTCAAGTTTTCAATCAATATTCAAGATTAAATAAGATAAGAAAAAAAAATTAAATTATCTTTTTTTTTTTGTAAAATTATGTCTGCTGTGAGAGTTTGAGAAAGACGAATGAGGTATTCCGTAGGTACTAGACAAGTGATAATAGTAAAAAGATGCGGGAGAAAATGAGAGATGAAAAATAAAAAAAAAAAGAAAGAAGAAGAAAATTCTGAAAAGCCAAGCTTAGAAGGCAGCACGAAGAAGAAGATGAACAAAAAGAGCAAGTGCCTTTCTAGAAGTGTATGCTAGAAAGAATTAAACAAATTGGAGATATTGGGCACGTGAGTAGAGATTGGATGAGGTGGGGAGGGATGGGTGTGGTAGGGCGTTGGGGAGGGATTGGATAGGTTGGGGCGTTGGGAAGTGGGGAGGTATTGGGTGTGGTGGGGTGTTAAAAGAGTGAGATTGAATTTTTTATTTAATTTTATATTTAATTTTTGAAATTTTTTTACATAAAATTTAATTAGTGGCTTTGAAAATTTATAATTAAAAAAAAAGAGATTAATAATTTAATATAATATATATAGAGATTTTAGATGAAAAATTTTGATAAATTTTTTTGTATAAGTTAGATGAAAAATAATTAAAATTAAATATTATATTTTGATTGTGTTATATATTAATTTATAAGTTTGTATCTGAATTTTAATATTTTTTTGTTGTTTTGATATTTATATTATTGTCAATTCTTTTGATATTAGATTAATTCTTGTTATTTTTGTGTAATTATTAAAGATTGTGTTTATTATATAATTATTGAAAGTTATTTGTGATAAAAAATTTATATCAATTAGTGTATCAAAAAGATTAAGTTACTTAATAAATTTAACATTTTATGATCTATTACTCTTATTAAGATTAAAAACTAAAAAATAAAAAATATAGGTTTGAAAATTTTATTAAAATATAAGTTTGAAAATTTTAATTTTTGAATATATTTTTAGATAAAATCTAATTAGAGGGATTGAAGATTTATAATTAAAAAAAATTAAAAGATTAATAATTTAATATGATATATATAGAGATTTTAGATGAAAATTTTTAATAAATTTTTTTGTATAAGTTAGACGAAAATTAATTAAAATTAAATATTATATTTTGATTTTGTTAGATATTAATTTATAATTTTGTATATGAAATTTAATAAATTTTTTTGTTATTTTGATATTTATATTGTTGTCAATTCTTTTGATATTAGATTAATTCTTGTTATTTTTGTGTAATTATTGAATATTATATTTATTATATAATTATTGAAATTTATTTATGATAAAACAATTTATATCAATTAGTGTATAAAAAATATTAAATTATTTTATAAATTCTTACGATTAAAAACTAAAAATTAAAAAATTTAGCGTAAAATCAATTTTTAATGATGTAATATGTAATATTAATATTTCTAAATATAAGTTTATTTTATTTTTATACAAAATAGTAAGTATGCCACCACGTGAAGAGTTCTGGAGTAAATGAATAAAAAGTGCTACAAATGATGATAAAGGTTAGCATTTTGAAACACATGTGCCAAATACAATAAGAAATATTTTATATAAACTTTGTGGTAAAGTTATAAAAGGAGGAATAACACGTGTTAAAGAACACATTACTCATAAAACTGGTAATGTTGCACCATGCCCCAACGTTACTGGTATGTTATGTTTTTTTAATTCCTTTGAAAATATTATTGTTAATTTTTTAATAAAAATTATAAAATTACATAAGCATGTGCAACTAATTTTTTTTTCTTTTTTTTAACTATATTATTAATATGTATAGTAAGAGAAAGTATGATAAAACTCCTTCTAGAAAGCAAATAAAAAAAAATTGACAACAAAAAGAGAAAAAATTTCTTTATCACAATTAAGAGGGAAAGATGATTATGAATGATTTATTGATGAAGACATCGCTACTAGACAAACCGTACGAGATAGTATCCAATCATAATATAGGTGGCACAAAAGACTAGAATTCAGACAAACAACTAGTAGTTAGAGTAACATATATGAAGATGGACGAAGCTCTCATGGCTCAGTTGCTGAATATTTTGAAGAAAGAACAAAGAAATCAACTCCAAATGAGTTTGAATTTTCATTAAGGAGAGCTATACTTGAATTAGTTAGAAGTAAGAGTTCAAGGTAACTAAAAGTAAGTGATTCATTTTTAAAGACATTAAGAAAAAAGATGGGTGAATCAGTATCAAAATTTTTGATATATGATCCACTTCCTTTTCAGTTAACAAATTCTCTATGATTGCATAATTTGATTTCTGTGGTAGCAAAAATTGACCAACATGTAAAACTTTCAACACCTTATGAGGTCTCAAATGTGTATTTAGAGTCTAAGTATCAACAAGTTCATGAATGGGTTAATGGATTAAAAGCTCATTGGAATGAATTGGTGTCACTTTGATGTGTGATGGTTGAACCAATAGTTTGAATCAAATGCATATCATTAATTTTCTTGTTTACTGTAGTACAAGGACCATTTTTTGAAAATCTGTAGATCTCTTAAGTGTTCATAGTAGAAATGCAAACTTTTACTATAGATTATTAGATGAAGTTGTCAAAAAAAAAAAAATATACATTGTTTAAATAGTCACTGATAACGAGGTAGCACTTAAGGTCACAGGAAAAGGATTAATGGAGAAGAGAAAACATTTGTATTAGACAGCATGTTTAGCTCATTGTTTGGGTTTGTGCCTTGAAGATATTGAGAAGAAAAAAAATGTGGCAAAGGTTTTGGATGATGCAAAAAAAGTGACTTGTTTTATATACAATCACATTTGGACTATTAATTTGATGAAGAAATATACACAAGGGAAGCAAATACTTCATCCTGTTTTTACCCGATTTGCTACTCATTTCATACAGTTAAAAGAAATAATGAGGCAAAAGCAAGATTTGAGAAAGATATTCAATTCAAAGGTTAGTACTTAGTAATTAATACAACTATTTAAATCTAGCATTTTTTTATGATATCATTGTTTAAAATATTAATTTAAAATATATTACTCTAAAAATTTATTGATGAATATATAGAAATTTAAAGATTCAAAATAGGGACAACAAAAATCAGGACCTACTTATGAAGCTAAAAAAATCATTTTGGGAAAAGATTTTTGAAAAAAAACAGGCGATATAATAAAAGTTTATGAGCCTTTGGTAAAAGTATCGCGCCTTGTGGATGGTGACGAAAAACCAATAATGGGCTTTATTTACGAGGCTGTGGATAGAGTTAAACAAGCAATTCAGCAAAATTATCATTATTTTACTGAATATGAAAAGATTATTGACAATAGATAGAGTTTCATGTACTCAGACTTGCATTTAGCTGGTAAGTAAACTAAGAATATAGATGGTATTTAAAAAATATGTTTATTTTTTATACTTAAATTGCTTATATATTTATTTTTTATTACTTTAATATAATATTGTTATGAATTATGTTTAGGTTACTATCTAAATCTACAATTTCAATTTGGAGTGGAACATTCTGTAAATGTATTTAAAGAAACATTAGAAGGTATAAAAGCAGTTATTGAAATATTAAAACCTTCGATAGATACTCAAATCAGAATGATTAATCATGTTAGTATTTAATACTATTTTATAACTTTTACATTTATTTTATGTATTAAAAATTAAATTATTATATATTTATTTATTTATTATTGTATTTTCAATCGATGCAGTTGTTATTATTTCGAGACAAGCATAAAACATTTGGTACTCCACAAGCACAAAGAGCTTGGAAGCAAATGAATCCAGGTAAATATTAAATTAAATAATTATAATTTATTTATCTTATTTAATTGTATAGCACATTGAAATTTAATTTAAATAATTTTATACAACTGAGTGGTGGATGATATATGACACTTGTGTTTCTGAATTACAAAAACTAGCAATCAAAGTGGTTAGTCAAACAACATATGCATCAAATTGTGAACGTAATTGGAGTAAATTTAGTTATATTCACACCAAAGAAACAGATTGAAGTTTGAAAGACTTCATAAATTTATAGATACCTATTATAACATGAGGCTAAAGATGAGACATCAGAAAAAAATGAGCATTGATAAGATAAATAATAGTTTTAATCCTATTAGCTTTGACCATATTTTTGAAGATAATCCACTAACAAAATGACTGCAAGAGAAAGAAAATCCTCTGTTAGATGTTCAAAACTCGAATTAGTTGCCTACAGATAATTTTAATAATGAAATGAATGTTGAACAATCACATCAATTTTAAGAAAAGAATGTATCTCATTTAAGTTCAAGTCCAACACCAAGTCAGAGTGATGATGGTGGTGGTTTAAGTCCAGATGATGATGATAATGGTGATGGTGATGGTGATGGAGATGGAGATGGTGATGGTGATGGTGATGGAGATGGAGATGGTGATGGTGTGAATTTTGGTGATAATATGGATGCAAATTGACCTTACAGCCCACTTGGAGAAGAATTTGGGCTTGCTGCTACTGGTAGACTTTTCATTAATATAGCAGAATACACAGTAAATCCATTTGCTAAATCTAATGAGGGTCAAAGTGCACGTACAGCTCGATCAAAAGGAAAAGCCAAGAAGCATCACTATGATATTTTTAGAGGTTATTCATCTTCAGGTGGGAGACCAAATTCTAGTAACTTTGAGTATAATGAATCATCTGCTAGTACTCAAGGACATTACTATCCATCGGAACAACTTAATTTTCGACCTCTTCATAGTTAACCACCTCCATACGATTATTATCCACCTCAAATGTATCCTCCACCTCAAATGTATCATTTACCACAAATGTATCATCCTCAAATATATCCTCTATCTCAAATGTATCAAGAACAAAAACCTCATGGATGAAGATGGAGTCAACTTGGCTCTTAAAGTGAAGATAGAAAATCTGATCCTCCTCGTCATTCTACCATGTGGTAAGATTTGAAATATATATCAATAATTGTAGTTGATAGAATTTGAAATTATTATATTTTTAAGTTTGTAATTTTATTAAATATAAATGCTTGGTATTTAACATATTATGTTTTGTTAATATTTGATTTGTCTAGAATTAATATTGAATATGAACTTGACCAAGAAAAATTTTGTGGATAAACCAAATATGAATGCTTTTTATAATCTAAATAAAATTGTGAATAATTTTTTTAGAAAATAAAAAGCATAGAGTATTATAAACTATTTTTAAAATTATTGAATACGAGTTTTTTATAATTATTAGATTTTATAATAAATTGTGAAAAAAAAAATTATAACCGCGATAACCGCAGTGACCACAATGATCTTCGTTATATCCGAAAACGTGACAAACACGATGCGATCGAAAACGTGATCGTAACCGCTATTTAAATCTCTGCTTGTTTCTAATAATGTCTGGAAATATTAATACATCTCCATTTGATGTCTCAGTTCCATCATGACCCTCACATATTGTTAAGCGAGTCTAAAAGAAGACGAGGATAAAAAGATAAGGTAAGCATGCTGGAAAGTAAAAACTCGAACATTTAGGTGATGCTGGAAAGTAAAAGGAAAGAAAACTAACTTCTTTTATTTAGTTCCTGCAGGATAAGCAAGCCAAGGTGTATTAACACAATGTGAAACTCATATTCATAGGATTCTGTTGACCATAAACCACATAATCACACCTTAACATAAGCAGGGCGTATTAACACATCAAATCCAAATCATTCTGATTCATAAACCATTAGTAAAAAAACCCAAGTCTACGTTAAATGACAAATATGAAGCTGAAAAAGTATCAAGCCACCGAATTACTTCTAAACACGTACAAACCACCAAAAACAGGATTGTATCCTTTTTTAATGAAAAATTTTGAGCTAAAAGTAAAACAGATTGCACCCCCAAATCACTCCTAAACACAGCCATTTAGCAAACCACCAAAAGACTATATGAATGTACTAAAGTTGAAATCGAATCAACATTAAAAAGATGAATTTGATACTATAAATACAAAACAATCACATTTCCCTTTGGAAGAAAATTTAGAAAGCATAGCAATCAGACAGGACAACAAATCCCAGTCTAATTGACAAAAAAGTGACATCAAAATGACAGCTTTTCAGCCAAAAAGATATCAAATTGCATTCCTCCAAGGCTCCAAGTCTCCTGAACAAAAACTTATCTATAAAAACACCACACTTCAAGTTACCAAAGAGTCTGAATCAATGGGTTTTGCTTTAAAAAAAAAAAAAAAGAAAAGAAAAACCGAAGAACCAAAATCAAAAGTCAATCTATTCATAGAGGCCTACCAAAAAACCAATTAAAACCCATTTTAATTTATTAAAAATGGGATTCGATTCATAAAAAAAAAAGGACACACACACACACACACAAAATTCCACATTTTGAGATCACTCGAGAAATTAAACCAATCCAGGAGACAATAGAAACCCACTTAGATTCACCTAAAAACATAAAAAGTTAACAAATTTGAAGCTAAAAGATCTAACAGTACCAGAGCTTGAGATCAAACCAATTCAAAAAAACTCGAAAAAAGAAAAAGAAAAGCACACCAACCTCTTTTTTCATATCAGTTTTCCTGGCCAAAACAGCAGCGGACAACAACCTAGGCAAACGATCAAACTCAGCAGCCTCAATCCTAGCAGGCCAAACAGACGGGTTTTTATAGCAAAGGAAGACGTGGCGTTGATAGAACTGAACACTGCCAGCGATTGGAGTTTGCTATCTAAAGTCAGGCCTTGACAAACCAAACTCAAACTCACTGTTACTGGGACTAGCTGTCTCAGCTGCTAAAAGACCCTCGTTTGAGTAACTCCCACAAGCACTTCCGATGTAGGAAGTTGGGTCTTGGAGATAGCTGTCAAGATGGTCTGAAACTGTGATTGGAGACGAGGATGATAATGGGTTTGTGGGAAAATTCAATGAGCCTTCTCTTTCTCTGCTACTTGAGAGACAAAGCAGGGGCTTTACGGGTAGGTAAAGGATGTTTTTTATTTTATTTTCTTTTTAGGTTTAAATTCCAGAGTTTCCAGTTGCATGGGAAAGACAGGATTTTTTTTTTTTAAAATTTTACACGTACTTTTTGCTTTTTTTTTTTTTTTTTTCAAATTTCTTGTTTATGTATTTTAAAAAAAATCTGTTCCAAACTTTTCTTTTTATAAATTTTTTTTTGCTTTAGGGCTGGATTTTTCAGTTTTTTTTTTAATATTTTTCTATTGATTTTTGAAAATTTGCTTTAATTTTTTATATTTTAGACTATTACAGCTTTTTTTTTTAAGTTAGATGTGATGATTTGTATATTTATGTAATATAAAATATTACAATTTATATATTTATATTAGATTTTATATAAAAATTATATATTAAAATTTATATGATTAAAAATATATAATATATATTTTTAATTTTATCTATTTATATATAATAATTATTAAAATTTTAAATTAAATTATTTTTATATTTTATTTTCATATTATAATTATATCATTTTACTATATCATTTTTAAATTATCAAATTTATTTAGGGTAGAAATTTTTTAGTTTTTTCTGATTTTTTTTTTTTTGAAATTTTGTTTCAATTTTTGGATTTTTTGGACAATTGCGGCTTAAAGTCTTTTTCAGTTAATGTTTTTGCACCTTTCTTGTTTATGGGTTTAGAGTTTAGACTTGATGAGAGTTAACATTTTTGTACTTTTCTTGTCTGTAGGCTTCTTCCATATTTTAAGCCAATTTTCAAAATTTTGGATTATTTTTACTTTTCAATTGGTTTGACTGCGAAAGATACGTGTTACTGTGAGTTTTAGGACATATATGATAATTTAAAATATAATATATATATCATATAAAAAATATAAAAATAAAATAATTTAAAATTTTAATAATTATTATATATAAATTTAATAAAATTAAAAAAATATAATTCGATATGAATTATAAAATATAATTTATAAAAATATAATTTTTTATATTTTATATGATATAAATATACAAAAGATCAAATTAAGTGTTAAGAAGATCATGATTTTTTTTTCTTCCTTTTCCATCCATGTCATGTCAACAATTTAATTAAAAAAATTCACATGTTTATTTATCAGATTTTCTCTCGTCTAAGTTACTGAAACATTGGTTTAGATTCACCTGCTCATCGCTCAATCAAGATAATGCAAATTAGATAGCTGTCCCCTATTCAGGAATCACTCACAACTTGGACATGAAAAAAGGTATTTTTGACCTAAATGTGCTTGTTAGTGTATCCGCATTGTGTTTTGTATGTTTTATGTTAAATATGTATAAAATTTTAAATTTTATTAGTTTTATGTTTTTTCGTGTTATTTTTGTTTTATGGCATCATATTATATCTAAAATTATCAGATTTTTTTTTGTTAAATCCAAATCCGACCTTGAATTATCATCCAACAAGGGCTTTGGTTTAAGTATAAATGCTTAATTTGTTGCATTAAAATCACACAAGGAGACTTGAAGTTGGGACACCAACTTAACATGCTCACCACCAACAAGAAATCATGGAGGATTCCTGGATGTATTCATTGATTTCAAGGATATTATGAAACAAAATGGCCTGCTGTTTCTGCCAGTCTTTGGGTGACCACTACATCCAAGATTCAAGCCTAAATTTGCTTACTGCCAAAGCTTCATCAACATTTCATTTCAACTGCTAAATCATCAATTAACCTAACAGTAGTCCTATACAGAAGTCAGTTACAGCATGTTCATGCACAAAGATCTGGCAAATGCAATGTCACAGAGGCTTCTCACCAGGCAGATAAGAGTGAGATCCACCCTCAATTTGGTTCTTTCTTCGATTGAAGATGCTGCTGATATTGGGTAAAACCACCTTTTTTGAGACAGAAGACTTCTCTTTTTCCAACTTTCGAGCCTGAACAATTTTCTCTGATGGGTTTTGCTTTTGAATTCTGTAGTGTTGTGGGGATGATTCTGCTGAAATCTGTGCTTCTGCTAGAATCCGAGATGCAGCTTCAGCTGCTTTCTTCTGTTCCCTTTCGCGCCACCTTCGAAGCTCTCCCTCCACTGCTCTCTTCGCTGCTTCAGCCATCTCTGCCCTCTTCAAGGCATCCGCAGTTGTAACCTTCATGTCTTCAATCTCTTTCTGAGTCGCCTCTAACCTCTTGAGGGCCTCATTTTCACTAGCCTTCACAGCTTCTACCTGAGCCACGGCAGCTGCCACTTTCATTTCAGCTAAATTATCAGACTCTTCAGCTTTACGGCTCAAAGACTCAAATTCTTCCCTGGAGATAGTGATATTGGCTCCAGATTCGGAGGTTGAGGAACGTGCAGCATTTGCTTTCTCAGAAAGCATCTTTATCTGATCAAGTGCCCTTATCTCAGCTTCTTTTGCAGTTTCAGCTTCTTCCAGAGCAACTCTCAGCTGCTTTTCTGCTTCCTCAAGTTTACTTCTTGAGGCTTCAGCTTCCAACTTTAGCTTCTCAGCTACCTTCTTCATTTCTTTCGCTTCTCGCCATGCATTTTCTTTTTCCACTGATAACTGTTGGAGAGTTGAAATCATTTCTTCAAAGGCGCCTCTTGCTTTGGATTCCTGTGCAAGGAAAGCTTCAAGCTCTGATATACTTTTCCGAAGCTTGATGTGCAGATTCCCTGCAATAGACTCTGTTTCTGCTTCCTTCTCCTTCAGCTCGGCATGCTCTTTCTTCACATTCTCTAGTTCCACCTTAAGGGACTCCACCAAACTTCTCAAGGAGTTCTCCTCTTCAGTGACTTTTTGCAGCGATTCTTTAGCACCATCTAGCTCTGAAGTAACAGTTCGTACAGACTCGAGATCAGAAGCCTTTGCATCTTCCATCTGCTTCTGCAATGCCCCAGTCTGATGAACTGTTTCAGACAGTTGTGCTTCAAGATTTCGTGTAAGCTCAGGGTCAAATTCATTCTTTAAAGCAAGCAACTTCTGTGTCGATACTTCAAGGGTAGCCTTATATAATAGCCTCTGAGTATTCTTTTCAGCAAACATTTTAGCCTGTTCTTTCTGTGCTTCAAGAGATGCAAGCTTCACTTGTCCAATTGATTCCTGTACAGATGAAATTTCCCTGGAGAGCTCTCCAACCTTCTCCATATTAACCTTAGCTAAATGTTCAGCTCCTTTTGTTTTGTTGAGGGCAGCAATTTTCTCTTCTAAGGATGCATCACAGTGCTGACGATACTTCCTCAATTCTTGTTTTGCAGCATCAAGTTCAGTAATCACAGTCATGTATTGTTCCCTTGCAGTTTCCAAGTCCTGGCTCCTAGAACCATCAGCTCCAGGGAGAATACCCAAATTTGCTTCTTCAATCTGTTTTACCTGATTCTTTGCAGCTTCTGTAGCCTTGATTACAGAATCCTTTGATTCATTAACAGTTTCAAGTTTGTGAGTCAGTTCCTCAACCCTTTTTTTAGCCCTTTCAAGCTCTACAAATGCTTGAGCCTTAGTTGTCTCGGCATTTTCTAGTTGCTCCTTTAACTTGTTCAACTCTTTCTGAGCCAGGTGAAGCTGTGCCTCTTTGGCCGGTACTCTCTGCAGCTCAACAACAAAAAAATTTTAGAAACAAATAAGAGTCCAATATTATCGATCACATAATTTTCATGTAACTAAATTTCTCGGCAATCTATCTCTAAAGCTCTAATTGTGTACTTAGTAATTAAACAACTACGAATAAAGAAGATGCTATATTCATGATCCTGAACGGTAAAGTTCCTACGTTTTAATATTTACAGTCTTTAAAAATGAATAACATGAAAAAAAAAAAGGAAATGAAAATTTTTAATGTGCCATAAATACCGTATCCAGACACAAAAACTTTATACTACTATGCCTTAACACAATTATTCAGGTGAAAGAGGTAGGGAAACTTCCAATAGCGAATAATACCTCTGCAGAGTGAGGTTTTGCCCTTTTTATGGCAGGTTTTTCACCAGAGAAAGCACCTTCACCGAAAAGAGTGACGGCATCTTTAACAGATTGAAAAGGTGCACTAGTGTCTATCTCTCCCACCTCCGATTTTGGAGAGTCAGTCGCGTTCTGGCGTCCCTTTGTAACCATAATGCTTTGCTTGTTTATTATTTCACTGAAATTCACAAAATAAAATAAAGAAAAAAAAAATTGCCATGAATCAGATAAAGGAAAAAATTTGCCATGAATTAGATAAAGGAGGACAACTTAATAAGAAGTGAACATCCAACAACCAACACGTCTCAGCAGAAAGAGTGCAAACTATAATCTCAAAGAAACTTAGTTTTCTCCTATAAGGCCGAATGATTCTTTGGCACTATTACAAATCTCAAGATCTTAACAAAATGTGCTGATATGTATTGGGCAATCACAAACAAGGTCAGTAACTTCAGGCTACGAAAAATCCTCACAAATCAAATGGGCTAGTAGCTTTAGAGTAAAATAACATTAATCCTATGCACCTGATGAAAGTTATGGTATAAGTCTGTCCTAGATTAAATAAGTAATGCCGGATCAGTTTCCATCGAATGAAACCCATACAAATTAAGCAGAACTAAATACTAGAATAGCAACAACTTTGTTGCATAACTTAACATTTCCTTTTATGAACCGGAAATTTCAAGCCTCCACAGATTGATTCATAACCTTTCGAACACAACCAATATCTATTCGAACTCCCTTTACTTGTAGGAGTACATCTTGGATTTGTCGATTATGTTATGGTCGGAGTCCCACTCATGACAACCTGGTTGAATTGGGAGAAGCTGTAGGTATTATTGCGGGGCAATCCATTGGAGAACCGGGGACTTAAAGCGAAAAAACTCCATTACAACATCCATGTAACTAGATTCCAGTAAAAAATTAGTCAATACCATCAAGATTTCAACATCAACTATTGATCATGCAACTTTCTTGTCCTACATTAAACAAGTAATGCCTGAATGGTTTCTATCTTACGAAATCCATACAAATTAAGCACAATTAAATACTAGAGCAGCAACAACTTTATTGCATAACTTAACATATCCTTTTACGAACCGAAATTTTCAAGCCTCAACAAATTATTAACCCGAAAAATCGATATAGCAAAAGCTCCAATACATCAACGAAATTAGATTCCATTTAAAAAGTTTTCAATACCATCAAGATTTCAACATCATAATAAAAATCACACTATGAGTGAAGCTGACCATACTTTAAATATGCTTGGTAAATCTTCAACCAAAGAACACAAAACTTTAAATTCTTTTTCCCCTGAAATTTAAGCCACAAAACCCTAGTTCAACATCAAAGATATTTTGAAAGAAATATCTTACAAGATTTCTACAATTCAAGAGCATGACAAAATTGACTTCTCAAGTCAAGGATATGAATGGAATGAAATGAAATGTAAAGAAGGTTTTATAAAACAAACAAAAAACATATAAAAAACAAAACTTGAAAAGCATAAGAAGAACAAAGAACTTACCTTTTAAGAGCTAAACCGAATAAAAACAACAAAAACCCAATAACAAAAAGCTGATCCAACAGTCAAAAATCAAAGAATCAACTTCTCTGAAAGCCCTTCAAGTCTTTATGATCTTCTTTGATCTTCATACTATTCTTTCTTTCACTCAAAAACCCTTTTAATCTTTCAACCTAAAGACCAAAACCCACCAAGAAAAATTCAAACTTTGGACAAGACACTGTCAAGATAATTTGGTTAAGAACTTTTCTCTCGGCCAAGAAAAAAAGCAGGCTTCTTGGAAAAGAAATTTTCGTGGGTTTTAATTAAAAAGAGCTTTAGAATCTTCCTTTTTAGTGTTTTTGAAGGATTCAAAAAGTAACTGATGATTCATAGAGAGAGAAAGTTCAATTGAATATTCGAAAGCTGTTTGAAACAAAATTTTATGTCAGCATAGTGAAGAGAGAGACAGAGGGAGAGACTGTTTCATTTGATTGAGAGAGAAGTTAGCTTAACGAGGTTGTACTTTTGGGACAGTTATGTGGAATGTTTAAATTGAAAGGGTAACTCTGCCTGAAAGATACTAGAAACGAAAGAATGGGAATGGATGCCACATTGAACTCGAGTGATCAGATGAGTAGTGACTACGATATAATTAAGCCATGCAGATTCGATATAGTAAGAAGACATAGTAAGAAGTTTAAGTTTGATTTGGAATTTATTCTTTGAAATTTAATTTAAGTTTGAATAAATTTTAATTTTTAAATTTAAGTTTGACTTGAAATAAATTTTAAATTATTTAAATTTAATTATGTTGATTTATCGGAAATTTTTTTTTTATATTTAATTTTAAATTCGATTATATGTATTTAAATTTAAATTTATATATAAATAAAATAATCAAAAAAATATATTAAAATATAAAATCTCAATTAATCTTATCACCTATTGAAATCAAATATTAAAATATTAAATTCAATTCGTTTGATAAATCAAATTATTCAAATTTAAATTCGGTTTGACAATGATCAAATTAAATTTAAATTTTATTTGAATTAAATTTGAATGATTCATAAATTGATATATTATTTATACCTCTATCAATGACAAAATGACAATGATTGCTAGTTATAAGTGTTAAAAAGAGTTTGGGTATGGATCCAATTGGTTGCCGTTCCTACATCTCTCATGTATAATTTGTCTTCCAACCTTTTTCTATTCTTATTACTTTCTTTTCTATATAATGCAAATTTTGGTGTTTGGGACTCATTATCTTAGTTTGTGAACGTCCATGATATGTGTCCTAAAATAATGGAAAGAGGAACACCAACTGGATTACCAGTTATAAGCTAATGAGATTGAAACTATACCAGTGGGCAAGAAAATGAACAACAAAGACTGAAATTTATTGAAGTTGTAACAAGAATATTTTGTTTGAATCCCACATGACTCTTATTACCCCAATCTTTTTTTCAGCCTCTTCAAATGTGGTACCTGTGGCTTCAGATGTGTAGGGTAGCTTCACCCATCTATCAGCCTTTAGCTCAAGTACATCCACAACACACGTCCCTGATTCCTCCAAGCTCTTTCCACACCATTTACCATGCACCTGATGTACTTTTCCCTTACCAATCTCCTCACCTTTCCCATCTACAAGCACAACAAACTGACCTGGCTTGCATTGAACAAATTCTGCAGCACCAAAATCAACAAATTCTGGTGCCTCTGGGTTTTCACTGGTGTTCATTCTTGACATGATCCGAGTGCCTCGGGTATTTGAGGGGCCAGTCTCTTGACCAGGACTATTAGGTGCTCTTAATGAATGACCTTGTTGTGGCCCACCTTGCTTTCCTGCAAAAGCATTGTCAGGCCCCGGAAGTGGACGAGCATCCTTACTTGCACGTGCAAGCCTGGCCTTTCGATTGTTGAGCCTGATGCCGGTATGTAAGACAAATTAGTTTCACACAAGAACCATTGAACTGATAAAAGCCAATTACACCAATTGATGCTTTTTAAGCTACAAAAAGAGTGGCTTCCTTACCAGTTTCTTAGCTGTGAACATGTAACCTCTGAGCCCTAAGAAATGAATGTAGAACTAGTTTTAGTCAAGAAATATGCTACTTCAAGTGGGGAGTCACATCAAGCATAAATTACTAGATCTATTTTACGTACATGATGACTTAGTTTATCAGCCCATGATTGTATAGAAGCTGCATTTCGCTGCATTTCAGGTTCATCCAGAAGGGCCCTTTCTATTATTGTCACCTGTTCATCATTCATTATAGTTAGCTTCCTTTTCCTCCGTTGCTTTTCTTCAGTTTGAACAGTTTCAACTTTTTCATCCTCTTGAACTCCTGCATGAGTATTTTCTCTGAGACTCTCTACTAAATTGTCAATTGCGTTTTTTCCCTTTGTGGAACTTGTATCCAAACCACTTGTTTCAACATTCTTAACATCTCTGTCAATCTCTTTCAAAGCACTAGGCGTAAGAGATTTATCTTTATCGTCCATCATGCCTTGCCTTGTTATATCGTCAGCTTGATCCATGTGATTGTTTCTGACATAAAACTGCTCTTCCTCCTGGAAAGCGAATTCTCAGACATTTCCTCTTTCAGGTTACCATTTCGGTTATTAAACCTTGCTTAGCGTTGGATTTGAAAGAAACGGCAAAATGAAAAATAAAGCAAGAAATTTTCAAGTGAATCAATGCCACAATGATAGCCTTTGACATTAAAAACTGCATTTGAAACAATTTAAGTACACTAAGATCACTGGTCTAAAATATAATTGGAATAGAATCTATCTTACTTTGCCTCTCTGATCAAACTTTTTCGGCAAATACAGTTCAAACTTTGAGCCAACTTTAAATTTGTTTAACCAAAACAAGGTTCTGAATGTAACTAACAGTAAAAACAAGTGAACTTCCAGCGTTCACCTGATGATTCTTGCAGATATATTCTTTATGAAACTAATTCTAAAAAATTAACTCCGCAAATCTAGTTTCCTATTTCTTTCCAACAGAAGCAGATACTTTCGGAAACACTTGAAATATAACAAAGAAAGGAGATATGTACCAACCACAGCGGAGGGATTGGAGGTGGGAATAATACTAATCATTTATAGGATACAGAATATTTACCTGAACCCGGTTTTCTTCAAATTCAGCAGGATTTACCAGTGGTTGTACTCGGTTAAAGAATGCTCTGTAAATAAAAAAAAAAGAAAGTTGTTCAACAAGAGAAATCAATAACGTCCGCAATCCATGAATTCAGACAGAGAAGAGGCAGAAATGACCTTGAAACATTTGAGTATTGCAAACAAAGGCTTTGGAGTGTGTTATAGTTGCAGAAAATTAAAGTTGTAGGCACAACCTTAAAGGATGGTTAATATATGAATTATATCTCTAACGATAGCATATAAAAAAGAAGTTTTCATTAAGTTTTAGTTAGTATGAATACGTGTGCGCTGAGTGTGGTGATTCAAACATTTTCTACAAGAGTTTGCAAGAAAGCAGTACTCAAATTTATACAGGAAGGCACAATATAGAGAAAATTTTCAACAAGTTCTAATGCTACTTGAACTTCGGAAGAATTTCGTAAAAAGAAATGAACTCCGGATCACCTCAAGAGCCGCATATCATCATCGTTCAGAAAGGTAGGAATTAAAGATTCCGCGTGGCATGACAGGGAACCTACATGAACAGGTTACTTGTAAGGAACAAAAAAAAGTTGCAACTATGTCCTACTTGGAGGGAAATGAAAACCAAATTTAACAAGATACTTACGCATGTTCCTACAAATAGCAGCAGCTTTTTGTGGACCAGAGATAAAGGCAGGACTGGGTAATAGCTTAGGTGGATCCGTTTGCAAGCACCCAAGAAACTTTTGAAGGAACAGGTTCCTCTCCTGCTCTGTGGATTAAAAGACTTAATTCAATTAACATTTTAAAAAGAATAGCACGAAATTCAAAGAGAACTTGCCATCACCCAGGTGGAACTTTACCTTCACAGATGTTAGGAACAAAACAGTGAAGATTTGCAATCATTTTGACAAATAAAGATGTTCTTTGATGTACATAGGAAGCCTGAGACATGTTGTTGTTTGGGCTGAGAGTGAATTCCAGATTTGTTGTATTTGATAGGTCTGATGATGAAACTGAATCTAAAGCCCATCCAGCTGCAGGAAATAGTTCATAATACAGCGTAGCATCTTCCTCC
This sequence comes from Durio zibethinus, assembly GCF_002303985.1. The sequence goes on from NW_019168270.1 coordinate 9,310,083, forward strand.
CTTACAGGTAGATCAGCAGAACACCACATGGATAGAAAATCTCCATGAGAGAGTGAAAATATTGCGCTCAAAAATTCTGTCTGAAGGAGCACAAAAGAGGTAGTCACAAATCTTACTACAAAAGATGTCGAAAAGGCATAACAATTATATCAAATTTACATGTCAATCCAGCAGAAAATTTGCATATTTTGTGACCAAAATATATGAGGCTTTGGTCGTCAGGGAGTACATAAGTTCTGATAGAAAAGAAGTTATAGCTAATACACTCTTTGGAATATAAAGTCTCAGAAGTAATGAAATAGCAATTTTCCGAAAGCGGTTAGAAATGAAATCAAAGGAACAAATTCTGAAGTGCGATCATAATAACTTACAAAGTACACAGTGATGTAAGATCGAAAGTTTGAATCATCAGAGAAGATATCAACTAGACGCATTGCATTAAGTTGAAGAAGCCCCATAGGATAGGTTCTGTCAGGACCAGCACTGAGAAGTTTGGGATCTTTACTAAGTCCATTCTTCAGCAACTCAAGGACCTGCATCATTATATTAATTGTATTAAAGAACAAGCATCCAGGCACTGAAAAGCCGGCTTTAGAAGAGAGAATCCAGGACATAACTTGCATAAGCGCCAGAAAACTAACCTCAAGTGTAACAGCTTTCGCCAAATCAAGGCTTCGTGGAGAGCTGGCAACCTCGTCAAGGTAAGAAATGCTTTCTGCTTCACACAAATGCAATAACTGCATAAACAGGACATTTCATTCACATAAGTGTCATATTAAAAAAGAGCAGGAGAAGATTACAAAGCAGGTTAGACCTTCACATGTATATCAAAAACAAATATCCATGACTAGGACTTACAATTGACAGGACTTTAGCTTTCAGCCTAGATAATGCAGCCATGACTGTAGAAGATTCTTCCAAATATGGTGAATGTAATTTCAGGATGGATTGAGCCAGAAAAAGAATACCACCCTTTCTGCATAGTTCCTGAACAAGAACCAAAACAAAATCCCATTGGTCTGCTCAAAAAATTAAATAGATCCCAGTAGATCACAATAATAATTTCAATAAGTAGAACTGATAGGACTCAAATATTGACAGTCTGTGATGAGCACACTTCGCTTTTATCACAACCATGATCTTTTTTTTTTCTTTTTTTTTTTTATTGCCTTTAACAACTTAGATCTCAGTTTCTTTCACTAATAAGCTCTCTCTCATGTTTCCACAAGCAAGTGCAGTTAAAAATCTGACTATGACAAGGGTAAAAGTTTTGGCTACAAGAAATTAATACAGTACTTCATACCAGATGAATAGATAAATGAAATGCTAGTACACAAACCTTATTCCTCAGTAACCGCTCCTGAAATGGCTTTTGTTGGCACAATAACTGAAGGAACTGTAAAGAAGCCTCACATTGTTGGCAAAGATAGTTAACCATTGATTCAGCAGTTGGACTTGACTTGGCACAAATATCAGAACGCTGAGCAGACAGCTTGTTTTGGAGAAACCTGACAACTAGATGAACTGCTCTGCAAGCTACATCCATAAACATGTCAACCTGAAGTGAAATTTCGATCAATAAGGTGCACAGACGTATTGGACTGAAGAAGTTAATAAGACCATAGTATTGTCATTAATTGCCTAGGAAATGGCATGTGAAGGATAGAAGAAAATAAATCGAAGGATCAATAGCCTGCATATTCCATAAGAACTTTATCCAACCCAACCATCTTCCCTCAAAATTAAGTTAACTAAGTTGTACCTTAGGATGTGCCACTATCACTAGAGCCAGATCTTGCCACTGTGAAGATATACATCCAGTCAATAGGTACAGACTACATGCCACAAGTGCTGAATGCAAAAGAGGCACAGAACTTGAATCCTGGATGTCCTACAGCATGAACACAAGTTTGAATAAAGATAAAAATAAATTTGTGGAAGATAAGACATAAGGAAAGGATCAAAAAAGTACCAGGCTATAGTTATTGAGAACAAGCAGCTCGTAAAAGACCATATCAATCAGTTGTTCTGATACTTTTACATCATCAAGCAAAATCTGTGGACATTATAAAGGGAAAATTGACTAGGAGAAAAAAACTCAGTATGCTTGCTATGTAGTAGATAGATTGATGAAAAGTGAGAAATGACGAACCAATTCAAAAGGACATTCACAGCAGTAGAGTGAGTTATAGGATGGAGAAGTGACTTATGCAACTAACAGGTACATAACCAAATTCATGTCTTTACAGTACAGGGCATTTCATAGAGCAAAGGTTCAGACTCGAATTGTGGCTAAAGTCCCTTAGAAATTTGCAAGATATCGCAAATTTAATCTTGACTTAATCAACGATTATGAGAATCTCAAGGGATTGGTGTGGCTGGCTACCTATACTAAGTGTTACAGTAACTGGAGACAAAACATAGGTTGTTCTCTAAGTTATAGCTAAGAAATATTTCCAATCTCATAATTAAGTCCAATTCCAAACCTTGAGATGAAAAAACATGAAGAAAAAGTAGAAACTTAGGTTCATTACTTTTTTTTTTTCCTGTGGGGGCAGTGAGTTCAATTAAACCAAATGCCCTTAGCTTAAAGCTAAGCAGTGAAATATTTATCCAACAGTATCACCCTTCCTGCCTTCCCCTCATTTTGATGTATTAACAATTTTCCCACAGAATAGTGAAAGGTACAGAGTTTCCTGCAAGGAAATTGATAAAAAAGGATTGTACTATTTTTATAGTTCGATTTCCGTCAAGTCCTTATCATGTGCAAGAACAAGCACAACAAATAATGAACATAAAGAGAACTAAAATCATCAGAATAGAAAATAATCAAATGAGTATTACTAAGAGCAACCTGCTCAAGTTTAGTATGGCGAGGGGCTAATTCACACAAGGAATGCAAAAGCCGGATGCCACATAACAAGTATCTGAGCAGGGATTCATCTCTGTCAGATGACATGAGTACTGCAATAAGGTGCAAAGGAAGAAATCCTGCAAGTTTTTCCACATCAATCTGAAAGATAACACAATTTAATATGAGATGTTTCAGTGAAAAAGCAAAGAATGATACCACAAAAATAGCAAATGAGGTGGTTGTACCATTATTTCTAATCCTTTTTCAGTAACAAAATGAATGCTAAAGTCTTCAGACTCTCTTAGCAACTTATTAAGCTCCTGTGAGTTAAGCTCATGAATCTCCTTAACCACTGAAATCAAGTCAATAGCCTGTTCATATAAACCAAAACACATCTGAGTCTCTGATGGAGCTTAATTTTTCTTTCTTGGTTAACGCACAGAACTAAAAAGTCTAGATTAAAAAGAGATGGAACAACCAGGAAAAAAAGTTTTTCTATTTTGTTTCTAAACTAGAGGGTGCAAATCCAACTTTCAATTCAGATAAGAACATCAACCTGTTCAAGACTGCATATTGCTTCTTCCTTGCCTTGCCTCATTTTCAAAAACCTAGCAGCAAGCAAACAATGTATGACTACAGACTAAAGAGCATATTTGCTACTAACATGAGGTTTATCCACATAAGATAACAACAATTGCATTCCACTATTTCAAAGAGCCAGAATAATGGATTCCTAGCAACTTCTCCTCAAACCAGCCATTGCCAAAAAGTTTTAACCTTACAAGATTTATCAGACATTCAGACTTATGGCCTTGAAACTCACTAGTGCTTCCAAAACTAGTTCCTAACAAGAAAAAGAACCACCCATTTTCATCATCCCCATGTTTTTCTTTTCACTGAAACGTCTTCCAAGATTGCTAAACATGCATCCTACATTGATTTCTCACTTCTCCTCAAACCGGCCATTGCCAAAAAGTTTCAACCTTGCAGGATTTATCAGACTTATAGCCTTGAAACTCACTAGTGCTTCCAAAAGTAGTTCCTAAAAAGAAAAAAAAAAAAAACCCTATTTTCATCGTCCCTATGTTTTTCTTTTCACCAAAACAGCTTCCAAGATTGCTAAACATGCATCCTACACTGATTCAATCTGAAAAAATAACTCCACCAACCCAAAAAAAGCACCTTCTTGACCAAAAAGTCAGCATTTGAAAAAAACTATAAGCTACACAACTCTTTAAAACTCCAAAGCCATTCTTGATTAAAAAAGAATTCACCAAATGCTACATTCAATCAACAAAAGCAAACAAACAAGCTCAACGCCATAAGGAAAAGATAAGGGAAAAAAACTTACCTTGAAAGGAAAAGCTTTAGAAAACCCCGAATTGAAACTGAATAAGAAAAACACTAGGAAAATAAAAGAAGGGTCAGAATAAAAATTTAACAACCACCATGGGCGAGCAGTTGCTTGTTTCTTTGTAGCTGCCAAGAGTTAGTTTTTTTGGGAACCGAAACAGAGAGAGAGAGAGGAAATGCTGCTGTGAAGGGTTGTACATTTGGAGGAAATATTTAATTTTTTTATTAGTATTAAAGGGTAGATTTGTCTTAAAAGAACTAGATGAAGAAGCGCTGCCCTGGGGAGGGAGTTTAAAATGGGGATAAATAAGGATTGCCTCGTCCGTAAATGGTGAATATTAAAATATAAATATATTATAATTAGTATTTTATAGATTTATTAATTTGTGTATCTCTTTTTATTTATTTTGTGTCAAATATAAAATTTATTGTGTTATAATTCACGTCAATACATTAATCTAAAATATATATTTTTTATTTTTTATCAAATTTATATATTATTTTTATTAAAATTTTAAATCATATTATTTTTATATTTATATATATATTTTTGTGTTTAAAATTATCTAATCCAGTGTTTTATTACCCTTCGAAGACAATAGGGAATATTTTACAAACTACAAAATTACTATTATATATATTAATTCATTTATATGTATTTATTTATTTTGTGCGTAATACAAAATTTATTGTGTCATATATTGTCCAAATTATCTTATCCAAATATTGTCTTTCATATATGGACATAAGAAGATAAAATTGGGTGTTCAAATGGGATATTGTGTTTATCTGTTGTGGGTTCCATTTTTTCTGCCTATACGTATAGGGTTGTAAATGAATTGAATACAAATGAATAAAGATATATTTATGATTTGTTTATTTATTTTTAAAAATGTTTAGATTTGGTTTGTATTTGATAAAAAAAATATTTTGTTTGTTTGAGTTCGATTTGTTTAAATGATAAAATATTTACATTCGAATTATGTTTGATTCGTATTTGATTTAATTAAATTAAACAAATTCGCTCGTAAACAATAAACGAATATATTCACGAACATATATAAATGAATACATTTATGAACAATAGATAAATTATAACTAAATAAAGTTAAACAAATAAACTTTAAATGAATACAGACGAATCCAAACGAATATAAATGAACCTTAACATAGGATTCAGATAAAAAATAAATATATAATTTTGTTAGTATTATTATAAACAAATAATAAATGAACAACAAATAAATGAGTTTTAAACAAATTTTAAATGAATTTGTTCACGAATATTAGCAAACTAAATATATTTTTGTTTGTACTCAATTCGTTTAATAAACGAAATAAAAAAAACTATTCAAAATCAATTATTAAATTTAATAAATGGATATAAATAAATAAAAATTGAACATATTCATAAATTAAAAGTTTTATTCATTTATATAGCTAATTATGCAATTGCTCTCCCCTGTCATTGCCCCATGGCATTCCCTTATTCCCACAGGTAATTCATCCCTATTATAATGTTAATAGGGAAAATTATTTTATATATAATAGGGATAATGTCACGAATGACATCTAATGAGATTTTTTTGTAATGCTAAAAATTCTTTTTTGTTTTTTATTTTTTATTTTTTAGTGATATGTATTATACATTACAAAATATTACTCAATTTTATATGGTTGACCAGAAGCTTTGTGTTACATAATATATAATGCAACTTGCTCATATTTTAGCATTATATAATTATTATTGAATGTACAATGAAACATACCATGGTTGGTTGAGCAAATTAAAATTAATTTTATTTTTCCAAAATGTGTTAACTGTTTAATGAATTTAGGAATTAAGATCAAATTTGTCGCTTTACCATAAATCAATATTGAATTGTGTCAATATATTTTTATCATTATATTTTTAATTTTGTTGATTTTATAACATAAAATAATAGAATTTATAAAAATTTATAGTTTACATTAATAAATTATGAATGATTGAATGTAACACTTCAATTTTATATCGAGATGCTATAAAAATTTATTATGATATATAAATAAATCTTTAAATTTATATATATATATATGAGATATTTTTTATCGAACAAAATTATAAAATTGAATTCAAGTAGACAATGGTATAATTTTTCACGTTGAATGATTTATATGATTTTTTCTTTAGCAAATCAAAAGAAATGTCAATGCCTGACTCAATAGTTTAAAATTGATGAATTTGAATCATTAAAATGATCTATTTAGCTACAAATGAACAGAACAAAAGTCCAAATTGTTAACCATTAAAATAAATCAGTTGAGGAAGGCTTCAAACTAATTCCATCTGCCTTTGAATTGGTTTACAAAATTTGCCAACAGTCACATGGGACAAAAAGGCCAAGTATGACCAAATCAAATGAAATCTTAATGTAGTTCAAAATTAGGTTTTTACTAAATTAATTGATTAGATTAATTTAATTTGGTTAATTGATTGATAATTGAATTAATTTTAATTAATTAAAAATAATTTTTAAAAAATTTTATTTTTAATTACTTTAATTCAAAAATTAAATTAATTGAAATATAATAAAATTTAAATATATGAAATTGATCATTTCATTTTATTAATTAAAGTTTTTAATTTAATAATTTAATAATTGATTTTTTATTGAATTATTTTATTTGATTGTTTTAATAAGAGAAATTACAAATTAAAATATGATTTATTATTTAATTATTAAAAAATTAATTAAATTAACCTAATTAAATTTGATCAATTAATTTTCAAACTTAATAATTTAATTTAATTAACCAAAAAATAATAATATATTTTAATTAATTTTAATTCAAAATTAACAAAAAATAACAAATGAACTTCTTTAATACTTCCTACAAATCTTACCAATATACCCCAATGCCTTCTGCAAATCTTACTTACATTAATATTTTTTTCAAATACAAAATATGTCATTAACTCAAAATCAGCTTACTTAAATTAATGGAAACCTCGTATAAACCACAACAAATATATTCAAACATATCGATATAGAAAACTATCTAATGTGAACTTTATTTACTTGAGATTTATAGATACCATATTTGATATATTCATTATTGATGAGTATTGAGAAAAAGTATATTTTTAATTTTTTAAAGACAAAATACGTCATTATTTTAAAATTAATTAAAGTTATATTTAAATTATATCGTATTTTTAATATGATATAATTAAATTTAAATATTAATTTTTATTAAAATTTTTTTATTTATAATAATTTTTAATCTCATTAAAATTAATTTTATCGTTCATTAAAATAAAATATAATTTAAATTACCGTAAAAAATCATGTAAACCACTACGCACACACCATTTGATCGTGATTATTCTACTAACGTGTAATATACATGGACCGAGGCGCCGCCTAGAATATCTGGTTGACGTCAAAATCGTTTGTTTTTCAATAAGAATCTCAACAATCGGTAAAAAGCTGACATCACTTCCTGTCCATGAGAAAAGGCTTCCATTTGACCATTGCCTGTCAAGCAATTTGAGGATTGCTACAAAATGATAATTCCTTTTATGTCAGCTTGCATTTTGTACATCCGATTCCATCTTGAATTTCATGCTTGAATCATGCTCACGCATGCAATATTTTATCATAAAATGATAATCAAATTCATTCTAATTAAATTTTATTATTTTTATATTTATATCATATAAAATATTAAAATTTATATATTTATATTATATTTTATATAAAAATTACGTATTATAATTTATGTCAATATAAAAATATAAAATATATTTTTAAAATTTATTAAATTTATGTATAATTATTGTTAAAATTTAAATATCATCATTTTATTATATTTTTATATCGTATTTATATCGTATTATTATATCATATTTTAAATTATTAAATTTAATTTCAATTCAATAATATTATCTTTCAAATTAAAACAAAATATAAATTAAAATTTTAGTAAAAATTATGTATTAAAAAATATATTTTATATTTATTATATTAATATAAATTATGATACATAATTTTAAAATAAATATGATATAAATATATAAATTTTAATATTTTAATTTGAATGCACAATTGTCTACATGCCGCTGTCGACGTGACCAAATAATTCTTAGTAAATGGCTTTTGATAGCAGCCGAAGACAACAGTTTAGATAAGATAGCTTTCATTTGATTTTGCCCAAAAGTCAACGTAAAAATTTCACTATAAATAGACAAACAGATCAATGTATGGCTCCACAACATTATTAAATTATTTCTGAGTTCTGTTTAGGTTTGTTTGAAAGATGGGAAACGAAGCATCATATGTTCATTTGTTTGAGACAAAGAAAGCTAAAGGCATAGCCCTTTACAGACTCTTTGCAGCCTCTGTGTTTGTGGGAATATGTTCTATTTGGGCTTATAGAGTGAGTCATTTACCAAGAAATGGAGAAGATGGGAGATGGGTTTGGATTGGTTTGTTTGCAGCTGAGGTTTGGTTTGGTTTTTACTGGCTACTCACTCAAGCCCTCCGCTGGAACCCCATTTATAGACATACTTTCAAGGACAGGCTCTCTCAAAGGTTTCCTCTCTTGAAAACTCTTTTTCTCTATATGATAATCTTTGCTTTATTCATATTCAAATGCCTACAGAGACGAACAGCTCAGTTGGTTCATGCAACCAACCTTTAAAGTAACGTTGTCTGGATTTCCATTCCTAGGCTGTCGTCTCTTTTACTCTGCATAATTATAGATATCAGTAATGGAAAAAACCTTTGGCTCAAATTTCTTGATTTTTGTTTAATCAGATATGGAAATGACTTGCCTGGAGTGGATATTTTCGTGTGCACGGCAGATCCTCTAATAGAACCACCAATGATGGTTATTAACACTGTTTTATCAGTAATGGCCTATGACTACCAACAAGAGAAGCTTAGTGTGTATCTATCTGATGATGCCGGTTCATATCTTACCTTCTATGCTCTCATGGAGGCCTCTCATTTTGCTAAACACTGGATACCATTCTGCAAAAAGTTCAATGTGGAACCAAGATCTCCAGCTGCTTACTTTAAGTCAGTTTCTGACTCACTTGACACCAAACAGGCTAAAGAATTAGCAACTGTTAAGGTACTAATCTGTCATGTCTTGAATTAATTTATTTCAAAGTTTCATGATCTTTCAATCTCAATCTCTGCCTTCCTGTAGAAATTATACAAAGAAATGGAGATTCGAATTGAAGCTGCCGCCAAGCTAGGTTGCCTCTCTGAAGAAATGTATTTGAAACATAAGGGATTTTCTCAATGGGATTCATATGTTTCACAAAGTGATCATGACACTATGCTTCAAGTAAGTGAAATGCTGCATTCTATTTAATGATATGCACCATTTATAACATTTTCAAGAACTTAGTGCTGATGTTGAATAACAAAATTTTGCCAGATATTGATTGATGGGAAAGATCCAATTGCCACAGATGTGGAAGGATGTAGGTTACCAACTTTGGTGTACTTGGCTCGTGAGAAGAGACCCCAACATTTCCATAACTTCAAAGCTGGAGCTATGAATGCCTTGGTAATTCAAATCCTGATTCAGGCTCCGTATGTTTCGCAGAAAACGATTTCTGCATTTTCCGGTGTTGGTTTGGCAATGTTTAGGATATGAGAAGATGAAAATATGATACGAACTGAAATCTTTTGTTTTCATTCCACCCTGCAGATAAGGATATCATCAAAAATTAGCCATGGACAGATCATTCTGAATGTAGACTGTGATATGTACTCAAATAATTCGCAGTCGATCCGAGATGCACTTTGCTTCTTTATGGATGAGAAAAAAGGCCCTGAGATTGCATATGTGCAGTTTCCCCAGAACTTTGATAATATTACCAGGAATGAAATTTATAGTAATTCAATGAGAGTAATTAATGAGGTATGCATTGATCTAACCGAGCTCTGCTGACAAAAAACTATGCTGTTTTAGTTCTTCTGCCTCTCATTTTATGATATTTCAATCTAATTTTCATGGAAATGAAAGGTGGAATTCCATGGTCTGGATGGATATGGGGGCCCCCTCTATATTGGAACTGGTTGTTTTCACAGAAGAGATACTCTATGTGGGAGGAAGTTCACTCCAGGATCTATAAACGAATTTAAGATCGAAAATAATGTAGAAAGAGATGAAACCATTCCTGAATTGGAGGAAAATTCAAAGGTCTTTGCAAGTTGTACATATGAAAAGAACACTGAATGGGGAAAAGAGGTATGTTTTTTGTATAATTTTCATGTCGTGTTTTAGATTACCAGGATGCATGTATACATACTTGAACTTATTGGATGATTAATTGCAGATGGGATTGAAATATGGGTGTCCAGTTGAAGATGTGATTACGGGTTTATCAATTCAATCCAGGGGATGGAAATCAGTGTATTATAATCCAGCAAGGAAGGCATTTTTAGGAGTTGCAACAACCACACTTGGTCAAACACTAGTGCAGCACAAGAGATGGTCTGAAGGTGATTTTCAAATTTTGCTTTCAAAGTACAGTCCTGCTTGGTATGCCAAGGGAAAGATTAGCTTCGGCCTCCAACTTGGATATTGCTGTTATTGCTTTTGGGCTTCTAACTCCCTGGCAGTGCTATTTTACTCTATTGTTCCTTCCCTTTATCTTCTAAAAGGGATTTCTTTGTTTCCACAGGTATGTATTCTTTTTTTCCTTGTTTTTTTTTACGTAAGAGATCACGGTCTGAGAATAGTAAAAATGATTGCAAGTATTAAGATTTAATTTCAAACCTGTCAGATACTACCTTTTAAAGATAATTACATGCTGTGAGAGATCCAGGATTTTTTTTTCTAATGGTGACTACTTATAACATAAATAAAAAATTGCAGACGGATTTACAAATTTTATAAACGGAAATGTTGTCCAAAGAGAAAATTTAGAGGTGTCCTGTAGAAAATTTTCCTTCAAATTTTTTTATTTTCCAATCTTTGGGTGTCATGACACCTTATTTCTTCATATGAATCTGTCATGCATGAATCAAATGAGTTAAGTTTCAAGTTTTTTTTTTTTTTTTTTCATTCAAACCATGCGTATTTCAAAAATGAATCCATTTCTCTTGATTGACTTGGATTAACTGAATTTCTGTATGTTCATATCCAGTTGTCAAATCCATGGTTTATTCCATTTGCCTATGTGATAATTTCCAACTACACCTATAGCCTGGTTGAGTTTCTATGGAGTGGTGGCACAGTCCATGGTTGGTGGAATGATCAAAGAATATGGCTTTACAAAAGAACAAGCTCCTACCTCTTTGCCTTCATCGACACCATTGCAAATTCACTAGAATTTTCTGCAGATTCAGGATTTGTGATCACAGCCAAAGTCTCTGAACAAGATGCCCACAACAGATATTTGAAAGAGATAATGGAGTTTGGCGCATCCTCTCCAATGTTCACCGTATTGGCAACAAGTGGTTTGATAAATTTGCTTTGCCTGGCAGGATTTCTTAAGAACGTGTTCATTAATGAGGGCAATTTCAGGTTCTATGAGACAATGATGTTGCAAATTCTTCTTTGCAGCCTTCTAGTTCTGATCAACTGGCCTTTGTATCAAGGCCTTTTCCTGAGGAAGGACAATGGCAAGATGCCAAGCTCTTTAGCAATCAAATCCATTGGATTTGCTCTGCTTTTACCTGCTTTTTTTTCTTGTATTAAATTTTTATTAATTTTCGTTTTTGATTACCCTTACCATGTAACCTGATTCCATGATTCATACTTGAAGAATAAATGAAATGATGACTTTTATTTTTACAAGGGTGATCATGAAATTAAAATTTTAGACTGATTGAATGTCAATTTTTAAAAATAATTGCATGAACTAACTAAATTGAATTTTGAATTGAATAAATTAATTATATTTTATGCATGCCGGATTCTATAAATGAGTTCTACAAGCAGTATCATTCTAAACATATATGTAAAGTTGATTGCTTCAGCCTAATTTATGCTATGGAGTAAAAACAAAAAGGGTTGGATTTTTTTTTTTTATATCAGAATTCTAAAAAATTTTATCAATGTATTTTTATAGTACTTCAAGTTGAAACCTATTATTGTAATCGCCAATAGTTACTAAAATGTTAAAATTTTAATTTAAATAAGCAAGGCTCAATATTTAACAATCTAAAATACCAATAAAATAAAAAAAAAATTGTTGCTATTAAATTATGTATTACAAATATGCTTAAAGAGTTTGAATCTCACTTCCCTTCTAGTTGTAGGTTATACAAATAGGTAAATAATTATAGGGACGGATTCAGAATTTTTTATCAATGGGATTAAATATTTTAATTGAATTTATTAAAATCTTTATTAAAATACAAATTAATATAAAACTTTTCATACAAAATTAAAAAGTATAACAACCTTTTTTTATAAAAAATAAAAATATTTATAACATATATACAATATTTGTATGTCTAAAATTAATATTATATAGTTCTTGACAAATAGATCCTAACACTACATTTTACCATAGACAAAAAATTTTTTCGACACACACATGTTAACTTATACACACGCATAAATACGTATATATATATTATTTTAATAGAATTTTACTTATAAAATTATTAAAAATGGATATAATATACAAAAGAATAAAAATCAATATGTCTAATTTTATCATTAAGTAAATAAATATATTTCATTTTTTATTAATTATAATGTGAAGAATAACAATTGCATTTTTTTTATATACAAAATCTATATTAGTTAAATATAATTTTTTATTTTATATTTTTATTAATTCACACTTTGTATATTATTTTTATGAACTCTAAAAGCTAGTATTTTATAATGAAATTGCTTACCAACAAAAGTATAAATTTCAATTACTAGATAAAATAAAAAGCTTTCTTGTATGAGCCTCAATTTAGTAGGAGCAAATATGATAAAAAAATTTTGATGGGGCAAGCTTTAAATTTTAAAAATTTATGAGATTTTTCTGTAATAAACCTAAAGAATTTTGGAATCTTAGAGGGGGCAGCAACCCCACTTTCCTCTATGGTCATATATAGTATTACGAGAATATGCTAATGGGGCAACCAACCAAGTAAAAAAATTGTGAAGCTATTGGATTGGTGGATTAAAATAGTCAAGTCTTAACCATGAAATCTCATCAATCTTCCATTTCTAGTGGACACTTGACATTAATTGAAATAAAATATTAGACACTCTTTCTTATTGCGGCCATTAAAGCGGTTGTTGACTATATAGTATTTCAGGACAGACTTTTTTTGTGAGTAGATGAATTGTCTTTTCATTTGATTTATTCAAAAACCTTTGAAAATGTAATCTATATGCAGACGGGTAGATAGTTGTCTATTGCTTTTGAGAAAGAGAGAGATGGGGAATGATGGATACCTCCCTTTGTTTGAGACAAAGAGAGCAAAAGGAAGGGCCCTTTACAGGGTCTTTGCAGGGTCTATGTTTGTTGGTATATGTTTGATTTGGGGTTTCAGAGTGAGTCATGTTCCAAGAGAAGGAGAAGATGGAAGATTGGTTTGGATTGGTTTGCTTGCAGCTGAGCTTTGGTTTGGTTTTTACTGGATCCTCACTCAAGCACACCGGTGGAACCTTGTCTCTAGGCACACCTTCAAAGACAGGCTCTCCGACAGGTTTCCTCTTCACCCTTTTCCATATATTTAAATCTTGTTAATGAATTTTGTTATGTTTGTGATCGTTTAGTAAGTTTAATTAATGAACAAAAATCAAACTTCTTTACAAATTATCTATCGAACACTCAGTTTTACATGTAAATGAATTGAACATGAATAAATTTTGTTATGTTCATAATCTATTCGTTGAAATGTTATTTGTAATCGTTGTAATGTTTTTGTGTGTGTTCAGATATGAAAATGAGTTACCAGGAGTGGACATCTTTGTATGCACAGCAGATCCTGTGATTGAGCCACCATTGATGGTTATCAACACAGTTTTATCAGTTATGGCCTATGACTACCCACCGGAGAAGCTTAGTGTGTATCTCTCCGATGATGCCGGTTCACATCTGACCTTCTTTGCTCTATTGGAGGCGTCTCAGTTTGCTAAATATTGGATACCATTCTGCAGAAAATTCAATGTAGAGCCAAGATCACCAGCAGCTTTCTTTGACTCAATTTCTAATTCACATGACTCCAAACAGGATAAAGAATTAGCAATCATAAAGGTAATTGATTTGTTTACCGGTTTTCCCATATTGCTGTCCATATATATATATATATATATATATATATATATTGTGATGTGTGAACAAGTTGCTGGGTATGAAAAGCTCATCATGACGTATTTGGTGTTGAAATAATAAAAGGGATAATATCCCATTTGGTCCTTACACTATTATAATTTTTCTAATGTGGTATCCAAATTAAAATTTTTTTTAATAAAATACCTAAACTTTAGTTTCATGTATTAAATTACTCTAACCTCTTAACACCATTGCAATAATGTTGATGTGATAATTAAATGCTAATGTGAATGACACGTGATTATCATGTGATAATGATATGAATGTTACATGTCATTTTTAAAAACTAAAAATAATAAAAAGCTTTTTTAAAAAAATTATATTATAAAACTTTTTTTTTTTTAAAATTTTGATAGCCATATCTAGATCATGTGATAATTACATGTCATCCATATCAATATTTAAATGTTACATCATTATTATTTTAACAATGTTAAGAGTTGAAATAACTATCACAACAGATAAAGGAATATTACGATGATTTATTATGATAAATATAAATATGAACTTATATTTTTGAGACGTATTTTATGAGATAAAATTTAAAGACTTTCAGATCAAAACATTTTATAATTTTGCCATAAACGACGCACAAGTAAAAATTATATACCAACATACATATACCATAATAAATCCTTGCAATGTCTTGATGTGAGATAAGAGTATTACATATTTACTGTTAATTGGTTTCAAATTTCAAGGTATTGCCAAGCTTATTTCCAAATGCTTCATTTACTACTATTTTACTTACAAGTCTTGTCATATTTTGAAGTCTGTTTTAAATCTTATTCTGCTACGTTTCCTCCATAGAAATTATATGAAGACATGAAGAACCAAATTGAAAATGCAACCAAGCTAGGCTGTCTCCCTGAAGAAGTGCACTTGAGACATAAAGGCTTTTCTCAATGGGATTCATATTCTTCTAGACATGATCATGACACCATTCTTCAAGTATGTGAAAATTGAGATATCAAGTTTTATTTACTGATAACTAACAGTTAAAGCACTCTGAACCAATTCATCATAAATTTGTTGCATAACTAAATTTTCCCAGATATTGATTGATGGGAAAGACCTGGATGCCAGGGATAGTGAAGGATGCGTGTTACCAACTTTGGTGTACCTGGCTAGGGAGAAGAGACCCCAATGTCCACATCACTTCAAAGCTGGTGCCATGAATGCGCTGGTACTTTGCCTTTCAACATGCAACTTTTTTTTTTGTGGCAAATACATGTATTTGTTGTGTTTTATGTTAGAAGTAAGAACCTATTCATGGATGCAACCGAGCCATTCTATATATCAATGATTCTTCTGATGCCACTGAACCTGACAGCCTAACTCAACATGCAGATAAGGGTATCATCAGGAATTAGCAATGGCCAGATTATTCTTAATGTGGACTGTGATATGTACTCAAATAATTCACTTGCTGTGAGGGATGCTCTTTGCTTCTTCATGGATGAGAAAAAGGGCCATGAGATTGCTTATGTACAGTTTCCACAAAATTTCGCAAATATTACCAAGAATGAACTATATAGTAGTTCATTAAGAGTACTGAGCGAGGTAAATATTCATGTAATGTTTTGTGCTCTACGACTCCAATAAATGTTCCATTGTTTCAATGTGAATTCTGTTAATGCTGAAAATGATAGGTGGAATTCCATGGTTTGGATGGCTATGGAGGCCCCCTTTATGTTGGAACTGGCTGCTTTCACAGAAGAGATACACTTTGTGGAAGAAAGTTTAGGAGGGAAATTGACAACAAATTCAGTGTAGCAAAAGAAAGAAAAAGAGAAGAAACTGCACAAGCATTGGAAGAGAAATCAAAGGCCCTTGCCAATTGTACTTATGAAGAGAAAACTGAGTGGGGAAAGGAGGTATGTCATTACATCTCTCTTTTGTTCTCCCTCACTCAAGAACACATGCCAGTGTATATTTACACACTCTTACTCTCAGCTGATTGCTTGTTTAATTTCAGATGGGACTGAAATATGGGTGTCCAGTTGAAGATGTGATCACAGGTTTATCAATCCAATGCCAGGGATGGAAATCAGTGTATTTCAATCCGGAAAGGAAGGCTTTTCTAGGTGTTGCACCAACCACACTTGCTCAGACACTGGTGCAACACAAGAGATGGTCTGAAGGTGACTTTCAGATCTTACTTTCCAAATACAGTCCAGCTTGGTATGCCAATGGAAAGATCAGCTTAGGCCTTCAGTTAGGATATTGCTGCTACTGCTTCTGGGCTTCTAACTCCTTGGCAGTGTTATACTACTCTATTGTTCCTTCCCTTTATCTTCTAAAAGGCATTTCCTTGTTCCCCAAGGTATGTTACTTTTCATTCTCATTTGCAGATAAATGATAGGTTTAATCTGTTTTTTGCATACTTCAAGAAAGGAGGGCCTTACCATCGGAATTCGATTCGTTGAAATCCATTGGTAATGACAATTTTTAGTGATGGAAAAACACAAATAACTGGTATTGACTTAATTTATGTATTATTAACATATCCAGTGTTCAAGTCCATGGTTTCTTCCATTTGCATATGTTGCAATTTCCAAGTATGGTTGTAGCCTAGCTGAGTTTCTATGGAGTGGTGGCACAGTCCTTGGTTGGTGGAATGATCAAAGGATATGGCTTTACAAAAGGACAAGCTCCTACCTCTTGGCCTTCATTGACACCATTGCAAAATCATTAGGACTAAATTCGGATTCAGCATTTGTAATCACAGCCAAAGTTTCTGATCAGGAAGTCTATAGCCGATATGTCAAAGAGATAATGGAGTTCGGAGCCTCCTCTCCAATGTTCACTACACTGGCGACAATTGCATTGATAAATTTAGTTTGCTTGGCTGGATCGATGAAGAGAGTAGTCATGAATGAAAGTATTGGTAGAACTTATTATGAGACAATGCTTTTGCAGGTTATTCTATGTGCCATTCTGGTTCTCATCAACTTGCCTTTGTATCAAGGACTTTTCTTTAGGAAGGACAATGGCAGGATGCCAAACTCCATAGCAATCAAATCAATTGTATTAGCTCTGTCAGCTTGTACTTGTTTTACCTTCTTGACTTAAAATTTCCTGTTGTTTATTTTGTTACCATTTTTCTGTAACTTTCATTCTAAAGGTTTGAAGAAATAAAGGATACTACATAGCTTGGTTCATATGGTTCATACAGTCAAGATAGCACCTAATAGGTTTGGCACCTTTATATGTAGGACTCTATTTCATGGTCAAAGGCAACAAGGCTATAGGCCTTTTAATTGGCAAATCAATTGGGGCTGGACCCCACAATCCTAACAACAAGATCATTAGTGCTTAAATTATTCCTTGGCTACATGACAGGATCATATTCTATACAATTAGATAACATAAATCTTTCAATATTATTAGCTACAAGACAGGATCACTTGACTTATAACTGCTTCCTGATTGGTTTGTATATAAATTTGGATGGACCTCACAAAAGTACTATGTTTCTATGTAATCTAAAACAGGCAGGGAGCTCTACCTGATTCCTCTTTGTGGCAAATGAACTAGAAAGAAAATTTCAAGTTTCTGGTGAGTTGTACTTATGAAGAGAACAATCAATGAGCAAAGAGTGTCTTTCTCAGTTTCTCTCCCTCTCCCTCTCTCCCTCTCTTATCTTTCAGACAATTGATTCATTTGAACTAAGTCAATGCATGAAAATTGCAGACTGGTCTGAATTATGGGTGTCAGTCCAGCCGAAGATGACATAACAGGATTATCAATTCAATGCCAAGGGGGGAAATCAGTTGACTTCTCCAACAGCTGCATGACCTGTTAGTAGAGTGCTGAATTTTTAGTTTTAGTGACTAGATTTGAAATCCTGCAGCCTCGAATACCAAAAAAATGGAAATCAGTAAGAATCTAGCGCTCTACCAACGGTCTACTTCTTTACCTTAGACACTAGTGTAGCACAAAAGATGGAGTGAAGGTAAGTTTCAGATTTTTCTTTCTAATGACAGTCCTGTAAGTTTGGTTCGCACATGGAAAGATAAGTTTAGGCCTTCAAATTGGATATTGCTGCTACTGCATCTGGGCTCCAATCTGCTTGTCTACACTTCCATGTTTCCACAGGTGATTTTTCCTTTATGGTTTGTTCTACTTTGACCATATTTTCAACTATATTTTCTACTCATACACAAGCAAGCTGAACCTGTTTTCTGTGAATCCAGTGGTTAAGTCCCTGGTTTGTACCATATGCAAATGTCATAGCTTCCAAGAACACTTACAGTCTGATCAAGTTTCTATGGTTTGGAGGCTCAATGATCAATCCTTGTCTGCTGTAATCGCCAAAGAATGTGGCTGTGCTGAACCTGTTTTCTGTGAATCCAGTGGTCAAGGCCCTGGTTTATACCATAGCTTCCAAATACACTTCCAGTCTGATCGAGTTTTTTTGGTCTGGAGGCATAGTGGAGTAACCAAAGAAAGTGGCTGCACAAAAGAACAAGTTCCTATCCCTTTTGGCTTCATTGATACCCGTTTTAAATTACTAGGATTTTCTGATTCTGAATTTGTGATCACAGCTAAGATAGCAGACCTGAATGTTCCGAAATGTTATGAAAGGGCGATGATAGAGTTTGGAGCCTCCTCTTCTTCTCCTATGTTCACTGTCAACTACTGCATTTACTTTGCCTGTTTGGAATTAAATCGGATAATTTGTATATTCATATTTTGATTCGTGTTAAATACGTATAAAATATAAAAATTATTGTTACAATTTGTTTCAATAAGTCAACTACAAAACATATTTTTTAGATTTTTACAAAATTTTCACTTTCATTTTTTTTTTTTTATATTTTATCGTTGTATCTTATTTAGAATCAGTTGGTCTACTTGAAGTGGTGCAGAACATGACCTTAAATAATGATCCAATAAGCCAATACAAGGCATGGCCCTGCAATATCTTTTGTGTAGTCTTTTGGTTCTAATCAATTTGCCATTGTGCCAATCCCTTTTCTTAAGGAAGGATAATAAGGGTAAGATTCCAAGCTCTATAGCTGTTAAATCAGTTGTGCAAGCTCTTTCTGCTGTTACCTATTCCACATTTCAACATTAAATCCAAGATATTTGTGAAAATTTTAATTATTATAGTGAAAATTTTAAATTTAATAAGCGAGATGAAGAAAATGTTTCATGTCATATTTTTTAATTATTTTTTATTTTTTAAAAATTCCACTAAAGATAATTTCTAATTTTCTTTTTTGTTTTCGATAATTAATAGTAAATACAAATTTCTAAATCGAACTAAAGGGAAGAAAAAAGGCAATAGGGCCACGTAGGACAAAAAAAGCTGTTACCTTGTACATGAGATACAGGTGATTATAACCCTGTTGGGACAACCTCATCCGACTTGAAGTACCCAATTCTTGAAACTCTTTCTCTGTTAGTGTTCCTGTTCCTCCAGAGATCTAATCTTCACATTCTTGTCAACTCTCCAAAAAAAAAACCCAAAAAGGTAAATTTTATTATTTTTAAATAAAAATTTAAAAAGTTTTGCTTTGACTTTAATGGTTTTGATCTTGTTTTGAATTATTTCCATTTATTTTCTCCCTTTTCATTCAATTGTAAGTCTGATTCACTTTGTTTATATACTTTTTTTTTTTTTCAATATTGTGGGGTTTGCTTGGAAAATTTTCTGGTAGAAAAGGGTATTTTTCTTTTTAATGTTTTTGGTGGAAAATTTTTTTCTTGGTTTTCATCAATTATGATCATGAAATTTGAAGAAAAAAACAAAAGAATTGATGGGAAAATTGTCTGGGTTTTCAATTTCATGACTTGTTTAGGGAAAATATTGAAGAACAGCCTGTTATTATTTATGATTTATTATCATCTTATGAACTCTTTATTTTTTTTTTCTTGAGGTTTTCATTTAGTATTATTCTGCTAATATTTGATATTACGTAGTTTGATATTTATGCAATCAAATCAATGCAATGTATTTTCATTGTTTATTATGATGTTTCATAGGTAGGATAAATTGACTGTTTGACTTTGTAATTTGCAGATGAAAATTGGATCACTTGAATTTGTTGCTGTCATATTGCTAGCATTCTTGTGTAGTCCAAATGCAGTGTTTGGGATTAGATTCGTGATCGATAGAGAAGAATGCTTCTCTCATAATGTTAAGTATGATGGGGATACGGTTCATGTGTCATTTGTTGTCATTAAGGCCGATTCGACTTGGCATTCTAGTCATGAGGGTGTTGATCTTGTGGTAAGCTTCCTAATTGTTTCTTACAGCGAATTTGATCGTGTCATTGCCTGTCATGTACTTATGTTTCAATTGCTAACATGTCGTTCGGTTATTGCACTATAGAGATTTCGGACTTAGGGTATTGTTTAGAGTGCAAACTGCAGGTGACTAGTGTTTGGGAATGGGTGATTTTGTGAATCTAAATCAGATCTGTCGTCTTTTACTCCTAGTGATTATAAGGCTTGTGAACATCCACGAATCCATACCTCCATACCCTCCTCTGGACATCCACGAATCCATTTACTTTCTAGTCCAACAATGTTCTCGTGTGTTGGGGTTTATTGATATATTTTTCAAGTTGTTAGCCTGGACTAGAAATGGAAACAGATTCCAAATTTCCGAATTTCCGACTTTGTGAAACCCACTGGCTGTGAAGGCAATTAGGAGTTGTTGCTTTTCTTTCTCCAAACTTCTGTGGTGCTCTAGGTGTTAATTTTTTGTTTCAATCCGAATAATTTGGATGATGAAAATGGTGTCATATAAATTTATACTTGCAATGTTTTTAAGTCAAATAATGTGACCGAAACTTGCAAAATTGTTGGGGAACTCAAAGTCACAAAGTCTTACTGAGCTAGCTACTTTTTGCAATTGTCAGGTGAAAGGACCTTCTGGCGATCAGATTCAAGATTATCGTGACAAGATAAGTGAGAAATTTGAGTTTGTTGCTCGTCAAAAAGGAGTCCATCGTTTCTGCTTCAGTAACAAATCACCTTATTTTGAAACAGTTGATTTTGATGTTCATGAAAGTCATTTTACATACTATGATCAGCATGCAAAAGACGGTTAGACGTGTTTTATTTTCTTTAATCTTTCTTTTCCTCCCTTCTAAACCTTTAATAAAGTGTGCCAACTGTTGTTCTCATGCTTATCTGCAGAGCATTTCAACCCTCTGTTAGAACAAATATCTAAGTTAGAGGAAGCTCTTTATAACATTCAGTTCGAACAGCACTGGTTAGAGGCACAGACAGAACGTCAGGCAATAGGTATGTTTACCTTAACATTTATTTTATTTTTAATTAAAACAGTTCCGGCTGATGTTCTATCATTGATCTGCTCCTATCACCCTCGAACTAATCGGTACCAGAAACCTTTACCTTAAAGCAATTTGCGACAGTTGCGATATTCTATTGTGAATTACAATAAAGCATCCTTTGAAGTCTTAAAACTTATATTGAGTAGGTTGCTATGCTATGTTTATTAGAGCTTTTAGGTTGTGTACTAGGAAAAAATTTTCTCAATATTTTGCTCGATCAGCAACTGGGTTGTTTGTTTCATTGTATGCAAATACACATGGTTTTACCAACGGATGATTGGCTCAAGTGACAAAGAGGGTGTGCTTCCATCTTTGTTGCCTGGGTTCAAATCTGCTGGGAGGCTGTGGGAAGGTAATTTCTCATGAATTTGCTGGGTCCAACATAGATAAACCTGCTTAGACTGGTCTGGAGAGGGGATGTACGGGACAAAGTCCACGAACCCCTTATCGCTTAATAAAAATAATACACATGGTTTTTTATTGCAGAACTAATCTAAGCTTGCTAAACTCAATGAGGATGAAAAAGAATAAGGTGTAATTAAGTTGTCTTTTTGAGATGTTGGAGCTAATTTCTATATTACATAAAAGGAAAAAAAGAACTGTAATGTAAGCATTGCATAAACTGCTTTTTCTCTCTCATGAATCCTTTGCAGTAGATTACTTTTTCCTTTGACGATTCTCTCTTGACCGGAAATGCAGTAAATGAAGCTATGAGCAAAAGAGCAGTTCACAAGGCCTTTTACGAATCCGCAGCACTGATTGGAGCCAGTGTTTTGCAAGTTTACCTACTCCGACGCCTTTTTGAACGGAAGCTTGGGATGTCCCGGGTTTAGTTTTAGCACTGCGATACATTACTTTATTAGCTATAGGATCATGGAGAGTATTGTCATCTCAGGCACTTGCTATACATGTACAAAATCCCCAAATTCAGTGAGTTTATTGTTATGAGTGAGCCTTTAGATTTGCCATGGTTGAGATTTAGATCAATAATGCATGATTGGTTTAAGTTATTTCTGCTTAAATTGTTTGTGGTTTCATAGATGAGTGATGTTCATCAGCCTTAATCTGCAAACAAACTTTTTGGCTGGAATTGTTATTATGCAAAGGCACATTTTCAACACAATTTTAGGGAGCATTCAATGGTGGGATTTTCATACGCTCTGCACCCCTGCATGTTATTTACTGCCACTGAAATTAAATTTAACAATTTATGTATTCATATTTTTGTGTTTAACGCATGTAAAACGTAAAAATTGTGATACAACAATTCCTGTTAACAAATCAAATTCAATATATATTTTTATTTTTGTTAAACTCATATAATTTTTATTAAAATTTTAAATTATGTTATTTTCGTGTTTTTTATTCTTTTCGTATCGTGTTTTCAAGTCGGTTTTAAATTTATCGGATTTACTTAAAATATTTTTAAGGATTGCATCCCGAGATGCAAAATAGAGTTTCACTGTTCTTTCCTATGACAAAAATTAAAAAAAAAAAGTGAAAATGAAATTAATAGAAGGGAAGATAAGAGAAAAATAAAAAAAAAAGAACCTTTTGACAAACAAGCCAATAACTCTTATAACATGAGGAAAGAATGTCCACAAATGCTCTACACAGCTTATGACACAGAGAAGGCAAAATCCAAAGTAAATAACTCAGGCTTCTAATAGTAACCCACCAATCAGTATATATATAGATACAGTAAGTGTTTGTCTTCTTTGCTCTTTTCTCCCACCAGAATTAAATTTTACACCACAAAAAAAATTCCAGAGGGGCTTATCACAGCCCTATAGATTCTATCTTGTTTATGAATATATCATGATGGGGCTTGAACATACTTGTGGAAGCTCCTACATAGGCAGGAATTCGTCAAGATTCCGCAGGCGGGGCTTGAATGCAGCAAAGCCATTTTTTCTGAAAAACAGCAACATATCAGGAGAGAAATCTAGAAAAAGCTACAGTTTAAAACAATCATAAGAAGATGGAAATGGTGCCACATTCAAGCAACCTGCTATTTTACCCGCAGTCAAGAATAGAGATTACTTACAGGCTGGGGTTTTCCAGGATCCGTTCTAGGCTTAACATCAGGATCAGCCTTTGCCGGTGACTCAGGTTTGCCACCTGTTTTCTTCTCGTCCCTTGCCTTGTTAAAGATTGCAGTAAATCCCTCAGCTGATGCGGGATCGTTGACATCCCATTCACCAAATTTTGGCAATGGCTGACCCTTGTCCTGTTGAGCAAAAATAAAAGTAAAATGCTTCCATTAAGGTCATCGTAGCCAAAGTAGGAAGATAGAGTATACATCAAGGTAACAAAATCAAAGATTCACCAAGTAGCTAATAGCTACAATGTATTCAATTGCACATGTAACAAGCCAATCAATTATTGCACACACAGATAAATTCCAAGCACAGAATTAATTGTCTGCGCTCAATAAGCAAGGAAAGTCTAACAACAAAACAGTTACTCTAACAAATTGTTTGCCTTGACGATTCTAAACTCTAAAAACAAGGTAAAATGAAAAAAAGGATAGGATAAACCATCAAGGTACTTATTACCGTAACTGTGTAAAACAGATATTTTTTGCTTTCTAGGTATAGACTTCTAAGTTTCTTTAAACTGAAACACAACAGTAGGTCTATTCTATTCTGAACTAGCAACCAGTTAATTAGCTAACTATGAATAGAATGCGACACTTATTCAATTGACTATAATATCACTGAGAAAATCCAACCTCTAAATGCCAGTGAAGCTCCTAAATGACAGCTGCTAGATACTATAAGCCTCTTAGTTAACTTCAGCTTCAACTTAAAACAAAGTAAATTCCATTTAACAACTGCAAATTAATTAGCACGTTTTGCAATATTGAGGGCAAACAAATCTGAATTCAGCTGAGCTCAGATTAATCACATTACTGGTTCTTACTGCAGTCGGGTAAAGGGGCATGTTGCAGTTTGAAGTATTACTAATTCGTGGGCCTAAATAGACAGTGCAGTTTAAATTAACCAAACACTGGTTATTGATCACTTACAGAAAGCAATCCAAAAAACTCCTTGTCTAAGACCACAGAAATTGACCATGATCACTATTTTTTCAAATAGGAAATGTACATGAAAAACAATCATAAATGGTTCATGCAATAACTGTTCTAAACAACTGTATAATCACTAACTTGTGACAATTTTTATTCAAGGGAGACGTTAGGTGGGTAGAGCAATCATAGAAAGCCATACCTAGATAGCAGCAATACATCAATTACACAGTTAAAGTAGAGCCCTTCAAAATGAGCAATAATTGAGTACAAATCACAATGATCATTAAAGGAGATAAAAATGACCACATAAAAGCATATGACTTTAATATAAAAACACAACCAGGTAATTTGAAATGATCACATTGTCAGAAAGACACAGCGAAACAGCTTAACTTATCTTGAAATAAAAAGTAATCTGCAAAAAAGTCGAACTTGAATTGACGTAACAATCAAAATAATATCAGGTCATTGAAATACAAGTATAAATTAGTCACATCTTTCAAACTAAACATTGCCATAGATTTTAAAAAGAACTCTAATTACTTATTGCTGGTCACTTGAATATGAATATAAAAGATTCATCTACTTCCCCTTACTGGATGCCACCTCTTAAAAGTGGTTGTAGAAGCAACCGAGCTAAGCAGTTTATGATTTGTCTACTTCAGAATATGAACAAATTTATAGAATTATGACATCGACGATCAAGACTTCATTTGCAGATTAGAATATCAAATACTACACAAGTAACAATACATGCCCTCTAAACACTCCCAACAAAAGCTAATTTTCATCACAGAGCAAACTTCAATATCTTGACTGTTGATATGTTCTCAAAAGAACTTTATGGCAATCCTACCTTCTCCCTCCTTACTTGCTGGATTCAATAATTAATCAGAAACTACATTTTCAACACAAAATTAATGGCACATTAATTGAACCTTCATGATTCCTACTAAGACCAAGATTCTAAAACATGTCCAAACAACTTATCCATTTGCTAATGCATCTCATATTTTCAATATAAATCTAACTTTCAAAGTTCTAATTGAGTAAAATCAACTTCAAGAAAAAAAAAAGCAAAATTTCCAACCATAAATCATGTTATTTTACAAGTAAATTGCTCAAATGGTACACAATTCATCAGTTAAACAAAACAAAAAGCTCAAAACCAGCTTCCAGAAAAAATCATTAGAAAAAAGCAACAAACGATAAAAAAAGGGTAAAATTTTAATCATAAAAAACAAAACTTGCCCAAAATTTAAACAAAAACATCCTTTGATCAGCAATAAAAAGGAGCTTGATTCTAATTTTAAAACAAAGAAAATACAATAAAACCCAGAATACAAAACCCAAAAAGATATGAATCAAAACAACCCAAAGCTCAAATCCATTAAAAAAAAAAAACAAAAAAGAAATCAAATAAGAAATCAAAATTAAACCTTTATTTAACAAATTTAAACGGAAATGAAAGGGAAAACCCAAAAAGATTACATACCGACATGAATTCTTAACAGAAAAACTTTTCTTGTAGGCAAGAGAGACACAGAGGAATTTAGAGAGAAAATGAGAGATTTTAGAGAGAGAAAGAAAGAAGTGAAATTTTTTAGATGAAAAAATGTGAACAGAAGAAGGAGAAGCAGTTTTGAAGTCAGGATAACCGGCGTTAGTTTTGACGGTTAGCGGAGAGGGAATGGTGAGAGAACGAAATGGGGGAAAACAGTGCCGTTAATGATACCGTAATTAATGACGTGGAAGATCCACGGATAACGGGAACGGCAAGATGAGCTGGCAAACGGCGTGGTGACAGATGCTCCCAGATTATAAATAAATCTAGTGTTTGCCTTACGGTGTGAAATATAAATAATTTATATATTTGTTTAATATTTTATATAAAAATTAAGTATTATAATTATGTGTTAATACAAAAATATAAAATATAATTTTTATTATAATTTTTAAATTAATATATAATATTTGTTAAAATTATAAATTTATGTAACTTTTATTTTTATATTATTTTTATATTATATCAACGTGTCATTCTTAAATCATCAATTAATTAAAAATTTAAGAGTTTTGAGAATTAATTAAATTAATTAATTACCTTTTTTTTTAGATAAATGACTACTTTTGATTAAAAAAGGAGTATAAGAACTCAAAACCTTCAAAAATTTTTAAAGACATTTTAGGTTAATGGTTTTTATAAGATTAATTTCAATTCTTACATTATGCAAAATAAAAGGATATATATATATATGTGAATAAATAAAAACAGATATGTGTTTATGGTGTTAATTTTTTTTTTTTGGAATTAGAGGCATAAGTTGTGAAACTTGTTGTTTTTATATTAATTAATAATTAAATGGACCATTAATTATTATATTTTTTATTTCATTTGTTGCATTGAGAAAATTATTGAAAATATATCAATGTTTAGGAAAATGTTAATCAATGTCCCTAGAAATTGGTCAAAGTAATATTTAAGCAAAAAAATTACTTCTAATTAAATTTTGTCTTGTACATATTTTTTTGGGTCGATCCAAATTAGATTATGTACATCGAGTTTAATAAATTTATGAAAAATTAATTTTTTATGGTTTTTTAATGAATTCAAACTACAACAACAAAAAAAAAAAATACTTAATTTATCATATGAACCAAACATATGTTAATAAAAATAATGAATTGTCTCTTATTGGATTTGACAAAAGTAATATACTAAATATAAAAATCTTTCTTAAAATAGTATTTTGATTATTTTTAAACTGCGATTATAACACCGGTTAATCGAATCTTAATTTTTAAACTACAAATAGGTAATTTTAATTATTAAATATTAAGAATAAAAAAAAAGTAGAATCTTAGTTGGATAGTTTATAAAAGAGGAAATCAAGCCTTTAGCTTTGGCTATAACTAACAAATAGTGATTTGTGGCATATTTATTTAAAAGAATTTGATAAAGTCATATAAATGATTGCTTATTATAGCCATGAAAATGTTGTTTAATTCTTATATAAAACACAATAAGATTCTCTCTTTATTATTATTTTTTCTTCTTTCTTTCCATCTTATATTAAGATATTATTTCCTTCTTCTTGGGATAGTGATGATAAAAATTTAAAAAAAAAAAAAAAAACTATATAAAGCCTAAGCAAATGGCAAGAAAAAAGGGCAAGAAGAGACAGCATGATAGATTGTGGCATCCAATCAAACAAGCAGACAAAAAACTTTTCCCGATGACAGACCAAGTTGTTGTGATCTAAGGTTTCTTTTCTTCTATGAACCTTTGTGCTAGTGATTTTTGCACTATTTTCCTGTCTTCCCTCTCTTGTATGTTTTTCTTGAGCTGGTTTATGTTCATGATCATGAATTTCCAGGCTTAAAACCAGTTATGAAAAGGGAGGATCTTCTCATATGCAAGTTTTGATAATTTTAAACGCAATCCAATAAATAACACGTAAAAGATAAAAAAAAATCAAGTAATTTTGTATTTGATGTGTTAATTAAATTAAATACAATAATTTTTTTATATTTTATACATATTTAATATAATATAAATATACAAATTATAAAATCTAATTCGAAAATTCCATTTGCAATTTTTTAAAGAAGAGATATATGGCTCAAGATAACTACAAATGTTATAGCAAAAAACCTGAAATATTACAAAGCCAATTACAACAGTGAGCATATCCTCGTTCATGTTGCTAGATTTTTGTCTGCCATGCCATGAGCAGTAAGTAACGCATCATTTTGTAACATGGGATATACAAAGAGCTGTACCCCCCTAACCCATCTTTATTGAGCTGCTAGCCATAAGAAGCCCTTGTTCTCCTGAAAATCATGACATAGCATTATGTTGATGAAGAAAGATTTCAATGGGAAAAAGATTTAGATGAACCAATCAACTTTCCGTATTAACGTATAATGAAGTACCACGACATATAGGAATCCAAATTTTCCGAATCACTCATTTTATAATCTTTTATATCTTAGGTCTTTTTGTTTTAACATTCAGAATGAATGATTCTAAAAATTATGTCGATATTTTTACTTATTATGATTAACTAAGAAAATATTTTTATTTTTCTCCTGCAAAATTTTTAAAATTATCAGTACTTAATTTTCAATTCGTTTTTGATCATCAAAAGAAATGTGAATAACTCATTCTTCTCTTTTTGAAACAAGGGGTGCTTTGAGTTAGTTCAATGTTATCAAGTTGATTTCAAGATTGAACGTTCCGAGTTTGATCATCCAAAAAGAGAACTTTTTTTTTGAAGTGTTTTAAACTGGGTAAATTTTAAGTATATCTAACTCATGCCTGATCAGCTCTAGCAGGGAGTTTGAAGCAAATGGCTACCAGCTGCCGAGGATTTGTTCCTTGCTTGTTTGACCATGGCCCCCACCCTGTACCCTTTACCTGGCCAAAATAATCAAAGCAGCAATGTGATTGTCCAAGGCTGAAGTAAAAAACCAAATTTACATGGTATAAGATGCAATAAATGCAATAATCTAGTATACAATTATCTGACAAATTAATGAAACATTTATAACATCCATTAAAAAGTGAGGTACAAGTGAAAGGACAATTAAGAGGACTTTAATACCAACCTCCATTAACCTTCAGATAACATCTTTTTCAAGATTTTAATTCCAACATCCAACATGCCTGACTAGCAAAGTCCAAGAATGAGTCAATGTATTGTTAATCTACCCGGCAAAAGGCCACTACTGATGATCATGAGTTCAGAAAGAACGGAGCAATTCTACGTCTTTTTGCTTACAATATCCCCATCCTTGAGGTTCCACTATAGCAGCATGAAAAGCAAGAACATCAAGGTATGGGCCTTTTTGCTCCATCTCTTGATAAAAATAGAAATCAGCCTATGACTGGCCAGCCTTCAAAAGACTTTCAACTAAACAGGTGTATGTAACCTGATTTGGAAGGCAGCAGCAACTTTTCCCTTTCTACAAAACCCATTGAGAAGGCTAGTATATGTGTAATTATCAAGAAGAATACTAAATTGATTCCCACATATTCCCTGATTTGCAGGTCTCAACAAGTATAGTGTTGTAGACAAAATTATCTATAGCAAAGGGATGTTTTTCATGGTCCTTTTAAGTAGGCTGCCATATGTGAAAAAACTGGGTTGTTACCTAATTTAACCATCTCATCAAACAAAGAAAATGCTTTCAGCCCATCACCCTAGTTTCCATAGTCACTTATAGCACAATCAAATGTAATGAGATCCTCAGCTTCTCTTACTTTTCCATCTCTTCAAAGAGAAGCAACCAACATGTTACAAGTACAATGGTCAGCAGCAGCATGGCCACTGCAATTCATAATTCTGTAGATTTTCAACACTTCTGTGACCCATACCATCACTCAATTCGAACTGAATTTTAATTTTTAAGCTTAAACTCAACCAAAATAAAAGTCGAATAACTAAAACTTGTTTTATTACACCCCTACCGTATACAACCAAAACCCATCGCATTTGTGCTCATAATTCTCTCAAAACACTTCTTGCTAAGTCAAATTTGGCACGCTTGTATAGCCCATTTAAAAGCTCTCCATAACTGACTTCATTAGGTCGTAATCCAACTTTTTCCGTAGGATCATCATGATTAGTCTTAAAGGCTTCTTCAAAGTTACCCTCTCATCATTGGAAGATATCCTTTTCTTTCTCATCTTTTCTAACAATAAAGTTTCTGCACTTTTGTCATTTTCTACACAAATCATCAACAAGCATATTATATGCACATGCATCTGCTTCAAATACCCTTGGATCCCATACGATCAATCAGCTCAAAGGCTAATTCATATCTCCCCTTTTTGCAAAACCAATTAAGCAAGTAACCATAGTTGGAACATAATCTCAACAAATAACCAACTTTAATTTCTTGAGCCTCCCTTTAGCAATACCTTGAAAAATGACCAAACCAACCCAACTCTCCTATGCTTCACCATTGAACCTAACATCATATTACAAGTATACAATTTCATCTTCCAATCATATCAAGATGAATTTTGAAGAAAGTAAGGTAGGCCACTCTAGGAATTCGGATTGTGGTAGGGCCGCGGTCATAAGAGACGGCTGGTTGCCTTGTGGAATTTTGAACAAGTCTCCTCTGAGAACTGGAAATGCAACCTTTTCACAAGACACTCTTCAGCATGGTTGTGATTTTGTTCAGATTATCATTCTAGAAAAAGTTACATAAATTAACATATACTTCATGTCTGATCATGATTTAAGTAGGGATGATAACAGTTCCAATCAAATCGAATTTTATTTGAGTTTTTTAGATAAATATAATATTATGAATTTTTAAAATCTAATCTTAATCTGAATCAACATTCTTTTAGATTTAATTCAAACCAAATTATATCAATTAAATTTGGTTTATCGACTTTTAAATTTTTATTTTTTATATATTATTTTAATAAAAATTTTCATATATTTAAATAGATTTATATATAAAATAATTATGTTTATTTTATAAAAATTTAAAACATATAAAAAATATATAATTTAGTTCGATTTATTTTTTTTTTTACATCCCGATTTGAAATTTGATCTAAACTTAATATATACATTTAATATCTGAACTTGATTCAAATTACATAAAATAAAAATTGATTCGAACCGAATCAAATATTATAAATTTAAATTAATTTTTAATTTTTTTAATTTTTTTCTCACCTTTAAAATTTAGTCTCAAATGCATTTTCAGCCTCATGTAAACGTCAAATTTTTTATAGTTTAATTAGAAAAACATGTAGCAATAGTTTAATTAACAAATAAAAATACCATTATTTTAAGAACAAGGTCTCTAGCCTCTAGCTAGGCTACATGTGCCACCAGTAAAAATGCCTTCTTCTTTTCATGTTTTATTTCATCGGGGTAGATGATATGAAGTTCAGCACATGAACTATCACATGCAATTCACACGTATCTATAATCATTTGACAAAAAACAACGACAAAAAAATGAAAACCTTAGTTCTACCAATCGTAGTGGTTTATTAATAGAATATTAGATAATTTTACTAATCAAGAGTTTCAAAACTGTCAATTTCAAATAATTAAAAAAAAAAAAAAGTTTTGAAACCTTCATCACCATTTCATTTCTTAAAAAAATTATATATAATTTCAAAGCAAAATAAAAAATAACTCAATATTTAATTTAATTAATTTATACAATAATTTTAAAAACTAACGTCTAATAAATCTAAAATTTAAATTTTAATACCTGTACTAGCAAATATTTGGTCTGTTTAAGTGCTTTCTTCATATAGAACTTCTCGATCCCATTTTCCTTCTTTGTAATTTGAAGCTATAATTATGGTGGTGGTCCAATGCTAACATGATCAGCTTCCTCCAATTTCTTTATTCGAAAGAACAACAAGAACAGGGTTAAAAAAAAAAAAGAAAAATCTCAGCCAACGAATCAAAAGCCAAAAAACCAGGTTTCTTCTGACTTCAACCTGCTGGTTAACGCGGTTTTATATGGTAGTTAAGATTCCATAAATGAACCGTGTCCGATGATTTTAGCTTCTACCCGTTCCTTCTACGTTCCTTAACCGTGTAAAATCCGTGTGCAACACTGTTTTCCTCTCTCTTTTTAAAGCCATAATACCCTGAAAGCAAACCAGACCAGAAGCAGTACTGATGCACTAGCTGTTCCTGGACCAAGTGGGAGTGCATGATTCTGCACCCTGAAGAAGAAGAAGAAAAGATGATGGAAGAAACTAAATGAGTGAGGAATGAAGAAAAGAAAAGCATCAGAGAAATGCAAGGCAAGTTAGAGAAAACTTTGAAGACAATGAATATGAATCTGAACAGTTCCAGCAAATTTTTACCATGGTGTAACATGTTAGATATTTGGTGGAATTGTTCATGTTCATAATCATTGGCTTCAAATTTTTCTCTAACTTGTCTTTGCCCTTCTCTGATGCGTTCTTTTCTTCATTTTTTTTTCTTATCATCTCCATCACCAGTCTTCTTCTTCTTCATAATTTGGGTGCAAAATTATGTGGTTCATTGTGGTTATTGGAGCAAAAGTTGAATTTCTTCTGGTCTAGTCTCCCCTTTAACGCTCCAATCTTCATCAAAATATTATCCTGATGCGTTTTGATATTTTTTAATCTCTTGGGGCAACGCTTCATCTATCTTTTCGATAAAAGGAAAAGTTTTTAGGATTCTTTATCAAAAGTGGAGGCTTTATTCTTTAACTATTTCTTCGTAGCTTCTATCCGAGCTTTCAAATATCTGTTCGACGGTAGTTCCTTTTTTCGACTTTTAGGTGGCTTGTGTTGAGGTATTTGTAAGGTAGTGGATCATTGGTGTTTCATTTCGTCTTATGCCAACAAGGCTGCAATGTCTTCATAGGTTAGAAGCTTTTGTATAGGTGGGTTTTTTAGAGTTGTTGGATCTGATGCTTTTGAAGTTTGTAGTGGAGTCATGTATCATTTCTTGGAGGTATTAGAACTGTCGGATGTAAGTGCTTCGAACTGTTCCATAGTTAGGACTGTTGTTGCAGGTCGGTCTGGATTCGATTGACAGATTTAGTGTACGACATGCAAATCATCAAGGAAACCAAGAAGGAGACAAAAGCCTCAGACTTATAGTTGAAGTGTTCCATATTCTAAACTCCAAAGAAAGCTGCTCCAGGAAGCTAGAGTCAAAATTTTGAAAGAAATTTCTGTTTTCAGGAAAGAACTTGAGAGATGCCTTTAAGGACAATAGATTAGGAAGATGAATTGTGCTGCAGATTTTAATTGAGTTGTTAAGACAAAGTCTAACAATGCATCCTTAAGACTTTGCTGATGAGATGAGAGATTTGTTTTCTAGAGAAGGTTCAAAGCAGTAATTATGTGAGAGAAAAACTATCTTTTTCTTAATAAAATTTGTTCATTTATTCAGCTTCAATGCCTCTTGATGCAGCTTTGATCTCTTCCTGATTAACTGCTTGTCAGAAAACATTTTATTTTTCCTATATATTATAGCTATTATGTTATAATTCCTATAAAATATTTTTCATTTTTCTTTTCTCAACAAGTACTTCTCTATTTAAAGTCTAATTAATAAAATTAAAAGTTGAACAATCTATGGCATTATTAAATTCTAATAAACTACAAGTTTACTATATATTTCAGTAAGAAGTCAAGAGGACTTCGATTTTTTTTTAATGGAAAAGGCTTAATGCTTTAATTATAAAAAGAGAAGGTTTTGTACACACCAAAAATTATCTAGAAGATCGTTGATGATTGCTCTTCTTCACTCTTGCGGGCCCCATAGAAGAGATAGCATCTAGTGATGGTAACGGGACAAGTGTGAAAGAGTTTTTATTCATCCCAATTCTAATTTGATTTCATAAAGTATATATCTTATAAAATATATATTTGATTTTGATTCGATTTAATATTAAAATATTATTTTTATCTGATTCGATTTAAATTGTATATATAAAAATCGTAATTATTTAATTTGATCTAAAATTAATTTAATAATTTAAATTTAATATAATATTTATAGAATATTATTTTTAATATAAATTATATTTTAATTATACATAAATATGATATTTTTATTAAATTAATTATTAAATAATAATTTTATTAATATGATACATATATATAAATATAAAATTAAATAAATAATAAAATATTATATATATATACTGGATTGGATCAAGATAGATTCATCTAAAACTCAATTTCAACTTAATCTTTAATTTTTTTAATTCGATTTGACTTGAAACCTAAATTAAAATAAAAAAATAAGACCTATCGGATGGAGTCAAAATCCAACAGGAAAACAAAAGGAGGTCATATTAATGCCATGAATTGATGCTTCTTGTTCATATGTAGTGTTTGTTTTCAACAACTAACATCTCAAAAAAGCTGTCGTTATTATAATAAACTAATTGTTTGAATTAGTCAAGCTCATGCAACGATATGGAATAGGGATGAGGAAAGGTGGAGGAAGAAAGAAGAAAAAATAGGAAAACAAAGAAATAGAATTTAAGAGGAAGGAAAGTCCATTAATCATTTAATTTAATAGCCACCTACCCATTGACCCCAGCCAAGCAAAGTACCTAAGTACATACTATGTATTTTCTCATAAAGTTTAAGGAAAGCAACTTCGAGAATAATATTTTAATTTTTTTTTATATAAAACGGTTAAAATTTGAAAATAAAAATAAAGTGTAGGAATTTGAATCCAAAATGCACGAATTGAGTTTCAAGTCTAGATTGTTATTAGATGTGTTTATGAATCGGATTGAGTTGGATTCAGATTAGACTCATACTTAATATTAATAATTTATATATTTGTTTAGATTCGGTTCAATCCAAAATTTTATATCTCAAAATTTTTTCAAACTTGTGATTAAAAAAATAAATTTCAAATCCACAAATTAAACTTAATTTATATAATAAAAAATTAAAAAAGTGTGATTAAAGTAAGTTTAATGGGATTATATTTAATTCTCATGTATATAAAAATTAAAAATAAAAATAATATGTAAAAATTAAAAATAAAAATTATATAAAAATACAAATTAAGTTTAACAAAATATATATAATTTTTATTTTTTAATTTATATATGTGAATTAACTTATATATAGTTTACATATATATAAATAAAAAATTTATATATACATGAATTCAAGCTAAGTCGGGCCAAACTGAGTTTTAAATCTTTTGATCAAAATCTTGTCCAAAATTTAAACAGACCTAAAAATTATGCTCGAACCCATTTAATGGGTTTTAAATTTTTATTTAAGCTCTCTTAAAACATGAGCGAGCCTTCGGACTTAGGTTTTATATATGCATTTGTATATTTTAATTTATACATATGCGTTTATATATTTTATACATTTCAATATATATATATATATATATATTGAAATGTATAAAATATATAAACGCATATGTATAAATTTAGACATTTCAATTACTTACATCATTTTTTTACAGTAATAATAGATATTTTAAATTTTTAATAACACTTTTAAACATACTTCTTTTTTAATTTAAATTTTTTTCAAAAATAATAGTTGTTGACAATTTAGAATGTGGTGTATCCCACATTGAATAAAAAGATTTAATTATTGATGAATAAAATTAATTTTTGTATTAATTTTATTCATATTTTAAATAATTATGTTTGGATAGAAATAATTATCATATGACAAATGATCATAACTATTTGAATATAGATAGATTATTATTCATAAAGATCATAATTATACAGAACATCATAACCATCTGAATTAAAGTTTATATTTGTATATTCATTATAAATAAATATTTTAGTATAACCATTTTCACTACTTCTAATTAAAGAATTTGAGGTTTTGTTGTATTCTAAAGGCATAATTACCTTTAAGAAAGTGTTTATCACACCTCAAAGCCAAAACTCTTTTCTATTATTTCTCTTATCATATTTACTTTTTCTAACAATTTAAAGGCAATTATGAGAAATTTATATTTCGCATAAGGAAGATACAAGGAAAAAATTCGCATGATTTAAAGATCAATATTAGAGAAAGCTCAAGGTGTCAAAGGATTAATGTTTCTATGAACCAAAATGTTAATTTTCAAAAGATCATGAATAGAGATATGTATTTTATTTTTGACATAATTGCTGGTAAAAAGATTAACTGAATGAGATAAAAATGTTAAAACTTAATTTCATTAATGTGTAAAGTCAAAACACAATATGCAAAATATTGATTACATTGCATAAGTTTATGCATATACTGAAATTGACTTCATAATTGGGTTTAATGAATTATCTTATATCTATTTAAAAAATCAATGCTTATAAAGACTGTGATGAAAAATAACTTGAAAACATAAAAGATAAAGATATGAATTGATCTGCGATCAAAAGAATTATCACATGTTATAAAGAAACAAATTAAATTAGGTTATAATGGAATGGCCGATTGTTTAATTGTTATGTCTTGGTTATAAATAGAACAAGCAAATTGTCTCATGGTTTCTATGAAAACAATTAAAAATAGGTAAAGATATTTGCCATAAAAAATTAGATGTAGTAGAGAATATATGCAGAAAATAAGATTTGGCTACCAAATTAGTTTTATTTTGAAATCATGCACCAAAATTGAGATAATGAGTTGAGTCAAGCTTTTATATGATTTTATCTTTGTTGGTCATT
Organism: Durio zibethinus; assembly: GCF_002303985.1. The sequence goes on from NW_019168270.1 coordinate 9,347,125, forward strand.
TATAAATTAAAGGTTGATATTTTTTTAAAAAATTTATTCTTAGTTCAAAATTTGACTAGTGTTCAATTTTCATGAAAACCAATTAAAATTAAATTGATATATGTAAATAATTATTATTAAGATATGTTATTTCATGGATTAATTGGTGGATAATAAATTAAACAATTGTTATTATCAGAAAAATGGGCAATGTGACATATATTTTGCTCGCTGGGTGTATTACACTAGAAGTGATTTTACAAAATAAAATTTTACTGTGAACAATCACAAAGTGAAAACATAAATAGCTGTCAAAGAGTTAATCAATGATTATACAAAAGCATTGTTACTTTTTGCATATGAAAATATTTTTGCTTCTTGTACCCGAAAAAATGGCCTTTTTGTAGGTTGTTAAAATGAAAAATGCATAAGTTTCCAAGGTTTTCAATAGTTTAATGACAATGGCAAAGATGTGGTTGGTTATACACCATATTAACATATGGGCTTAGATAATAATATTGGTTTGTGAACGTCGTAAAACTTGAAGTTAGCCAATCAATGATTTAACCAATGCAAATTCATCATAAGTTTTTTACATGAAATATGAGTAAAACTCATATTATAATTATTGTTCATGCTATTTTATGAAACTAATTCTTTGGATTCATGTTTTGTGACTTGCATTTATATGGTGATCTAGATATATATGAACATATTGATCACAAAATGATTGTGAAAATATTTGAAATTGGAGTTAAATATACTATAGACTCTCATTGTACATAGGTATATTGGTAATATGAGTAAAGTTTGAATTTATTATATATCCAAAAATATTATTACTAATTAAAAGTGGTAAAAAACAGAGATATAGGCTGCAAAATGATAGAGAAATAAAGTTCTTATAAAATTTTAAAATCAAGTTTAGAGGTTTCAATAGTCATGAACTTGGAATTGGCTATTGGCTAATTAATATATGCATTGGAAATTGATGATAACATTTGAGATAGTTGGTTTTTACTAAAAGCTATCACTATAAATGAGATAACTTTAATAGCCAAATCTACTTGATTTGTAGGTATAATGTGAATTACTATGGTTGGCTTAGAATAGCCATAAGCCAAAATTAATGCCACAATCTTCATGTTGTGGTAATTTTTTTATGTATATAATTTAATTCATGGATTGTACAAATGATTTATCATTTATGATTTTATTAAAAGTTTTGAAATATATAAAAATTTTAAAGTTTATTTGCTTTGGAAGCCATAAGTGATTCATTGATCTTGTGAATATGAAAACTTTTATAATAGCAAAAAGAATGCTATTTGATCCATTTAGGTGATGGAAATGATTTTGTACATGGTAAAAAAAAATTATTAATAGTGCCCATGATGAAATAGATTCATATAAGTATTTATGAATTGGCATAAAAAATCTTAAAAGGAGACTATAGAAGCATAATTATATTTGAAATTTGTTTATTGATGTAAACTTTTATATTGAGTTAAAGTATAAAAGTTTTGGAACTTTTGTGAAAATGAAATATTAAGATATAGAATATTTACTAGTTTTCTTTCGCTAAAGGTAGATTTAGAGGCTTTTTACTTTAAAAAAAAAAAAACCACCAAATAGTGAAAAGATAAATGAAATGACAACTTGATTAAGTATATATGATATATTGATAATTGAATGAGACATTCTTTAATAAAAGAATGCATACTTGCACATGATGGGGGTGATAAGAATTAAAAAAAAATAAAAATTACCATCATAATGTTGTAAGATTTTCGTATAATTTTATGAGCAAATTATACAAGCTAATAAGTTTAGACATTTACTAAAGTAAAATCATAAAAAGGTCCTTAAAAATCTTAAAAAGACTAAAATGGTTTGGTTTATTTATTGAGTTTATCCAATTATATTATAAATATAATTGTATTAAAGATATATAAAAGTATGAAAATAGAATGTTTGAAATTTATGAGTATAGAGTTATGGCCATAACCAAAACCAATTATTTCTTAAAATAATAAGAATAGGGCAATAATGTCTACAACATATAAATGATATGCAAAATGAAAAGTTTAGACATATTAGCCTATTTAAAGATTAAATCTTAAGTGGAGGTAATTATCATAAAAGAAAATTGAGTTCCAAGATATTTGGTTAGTAGTACTATAAGTAGAATAGATTTAAACCTTTACTATTAGACACCAATAATGGGAACCCAACTTTGAATTAGTAACCTCTAATTAGAAAATTTAATTAGTAAAAACAAGTTATTGTTTTGTGTCTATTAAGCACTAGTTAAATTCATTCAAATTTTAAAAACTACTGTGATTCATTGCACGGGGATGATGAGTTTTTATACTCTTAATGGAGTTTTAAATGTCTAAAACAATGGAGACATAATGAAAACTCTACTTATATAAACATAGAAGTGGTGCCATCTCAATAAGAAAAATCAAAGTTTTTCTAGTAAATGTTTATGAACAAGATAAATACGTTGCCATAATAGTGCAAAAAGTGGTTATAAACCCCTGATAAAAGAATAAATAAGTATTATGTGTGTTATATCTTCAATTCTAACACTAAAAGTTAAGGTTTAATTTGCGGCCACCATAAATTTCATTAGAATTCTAAGATATATATACGTTAATTGAAGGTTTAAATCGAGAGATACTTTCTTGTATTCATAATATTTATTTGTATAAAAAGTTAAAAAATTAAACACCAACATTCCAAACTAGTGGGGGATTATTGGTAATTTAGAATGTGGTGTATCTCACATTAGATAAAAAGATTTAATTATTGATGAATAAAATTAATTTTTGTATTAATTTTATTTATATTTTAAATAATTATGTTTGAATAGAAACAATTATCATATGACAAATGACCATAATTATTTGAATATAAATAGATTATTATTTATAAAGATCATGATTATACAAAAGTTTATAATCATTTGAATAGAAGTTTATATATGTTCATTTATTATAAATAAAATTTTCAGTATAATCATTTTAACTACTTCTAATTGGAGAGTTTGAGGATTTGTTATATCTTAAAGGCATAATTATTTTTAAGAAAGTGTTTTTTATACCTCAAAGTCAAATTTTTTTCTATTATTTTTTTTAATTTATTTTTTCTAACAATAGCAATACTAAACTAACCCTAAAAATAATTATATGAATCAATTGAGTTAAATTTCAAATTCAAATAATACACTTAATTTGTGCCATTGTAATTTACAAACTAAAATGGAAGGTTCAAGCCTAATTTCGTTCTCATATGATCATCCCCACGAATTTAAAAGAAAAAAAAAAAGGAAAAAGCATTGTAATTTTCTCTTATTTCTAAAAGGATTGTAAACTTGTGGTATCGTTCATGTTTTTTAACTTCCTTTCGATTGTAACAGATGAAACTTCGTAATTGTTTGCTACATCTTTCTTTATAGAAGTTTCTATACAATTTTTAATTTATAATAAATTAATTGATCATGTGAGTCATGTGATTAAAGGAAGGAAATGCAATTAAATAAATCGTGGGTTATTATTAGGGATTATAAAATAATCCTTATTTAACTTATTCAAATAATTTTTATTTTCATGTCATTTTTTAAATAATTTGATAAATTTAATTTATGTACAAAATTAAAATTAAATAAACAAAAAATGAGCTAACAAATGTTTAAATTATTATTGTTTAGCCCAAAGCCAATTCAAAATGAGTTTACCTGAACCCAGCCACCTTTCCTTAACCTTTCTATTTTTTTTTTTTTTGCCTATTGCTATTCATATTTTGATTTGTATGTAAAGTTTTAAACTTATGATTCTTTTTATTTTGTTTTATTTCTTTTTTTTAGTTTTTATTTTTAATTTTTTGTTTAGATTTGCACTTCTTTTGGAGGGGCCATGAAGGCTATGAATTTTTTAATGGTAAATTTGAATTTATTTTTTTATTTTTTTTCGAGCACAAAAGAGGATTAATTTTAATAATATAATAATATAGAATATTATTGATTAAGTGTAAGATAATCTTTTTAAATATTAGACAAGTATAAGCATAATAATCTCTATGATTGCTTTAATCTATAGTTATAGATTATTTGAATTAGTCAAGCTCTTTGGAAATAAAAAAAAAAAAAGAATTAGTCCAATCTTGTGGGAAAGAAAAGAAAGGTGGAGGAAGAAAGTAAGAAAAAAGCTGGAAAACAAAGGAACAGAAATTAAGAGGAAGGAAAATTCCATCTAAATTGCCACCAACCCGTTGACGCCAACAAAGTAAAGTACCAAGTACATACTATGTGTTTTCTTAGAAAGTTTAATGAAAGTAACCCCTGATCAATTTTATTAGGCCTTATAATTCGTACATTTATATTATATAAAATATTAAAATTTATATATTTATGTATTTATATTATATTTTATATCAAAATTATATATCAAAATTTATATCGACATAAAAATATTAAATTTATTTTTTGATTTCATTAAACTCATATTATAAATTTTATTAGACTTAATAATTTATATATTTATATCATATAAAATATTAAAATTTATATATTTATGTATTTATGTCATGTTTTATATAAAAATTATATGTCAAAATTTATGTCGACACAAAAATATTAAATTTATTTTTTGATTTCAAAAACACATATATAATTATTGCTAAAATTATAAACCGTGCTATTTTAGTGTCATTTTTTCATATCATATTCGTATCGTATCATCGTTTTATATTTTAAATTATTAAATTTAAATTTTATTATTAGTGTTTTATTCTAATAACAAATAACTTATAAAAAACATGAAAACTTAGATTTAAAATTCGAATCAAGCCAATTCCTCCATATCCTCAAATCTTATAAAAGAAAAAAAAACTTCAAAGATAAAATAGTAATATATATATATATATATATACAAATATATATATATATATATATGCTTTATTGGAGATAAACTTAACACACACACATACACACTTATATATACTATATAAAAGTACCGAAATTATGAAAAACTACCATTAATTGGAGTACTTTAAGAATCATTCAATCATCATCGCAACTCATAAAATAACTTACGATAAATGGAAAAAATAAAGAATGTAACATGAGAATTGATAAAAACCTTTAAAATTAATAATGGAACAAATCAACTTATTAGAGAAGCCAACATTCTCTTAAATTCAATAAGTAATATTCAAATTTTGTCAGTTTCACGATATCATAAAAAATCAAATAATTATAGAGAAGAATTAGGTTAGATCGCTCCATTATTAAACATAAAAAAAGAAAAAAAAAAGAAGCGTGGGGTGTGGCCAACCTTGAGTAATTTCAAGTGAGAAAATTTTAGAACTTTTATATCAAAACAATTAACTTAAATTCTTTCAAATACTAACCATTGTTATGGGTATTCATAAGTTGAGTCAGATTGAATTCAGACGAGACCTATACTTAATATAATAGCTTATACACTTGTTCAGGTCTGATCCAATCTGATATTTTAAATCTCAAAATTTTTTTAAACTCAACCCAAATCAAAAAAATAAATCACAAGTCCACTCATTAAAGTTAATTTATATAATAACAATTTTTAAAATTTTTGTTTAAAAAAATAAAATAAAAAATAAAAATTTACATGTATATACTTATATAATTATAACGTTTCAATTATATATTTTATTCGAGTTAGATTGAATTGGGTTCAATTTTAATTCATTTGTCCAAGATTTTACCAAAAATTTAAATAAGTTTAAAAATTATGTCTAAATTTATTTAATAAATTTTAATTTTTTATTTAAATTCTATTAAAATTTAGACGAATCTTTAAATTTGAACTAATAATCTATCCTTTGAACATGTTTAACCATTTCTAGCTTAGTTCAAATTATTTATTATTATTTATCAACTAAAGTGAGGAAAACATGAAGGATGTCATATCAAATTAGATGATTAATTAATAATTTGTAAGCACATGGTTGACAATTATGTGATAAAAAAAAATGTATGGGTTCCTTTCGTTAGTTTAGGAAACGGATGCAATTTGACAACTTCAGCTAGCTGGCTTCCTACATTTTCCACAGACTCCGTGTCAGGCTTCCTGGACCACAAAATACCTTTATCATCGAGCTTAAGTGATGGTTTTTTATTCTATTACCCCGTTTAATTGATTGAATGGTGATAAAAATTATTAGAATTTATATTTGATATATTATTCGTAAATTAAATAATAATAATTTATTAATAAATAAATATTAATTTTTAAATAAATAAATATAAATTAAAATAATTTATTTATTAATGAAATATTATTATTTAATTTATTTTTATTTGATTTATTAATAATATATAAAATTTATATATTAATAATATATTAAATATAAACTTTAAAATTATGGTACGTTATTGATTATTTGAATTAGTCAAGCTCATGCAATCTTGTAGGTTAGAGACGAGGAAAGGTAGAGAAAAAAGGGGGCAAAGCAGGAAGACAAAGAAAAAGAAATTAAGAGGAAGGAAAATTCCATTATTGCCATCCACACATTGACTCCAACCAAGTACCAAGTACGTACCATGTATCTTCTTAGAAAGTTTAATGAAAGTAAGCTTGAGAATAGAACCTTAATTTTTTTTTCAAAAATAATCGATAGATAAAAAAAAAAATTATAAGTATTGAGATTTGAATTCAAATTATAAGTATTAAAATTAAAATTTAAATTATTACTAAATATTATATTTAAAAATAATTACATAAATTAACTGAATTAAAAATTTTAAATTCAAATAATACCCTTAATTTGTGTCTTTGTAATTTACAAATTAAAAGATGAAAAGTTAAATCCTAATCTCTTTCTCATTTGATCATCCACCCAGAATTTAAAAGAAAAAAAAGCACTATAATTTTCTCTGATTTTTAAAAGGACTCCTAACTAGTGGTATATTGCCATTCATTTTTTTTTCCCTTCATTTTGATTATAACAAATAAAACTTCCCATTTGTTTCCTGCATGTTTCTTTATAACAGTAGAATCATTCTATAAAATTTTTATTTTCAATTTAAATTTATAATTATAAGATAATTAATTCATGTGAGTCTTATAATTAACGTGAGAGGAAGGAAAGACCATTAAATAAATTATAAGTTATTATTAGAAATAATATCCAGTTGTGATCCCTAATAGATTGATCTACGAATTAATTAATTTTTAAAAAAAGTTATTAAATTTCATAAGCAAGTTTGTATAAGCAATTTCTTTTCATGTCTAAAAGAATAATAATTTATTCTATTATGTAATTGTTATTTATTCGATTATGTAATTGTTCTAATTTTTCCTTCCTAACTTGCGCAAATTATATAAATTCTGTTAACTTTCCTTTCATTTGCATAGAAGTTGAGCTCCTCACCCATCACCATGCCTATAAATAACAAAGAGGAAATTTCAGACAGTTGTCCAATTAAAGCTAGCTTTGCCTAGTATAGAAAATCCAATGATTTTTCTTCTTCAATTGCAAAGGGACCTAAAGGCAGAAGGTATCAGAGAAGGCAAGGACAAGTTAAAGAAAATTTTGAAGCTATCTCTTGTCTTGTGCAGGGACAATTTTTTTCTTTAACTTGTCTTTGCCCTTTCTCTGCTGCACTTCTTAATGATCTCAAAACTTGAGCTTAAGGTTCACCGTTTGCAGAGAAAGCCATTGAAACATTTTTTCTTTAACTTGTATTTTCCATTCTCCTAGGTACTAATTCCTTTCTCATAACTGAACAGTCAAAGGTGTTTAGATGTGCACATCAATTGGCTTTTCTTGCAGGAAAAGTTATTAGACAAACATGTTAGATATTTGGTGGAACTGTTCATGTTCATAATCGTTGGCTTCAAATTTTTCTCTAACTTGTCTTTGCCCTTCTCTGATGCTTTCTTTTCTTCATTTTTTTTCTTATCACCTCCATCACCAGTCTTCTTCTTCATAATTTGGGTGCAAAATTATGTGGTTCATTGTGGTTATTAGAGCAAAACTTGAATTTCTTCTGGTCTAGTCTCCCATTTAACGCTCCAATCTTCATCGAAACATTATGAAGATCCGTTATGATATTTTTGAATCTCTTGAGGCAACGCTTGGTCGATCTTTTTGATAAAAGGAGAAGTTTTTAGGATTCTTTATCAAAAGTGGAGGCTTTATTCTTTAACTATTTCTTCGTAGCTTCTATCCGAGCTTCCAAATCTCTGTTCGACTGTAGTTCCTTGTTTGGACTTTCAGGTAGTGGCTATTGTTGAGGTGTTTGTAAGGCAGTAGGTCATTGGTGTTTCATTTCGTCTGATGCCAACAAGGCTGCAATGTCTTCATTGGTCAGCAGGTGGGTTTTTGAGAGTTGTTGGATATGATGCTTTTGAAGTTTGTAGTGGAGTCATGTATCATTTCTTGGAGGGATTAGAACTGTCGGATGTAAGTGCTTCGAACTGTTCCATAGTTAGGACTGTTGTTGCAGGTCGGTCTGGGTTCGATTGACAGATTTAGTGTAGACTTGCAAATCATCAAGGAAACCAAGAAGAAGACTAAGCCTCAGACTTACAGTTGAAGTGTTCCATATTCTAAACTCCAATGAAAGCTGCTCCAGGGAGCTAGAGTCAAAATTTTGCAAGAAATTTCTGTTTTCAGGAAAGAACTTGAGAGATGCCTTTAAGAACAATAGATTAGGAAGATAAGTGCTGCAGAATTTAATGGAGCTGTTAGGACAAAGTCTAACAATGCATCCTCAAGACTTTGCTGATCAGATGAAAGATTTGTTTTCTAGAGAATGTTCAAAGCGGTAATTATGTGAGAGAAAAACTATCTTTTTCTTAATAAAATTATATTTTCATGGATGTGTTGTCTTTTATAATCACCTTTCAAATACTAACCATTACAAACTTTGTTAACGTGTTCTTGGGTGGGAAAAGGTAATACCTGCTAGATGCTGATGGATTTGTCGAATCCGTCAAAGAAAATTTCTAATAAGGGATGCTAGAATTAAAATTTTCAGACATATTCAAATACTCAAATCAATATTTATCAAAAGAGAGATTCTGAACAACTAAATTTACTCGATCCTAATAAAAAAAATTGATCCAAATCAAATCGAACGTCATGATTTTAAATTAATTTTTTATTTTTTCAATTTCTTTCTCTCACTAGATTTAGTCTCGAATCCATTTTCAACTTCAAGTAAGCGTCAAATTTTTTTAAAGTTTAATTAGAAAAATTTGTAGTAATAGTTTAATTAACAAATAAAAATACTTTTATTATAAGAACATGATCTCTAGCTTCTAGCTAGGCTACATGTCCCACCAGTAAAAATGCCTTCTTCTTTTCATATTTTATTTCATCTTGGCTAGATGATATGAAATTCATCTCATGGACTATCACATGCAATTCATAGGTATCTACAATCATTTGACAAAAACAACAAAAAAAGAAATGAAAACTTATGGTTCTATCCATCATAGTGGTTTATTAATAAAATATTTGATAATTTTACTAATCAAGAGTTTCAAAACTGTCAATTTCAAATAATTAAAAAAATATAGTTTTGAAACCTTCATCACCATTTCATTTCTAAAAAAAATATTATATATAATTTCAAAGCAAAATAAAAAATAACCCAATACTTAATTCAATTAATTTACACAATAATTTTAAAAAATAACTTCTAATAAATCTAAAATTTAAATTTCATTACCTGTACTAGCAAATATTTGGTCTGTTTAAGTGCTTTCTTCATATAGAACTTCTCGATCCCATTTTCCTTCTTTGTAATTTGAAGCTATAATTATGGTGGTGATCCAATGCTAACATGATCAGCTTCCTCCAATTTCTTTATTCAAAAGAACAACAAGAACAGGGTTAAAAAAAAAAAAAAGAAAAATCTCAGCCAACGTATCAAAAGACAACAAAGTAGGTTTCTTCTGACTTCAACCTGCTGGTTAACGCGGTTATATATGGTAGTTGAGATTCCATAAATGAACCGTGTCCGATAATTTCAGCTTCTACCCGTTCCTTCTACCTTACTTAACCGTGTAAGATCCGTGTGAAACACGGTTTTCCTCTCTCCTTTTGAAGCCATAATAACCTGAAAGCAAACCAAACCAGAAGCAGTACTAATGCAGTAGCTGTTCCTGGACCAAGTGGAGTGCATGATTCTGCACCCTGAAGAAGAAGAAGAAAAGATGATGGAGAAACTAAATGAGTGAAGAATGAAGAAAAGAAAAGCATCAGAGAAATGCAAGGCAAGTTAGAGAAAACTTTGAAGACAGTGAATATGAATCTGAACAGTTCCAGCAAAGTTTTACCATGGTGTAACATGTTAGATATTTGGTGGAATTGTTTATGTTCATAATCATTGGCTTCAAATTTTTCTCTAACTTGTCTTTGCCCTTCTCTGATGCTTTCTTTTCTTCATTTTTTTTTCTTATCATCTCCATCACCATTCTTCTTCTTCATAATTTGGGTGCAAAATTATATGTGGTTCATTGTGGTTATTGGAGCAAAAGTTGAATTCGTCTGGTCTAGTCTCCCCTTTAACGCTTCAATCTTCATCGAAATATTATCCTGATGTATTATGATATTTTTTAATCTCTTGGGGCAATGCTTGATATATCTTTTCGATAAAAGGAGAAGTTTTTAGGATTCTTTATCAAAAGTGGAGGCTTTATTCTTTAACTATTTCTTCGTAGCTTCTATCCTAGCTTTCAAATCTCTGTTCGACTGTAGTTCCTTGTTTGGACTTTCAGGTAGTGGCTTGTCTTGATTTGAGGTGTTTGTAAGGCAGTAGGTCATTGGTGTTTCATATCGTCTGATGCCAAGAAGGCTGCAATGTCTTCATAGGTCGGCAGCTTTTGTGTAGGTGGGTTTTGGGGAGTTGCTGGGTCTGATGCTTTTGAAGTCTGTAGTGGAATCATGTATCATTTCTTGGAGGGATTAGAACTGTCGGATGTAAGTGCTTCGAACTGTTCCATAGTTAGGACTGTTGTTGCAGGTCGGTCTGGATTCGATTGACAGATTTAGTGTACGACTTGCAAATCATCAAGGAAACCAAGAAGGAGACTACAACCTCAGACTTATAGTTGAAGTGTTCCATATTATAAACTCCAATGAAAGCTGCTCCAGGGAGCTAGAGTCAAAACTTTGAAAGAAATTTCTGTTTTTAGGAAAGAACTTGAGAGATGCCTTTAAGAACAATAGATTAGGAAGATGAATTGTGCTGCAGATTTTAATTGAATTGTTAAGTCAAAGTCTAACAATGCATCTTTAAGACTTTGCTGATGAGATGACAGATTTGTTTTCCAGAGAATGTTCAAAGCAGTAATTATGTGAGAGAAAAACCATCTTTTTCGTAATAAAATTTGTTCATTTATTCAGCTTCAATGTCTCTCGATGCAGCTTTGATCTCTTCCTGATCAACTGCTTATCAGATATTATTTTTCCTATATATTATAGCTATTATGTTATAATTCCTATCAAAAAATATTTTTCATTTTTCTTTTCACAACAAGTACTTCTCTATTTAATGACTAATTAATAAAATTAAAAATCGAACAATCTATGGCATTATTAAATTCTAATAAACTACAAGTTTACTATATATTTCACAAATAAGTCAAGAGGACTTCAATTTTTTTTTTTTATGGAAAAAGCTTAATACTTTAATTATAAAAAAGAGAAGGTTTTTGTACACTCAAAAAATAATCTAGAAGAGTGTTGATGATTGCTCTTCTTCACTCTAGCGGGCCCCATAGATGAGATGGCATCTAGTGACGGTAACGGGACTAGTGTGAACGAGGTTTTGTTCGCCCCAATTCTACCTCAATTTCGTAAAATATATATTGGATTTTGAGTCGATTTGATATTAAAATATTTTTTATATCCAACTCTATTCGATTTGTATATATTTAAAATTATAATTAAATTAATTTGATTTAAAATTAATTTAATAATTTTAATTTAATATAATATTTATGAAATATTATTTTTAATATAAATTATATATTAATTATATATAAATATGATATTTTTATTAAATTAATATATTAAATAATAATTTTATTAACATAATATATATAAATTAAATAAATAATAAAAATATATTTGTTTTATGTAGATCTGATCGACTTGAGATGGATTAATCTAAAACCCAATTCCAACTTAATTCTTTTTTTTTTTTTAATTTGATCTGATTTAAAACTTAATTGTTTTTTAAAAAAACCTTATCAATGGAGTCGGAATCCGAGAGGAAAACAAAAAGAGATTACATTAATACCATGAATTGATGCTTCTTGATCATATTTAGTGTTTAAATGACTTGGACAATTAGTCAAGCTCATGCAACCAGGTAGGATAGGGATAAAGGAAGGTGGAGGAAGAAAGAAGAAAAAAATAGGAAAAAAAAAGAAATCGAATTTAAGAGGAAGGAAAGTCCATTGATCATTTAATTTAATAGCCACTCACCCATTGACCCCAACCAAGTAAAGTACCTAAGTACATACTATGTATTCTCTCATAAAGTTTAAGGAAAGTAACTTCGAGAATAATATTTTAATTTTTTATATAAAAAGTTAAAATTTGAAAATAAAAATAAATTAGAGGAATTTGAATCCAAAATGCAAGTATTGAGATTCAAGCTTAGATTGTTATTAAAGGTGTTCATGAATTGGGTTGGGTTGGGATCGTATTAGACTCATACTTAGTATTAATAATTTATATACTTGTTTAAATCCTGCTCAGTTCAAAATTTCAAATCTCAAAATTTTTTCAAACTTAGGTCAAATTAAAAAAATAAATCTTCAATCCACAAATTAAACTTAATTTATATAATAAAAATTAAAAAATGTGTAATTAAATTAAGTTTAATGGGATTGTATTTAATTCTCATATATATAAAAATTAAAAATAAAAATTATATGTAAAAACTAAAAATACAAATTATATAAAAATACAAATTAAGTTTAACAAATATTTATAATTTTTATTTTTTAATTTATATATATGTGAATTAATTTATATATAATTCACATATATATATAAATAAAAAATTTATATATACATAAATTCAGGCCAAGTCAAATCGAACTTTGGTTTTAAATTTTTTATCCAAGACCTTGTCCGAAATTTAAACAGGCTTAAAAATTATGCTCGAGCCCATTTAATAGGTTTTAATTTTTTATATAATCTCTTTCAAAACTCAAGCATGCCTTCAGACTTAAGTTTTATATATGCATTTGTATATTTTAATTTATATATATGCGTTTATATATTTTATACATTTCAAAAATAAATGCGTTTATATATATATATATAAGCATTTATTTTTGAAATGTATAAATATATAAACGCATATATATAAATTTAGACATTTTAATTGCTTTATTTTTTTACAATAATACTAAATATTTAAAATTTTTAATCACATTTTTAAACATACTATTTTTAATTTAAATCTTTTTTCAACTGTAATAGCTGTTGGTAATTTAGAATGTGGTACATTCCATATTGAATAGAAAGATTTAATTATTTATGAATAAAATTAATTTTTGTATAATTTTATTCATATTTTAAATAATTATGTTTGAATAGAAATAATTATTATATGACAAATAGTCATAACTATTTGAATATAAATAGATTATTATTCATAAATATCTTGATTATACTGAAGGTCATAACCATCTGAATAGAAGTTTATATCTATTCATTCATTATAAATAAATCTTTTAATATAATAATTTTCACTACTTCTAATCGAAGAGTTTGAGACTTTATTGTATCCTAAAGGCATAATTAACTTTAAGAAAGTGTTCTTTACGCCTCAAAGCTAAAATTCTTTTCTATTATTTCTCTTCTCTTATTTATTTTTCTAACAATTTAAAGGCAATTATGAAAAATTTATATTTCGCATAAAAAAGATACAAGGAAAAAATTGGTATGATTTAGAGATCAATATTAGAGGACGCTCAAGGTGTCAAATAATTAATGTTTCCATGAACCAAAATGTTAATTTTCAGGAGATCTTCATTAGAGGTATGTATTTTATTTTTTGTATAATTGCTAGTAAAAAGATTAACTGAATGGGATAGACACGTTAAAAATTAATTTCATTAATGTGTAAAGTCAAAACACAATATGCAAAATATTGCTTACATTGCATAAGTTTATGCATATAGTGAAATTGGCTCTACAATTGGGTTTAATGAATCATATTATATCTATTTGAAAAATCGATGCTTATAAAGACTGGGATGAGAAATAGCCTAAAAACATAAAAGAGAAAGGCATGAATTGATCTATAATCAAAAGAATTATCACATGTTATAAAGAAACGAATTAAATTGGATTCTAATGGAATGACCGATTGTTTAATTGTCATGTCTTGGTTATTTATAGAATAGGCAAATTGTCCCAAGTTTCTATGAAAACAATTGAAAATAGCTAAAGGTATTTACCATGAAAAATAGATTTAGGTGGAGAATATAGCAGAAAATAAGATTTGGCTACAAGATTAGTTTTATTTTTAAATCATGGCACGAAAATTGAGATAATAAGTTGAGTCAAGCTATTTGTATAGTTCTATCTTTGTTGATAGTTTATAAATCAAAGGTTGATATATTTTTTTAAATTTATTATTGATTCAAAATTTAACTAGTGTTCAATTTTCATGAAAACCAATTAAAATTAAATTGATGTATGTGACTAATTATTATTAAGATATGATGTTTCATGGATTAATTGGTGGATAATAAACCAAATAATTGTTATTATCAAAAAAATAGGCAATGTGACATATATTTTGCTTGTTGGGTGTATTACACTAGAAGTGATTTTACAAAATAAAATTTTTTTGGTAACAATCACAAAGTGAAAATCATAAATTGTCGTCAAAGAATTAATCAATGATTACACAAAAGCATTGTTACTTTTTCCATATGAAGATATTTTTGTTTCTTGTACCTGAAAAAATAGCTTTTTATAGGCTGTTAAAATGAAAAATGCATAAGTTTTCAAGGTTTTCAATAGTTTAATAACAATGGAAAAGATGTGGCTGGTTATACACCATATTAACATATGAGCTTAGATAATAATATTGGTTTGTGAAAGTCGTAAACCTTAAAGTTAGCCAATCAATGATTTAACCAATGCAAATTCTTCACAAGTTTTTTACATGAAATATGAGTAGAACTCATATTATAATTATTGTTTATGCTATTTTATGAAAATGATTATTTGGATTCATGTTTCATGACTTGCATTAATATTGTGATCTAAATATGAACATATTGATCACAAAATGATTGTGAAAATATTTGAAATTGGAGTTAAATATACTATGGACTCTCATTGTACATAGGCATGTTGGTCTTATGAGTAAAGTTTAAATTTATTATATATCTGAAAATATTATGACTAATTAAAAGTGGTAAATAACAGAGATATATAAACTTCAAAATGGTGGAGAAATAAAGTTCTTATAAAATTTTGAAATCAAGTTTAAAGGTTTCAATAGCCATGAACTTGAAATTGGCCATTAGCCAATTAATATATGCATTGGAAACTCATGATAACATTTGAGATAATTGATTTTTACTAAAAGCTACTCACTATAAATGAGATAATTTCAATAGCCAAATCTACTTGATTGTAGGTATAATGTGGATTATTATGGTTGGCTTAGAATAGCCATAAGCCAAATTTGATGTCACAATCTTGATCACATTGTGGTAATTTTTTGTTATGTATATGATCTAATTCATGGATTATACAAATGATTTATCATTTATGGTTTTATTAAAAGTTTTGAAAAATAGTGAAAATTTTAAAGTATATTTGCTTTGGAAGCCATAAGTGATTCAAAGATCTTGTGATTTTGAAAACTTTTATAAAAGTAAAAGGAATGTTATTTGATCCATTTGGGTGATGGAAATGATTTTGTACATGGTAAAAAAAAATTATTAATAGTGTCCATGATGAAATATATTCATATAAATATTTATGAAATGACATAAAAAGTCTTAAAAGAAGACTATAGAAGCATGATTATATTTAAAATTTGCTTATTGATGTAAACTTTTATAGAGTTAAAATATAAAACTTTTGAAACTTTTATGAAAAAAAAATTAAGATATAGAATATTGGCTAGTTATCTTTCACTAAGGGTGGATTTGGAGGCCTCTTACTTAAAAAAAAAAATCAAAAAATAGTGAAAAGATAAATGAAATGACCACTTGATTAATTATATATGATATATTGATAATTGAATGAGACATTCTTTAATAAAAGAATGTATACTTGCACATGGTGAGGGTGATAAGAATTAAAAGAAATAAAAATTACCATCATAGTGTTATAAGATTTCCTAAAAGAACTAAAAAGGTCCTTAAATTTTCTAAAAGAACTAAAATGGTTTGGTTTATTCATTGAGTTTATCTAATTGTACTAGAAATATAATTGTATTAAAGATGTATAAAAGTATGGAAATAGAATGGTTGAAATTTATGAGTATAGAGTTATGGCCACAACCAAAACTAACTATTTCTTAAAATAATAAAAATGAGGCAACAATGTCTAAAGTATATAAATGATATGCAAAATGAAAAGTTTAGACATATTAGCCTAAAGTGATTATGTTAGAGATTCAATTTTAAGTGGGGATAATTACCATAAAAGAAAATCGAATTCCAAGATATTTGGTTAGTAATACTACAAGTAGAATGGATTTAAACCCTTACTATTAGATAGGAATAATGGGAAATCAACTTTGAATTAGTAACCTCTAATTATAAAGTTTAATGGGTAAAATAAGTTATTGCTATGTATCTAGTAAGTACTCGTAAAACCATTCAAAATTTAGAAACTAGTGTGATCCATTATGAGGGAGGATGAGTTTTTATTGAGTTTTTATACACTTAATGGAGTTTTAAATGTCTAAAGGAATAGAGACATAATGAAAACTCTACCTATATAAATATAAAAGTGGTGCCGCTTCAACAAGAAGAATTGAGATCTCTTTTGTAAATGTTTATGAATAGGATAAGCACATGGCCATAATAGTGCTAAAAACAATTATAAACCTCTGATAGAAAAATAAATAAGTATTATATATATTATATCTTCAATTCTAAAACTAGGAGTTAAGGTTTAATCTACGGATACCATCAACTTCGTTAAAATTCTAAGATATATACACTAATTGAAGGTTTAAATCGAGAGATATCTTATTGTATTCATAATATTTATTTGTGTGAAAGGTTAAAAAATTAAGCACCAACATTCCAAACTAGTAGGGGATTTTGGTAGTTTAGAATATGGTGCATCTCACATTGGATAGAAAGATTTAATTATTGATGAATAAAATTAATTTTTGCATTAATTTTATTCATATTTTAAATAATTATGTTTGAATAGAAACAATTATCATATGACAAATGGTCATAACTATTTAAATATAAATAGATTATTATTCATAAAAATCATGATTATATAGAAGATCATAACCATCTGAATAGAATTTTATATCTATTCATTTATTATAAATAAATATTTTAGTATAACTATTTTCATCAATTCTAATTGAAAAGTTTGATGCTTTGTTGTATCTTAAAAGTATAATTGTCTTTAAGAAAGTGTTCTTCACACCTCAAAGCCAAAATTCTTTTTTATTTTTTCTCTTCTCTTATTTATTTTTTCTAACAATGGCAATACTAAACTAACCCTATAAATAATTATATGAATCAAC
Organism: Durio zibethinus; assembly: GCF_002303985.1. The sequence continues at coordinate 9,364,874 of NW_019168270.1, forward strand.
TGAATTAAACTCCAAATTCAAATAATACACTTAGTGTATGCCATTGTAATTTACAAATTAAAATAAAAGGTTCGATCCTAATTTCATTCTCATATGATCATCCCCATGAATTTAAAAGAAAAGAAAAGGAAAAGGCATTGTAATTTTCTCTGATTTAATTTGTGGGGATTGTAACTTGTGGTACTATTCATTTTTTTCCTTCCTTTCGATTGTAACAGATGAAACTACACCATTGTTTCTTGCATGTTTCTTTATAGAAGTTTCTATACATTTTTTAATTTCATTTATAATTTATAATAAATTAATTGATCATGTGAGTCATGTGATTAATGCGAGAGGAAGGAAATGCAATTAAATAAATCATGGGTTATTATTAGAGATTTTAAAATAATCTTTATTTAACTTATTCAAATAATTTTTATTTTATATTTTTTTAAATAATTTAATAAATTTAATTTATGTACAAAATTAAAATTAAATAAACAAAAAAAATGAGCTAACAAATGTTTAAATTATTATTGTTTAGCTCAAATTTCTTAATCCCAAAGCTAATTCAAAATGAGTTTGCCTGAATCCTACCCACCTTTCCTTTACATTTCTGTTTTTTTTTTTTTTTTTGCCTATTGCTATTCATACTTTGATTTGTATGTAAAGTTTTAAACTTATGATTCTTTTTTTATATTTCTTTTTATTTTAGTTTTTATTTTTGATTTTTTTAATTTTGTATTTAGATTTGCACTTTTTTTTGGAGGGGCTATGAAGGCTATGAATTTTTCAATGGTTAATTTTAGTTTATTTTTTATTTTTTTATTTTCGAAGCACAAAAAGGGGATTAATTTTAATAATATAATAATATAGATTATTATTGATTAAGTGTAAGATAATCTTTTTTAAAATTAGAAAGTATAAGCATAGTAATCTCTAGGATTGCTTTAATCTATAGTTATAGATTATCTGGATTGGTCAAGCTCTTTGGAAATTAAAAAAAAAAAAAGAATTAGTCCAACCTTGTGGGAAAGAAAGGAAATGTGGAGGAAGAAAGTAAGAAAAAAGCTGGAAAACAAAGGAACAGAAATTAAGAAGAAGGAAGAAGAAAGTCAGAAAAAAAAAGAGGAAAACAAAGGAACAGAAATTAAAAGGAAGGAAAATTCCATCTTAATTGCCACCAACCTGTTGACCCCAACCAAGTAAAGTACCAAGTACATACTATGTGTTTTCTTAGAAAGTTTAATGAAAGTAACCCTTGATCAATTTTATTACACCTAATAATTCATATATTTATATTATATAAAACATTGAAATTTGTATATTTGTGTATTTATATTATGTTTTATATGAAAATTACGTGTCAAAATTTATGTCGACATGAAAATATTAAATTTATTTTTTGACTTCATTAAACCAATATATAATTATTGTTAAAATTTTAAACTATGTTATCTTAGTGTCATTTTTTCATATCATATTCGTATCGCATCATCGTATTATGTTTTAAATTATAAAATCTAAATTTTATTATTAGCAAATTAAAAGCACACTCATTTTGAGTGTTTTAATCTAGTAACAAATAACTTATAAAAACATGAAGATTAAGATTTGAAATTCGAATCAATCCAGTTCCTTCATATCCTCAAATCTTATAAAAAAAACAAACCTCAAAGATAAATTAGTAATATATATGTGTGTGTGTGTGTGTATATATATATATATATGCTTTATTGGAGACAAACTTAACACACACACACACACACACACATCTATATATATTATATAAAAGTAATGAAATTATCAAAAAGTACCCTTAATTGGAGTAGTTTAAGAATTATTTAATCATCATCGCCACTCATAAAATAACTTACCATAAATGGAAAAAATAAAGAATGTAACACGAGGATTGATAGAAACCTTTAAAATTAATAATGGAACAAATCAACTTATTAGAGAAGCCAACATTCTCTTAAATTCAATAAGCAATATTCAAATTTTGGTAGTTTCACGATATCATAAAAAATCAAATTATTATAAAGAAGAATTAGGTTAGATGGCTCCATTATTAAACATAAAAAAAAAAAAAAAGCGTGGTGTATGGCCAACCTTGAGTAATTTCAAGTGAGAAAATTTTATGTCACACCTCGAGATCAAGACGCAACACGATCATATTACCTTGAAGTAAACCCTAAAATAATACGAAACCTTCTTTCTTAATCATTATAACATTCTTCAATAAACTAATATAGTTTGCAAAATAAAATCTATATATTTAATCTAACTAATGATATATTTCTATATATCTAAATACAAGCCATATGAAATACAAAATTATTTCATAAGATCTCACTGGCCAACATTGTCTTCGACGACTAAGTAATCTTTCCCATTGGATCTTCTAGCTTTTCAAAAAATTAAGCAACTTATCACTTACTCATCTGTAAAAAAAAGTAAAAGGGGAATGAGCAAATCATCACTTAGCAGGTATAAGCTCACACACTTTATCGGATCAAACATCATTTTCATACATATCATATACAATATTCAAAATAGTCATCAAATCATAATGTCAAAATATTTCAAGATCATCGTTCTGTCAAACATTTCACAAATTCATAAATCAATCTCAAAACATGTCAATTCATCAATTATAAAATCACAACTCATGGTCAAATACATATTTCATACAAATCATTGATCAATGTTTAAAATCATCATAAATCATCATTATCATTCTTTTATCATTAGCTACGATCACTACAATAACCCGTAACATTGACCATATCAACAATTTCATCCTCATGATCATTCTTAATTATTATAACCCGCTAGCCGGGGCCTTACGCTAACTACTATTACCTGTTAGCTAGGGTTATATGACCATGTCTTTGCTAACTACTATTATCCATTAGCCAGGGTCATAGAACTAGTTCTGGTGTCGATGATCCCACTTTTCAGGGATATAAAAGCGTAGCAATCATAAAATCTTTCTTTAAACATAAACCATTTTCTCATTTCATTCATAAGCATGATCCATTGTTTATGTAGATAAACACAAAATAATCAATTGCTTGATCATATTTTCATACATCAAAAATAATGAAATAAAATATTCATTCAATTAGAAACATAGATATATACATAGATTTGAAAACAAACAAAGTGTGTGAGGTTCAACTTACCTCATTTCGATTCCACCACCTAGTTTTTCTCCCCAAATAATTAACAGCCTATTCAAGATAATTTCAACATAACAGTAATTAATCAGCCTATTTGAGACCACTTATACAAAAACAATTAAGTTAATCAAGAATTAACTCAAGTAACTAATTCTGACAGCCAGCGCTACTTTCACTAAAATGACCATATCTCAAGATATCCAATTCAGAATTAAAATATTTTTAATGTGTTAAAAACTAGACTCGATAAGCTTTCTAACCGTATATGGCCCATCTTGTTATTCCTTGTGGATTAATTATAACAATTTTTGAAATCCACGTCAGATGCTGCTGTCAAACAACCTGTATATCTTCTATAAAAATTATGTATTTATTCATAGGAAACTCCAAATTCAATTTCGCTTATTCTGTTGGAAAGTAGACTCAATATGCTTTCTAAACATATATGGCTTAATCTATAATTCCTTGTATAGAAATTAAGACAATTTTCAAAATTCAACCCTGATGCTGCTGCCTTATAGCCTGCATATCCTTAAGTAAAAATTAGACAACTCTTCATAAAAAACTCAGATTCAACTTCTGTTTTTTCGTTAGAAAGTAGATTCAACATACTTTCCAATGACATATAACAATCATAGCAATAATTTATCCATTAATACAAAATTCTATTTTAATTTATTATTATAGATCATGGCATTTCATCCAAAAATAGAATTTCTCCTTCAATATTTAAAAACTTAAATCCCCACTTTTAGCCTTTAAACTCCATTCAATAATCATCAATAAATCTTAAAAACATAAAATAAACAAAGCCCAATAATTTACCCAAATAGATCATGAAGATTAATGAAAGATTTCATAATTTTTCTTGATTTTGCTCTTAAAACTTCAACTCTAAATAATAGCAATCAACTTGATATTTCTTCTTAAATAAAAAAAAGGCATATACTCACCTTTAGCGAATTAACTTGATTGTAGCCTCTGATTCTGAATCTCCAACTTGATTTTTCCTGCTCTCTAACCCTAAGAAAAATGAGGAAAAAAACTCATATTTATTTTCTGTTTCACGATAGCTAGGTTTTCTTTCATATAATACTTCAGTCCCTTTTTTTTTACTAATTAATCTCTTAATTAACTTAATGGGCTTTAGTAATAGTCTAGGCCAATTATCATTTGGGCTGAGGTATTATATTCTCCCCTCCTTATAAAAGTTTTATTCTCAAAACTTGATTTACATCCACATCTTATTCTTCTATTTTTGCAATCACCTTCTTACTTGTATGATTGTTTCATTAAACTTTGACAAAAATAATCATTTTGCCTCAAAACTTGTTCTTTCCAATTAACCATTCGAAAAAGATATTTTCAATATGTTAAAACACATATCATCTTGAATTTTTAAATATTCATATCCAACCACATAGCTTTTACCAAGATATTCTCTTAACATAGATTCATCATGTACACTAGACATTAGATGTGACAGTATTCTTTATTTTGAACTTCTTTCAATTTACCAAGAACTTCAAATGTCCTTGCATAATACAAACTTAATCTTTCTTACTTATAATCCTTGTAACGAGTATAAATGATTGGCCACTTGAAGCTATAAATCATATCTCCAAATTCTGGAGTAATTCTTTTGCTTACTTTAAATCATTGTTTAATCAACCATAATTTATCAGCCATTTGTTCCATAAATTCAAGAAATAAAAGTTTTTCTTGTTTGTCCTTATTCCAATAAATCTAAGATTTAAATCTACTTCCATACAAAACCTCAAAATGAATCATTGAATATTTGTCTTATGACTATCGTTATAAAATATTTCTCTTCAAGTCATGACATAAGCACTTCTTAAAAGAATGTCAATCAACGATAAAGCCTCAAAAACATAAAAGGAACACAAAATATTCTTACCCAAAATCCATTAGTCCTTATTTATTAAAGATTTATCACTTTCTCCACTAACAATAGTATAAAAATTTAGAACTTAAAACAAATCAGGCTTCCACTACGCAACTTTGATATTTTTTTTGATAAAATTCTAACAAATTAACTTTTATAACATTATTTTGTAACAAGAAAAGCATGTGTCCACAAAATTCCTTGTAATCTACTTGACACCATGTGTTCATAACCATAACAACCTTGAATAACAATATCAACAAATAATTTTGTCACCAAAAAGATATCACATAGTACTTTAATTTTTTTTTTCTTCATTGATAATATGAAATTTTCTATTAATTAACTGTTATAAAACATATGAAATCGATGCAATAAATCATATCCATAAATTTATACCATATAAATTCAAACATAAATATTTGGTTACCCAAGTAATCTCTAATTTCAAATATTGTTCTTTCTGTTTTAGTAAACCAATTATTGTATAACAATTGATTCTTTATAATCCCCACAAACATCATAATATCTCAAATTTTCTTTTTACTAAATATATTGCTATCATCTCCAAGTCAAAGTCAAAACTGATGCATCATAATCTATAAGTAAAATTCTCTTTTAAAATTTCAAGTAATAAGAACTTTAAATACTTGAATTCATGCCAAGAGTATAGTTATAAACAATAACCAAATGCATCACATTATTTGAGAAGTTTTTTTTTTTTCAAACTTCTCTAAAATCATATATATGCTCAGTATCACTTAGTACACAAAATCATCACTTATAAGATTTCAAACAATCTTTTGCCCTTGTAAGATTTCAAACAATCATTCTCAGTCAAAACATATATATTTTTCTGTAAATCAATTACTCATTCAAAACCAACTTCCTTACTAAATCATATTAATAACCACAATTTTAATTTTTATCCACAATTTAATTCCTTGCTAAGTACATGACCTTGTACCATAATAGGCAATGTTCTCCATAAATATAAAGTTAGAAGGAATCCAATAGTATACTTCAATTAGAAACTATGACCATAAATTAATCACTTTAGCCATAAAAAAAATTAGTACACCCCAAATAGGAATTTAATGATCAAACTTCAAATTAACTATACAAACATCCAACTCGCATGATCAAACTTTAAATACTTTTTCAATAAAAATGTAGAATCAAATCAAGTGAATATCCTTCTTTACGTGTATTAAACTATTTACTATAATTATCACATTTGGGACTAAATCCATTAAGAGAAATTCTCAAACATTATAACCCATAAATAATAACTTCAAATTTCAAAACATCATTTCATTTGAACTCCAATATTTTGTACTTTTAATTCCAACAATGTACACTCATATGCCACTCTTAATCCATGATTAAGGATTCACTTAACACTTATCAAATAATTTTAAACTCTCATTAAATCAAATGTCTTTTTCTCTAACCCATAGGATCTCCAATGATCAAATCATTCTCTTAAATAATCATTTAGCTCATAGGATATGTCTCATCATAAGTCGCATAAAAAATCTCTTCAACTAATAAAATTGCACTATGTCCAGGTAATTACATTTTCTCTTAACTACAAGATCCAAAAGCAATATGTAAATATCAACCAAAGTAATTACACCAAGAATTCATTGAATCATTACTACTCCAAAATTCATTGAAACTTTAACTACTCCAAAATTCATCGAATTATTTACTTATACTCACCACCATAATCTATGGGTCAAAGTTATGTCCTTGAAAATTAGCATATTATCCAGAAGTCATCATCTAAATTCTCAAAAATATTTATATAATATATAGATCATAACTATTCTCATAGAATATCTCTTTCGATCCAAGGATCATAAGCTACATTCTTTGAAAATCATCATTAATCTTCTTATCATAATTTAAACTTTTAGAAATCTTCAAAAATCATAATCTCGTAGTTCTTAGAAAATCCTCAAAATCATAATATAAGCTCTTTAACATCTTACATAGTTTAAAGATCATAACTTGAACTCTTAAAAAATCTTCAAGAAACATAACTTAGGCTTTTAAAAAAAATCTCATCATAGTTTAACTTTTAAAAAATTCTCCGAAGATCGCAACTTAAGCTCTGATACCACTTTATGTCACGCCCTGAGATCAAGACGCAACACGGTCATATTACCTTGAAGTAAATCCCAAAGTAATACGAAACCTTCTTTCTTAATCATTATAACATTCTTCAATAAACTGATATAGTCTACCAAGTAAAATCTATATATTTAATCCAACTAATGATATATCTCTATATATCTAAATATAAATCATATGAAATACAAAATTGTTTCATAAGATCTCACTGGCCAACATTGTCTTTGACGACAAAGTAATCTTTTCCATTGGATCTTCTAGCTTTTTAGAAAACTAAGTAACTTATCACTTACTCATCTGTAAAAAAAAAGTGAAAGGAGAATGAACAAACCATCGCTCAACAAGTATAAGCTTACAAACTTTACCAGATCAAACATCATTTTCATACATATCATATAAAATATTCAAAATAGTTATCAAATCATAATGTCAAAACATTTCAAGATCATCGTTCTGCCAAACATTTCACAAATTCATAAATCAATGTCAAAACATATAAATTCATCAATTATAAATCACAAATCACGGTCAAATACATATTTCATATAAATCATGGATCAATGTTTAAAATCATTATAAATCATCATTATCATTCTTTTATCATTACCTACGGTCATTGCTATAACCTGTGACATTGGCTGTATCGACAATTTCATCCTTATGATCATTGCTAACTATTATAACCCACTAACCATGACCTTACGCTAACTATTATTACCAATTAGTCAGGGTCATATGATCATGTTTTTGCTAACTACTATTACCTGTTAGCTAGGGTCGTAGAACTAGTTCTATTATCGATGATCCCACTTTCCAGGGATGTAAAAATGTAGCTATCATAAAATCTTTCTTTAAACATAAATCATTTTCTCATTTCATTCATAAGCACGATCCATCGTGTATATAGATAAATGCAAAATAATCATATGCTTGATCATATTTTCATACATCAAAAATAATGAAATAAAATAGTCATTCATTTAGAAACATACATATATACATAGATTTGAGAACAAGCAAAGTGTGTGAAATTTTACTTACCCCATTTTGATTTCACCACTTAGTTTTTCTCCCCAAATAATTAATAGTCTATTCAAGAAAATTTCAACATAACAGTAATTAATCAACCCATTTGAAACCATTTATACCAAAAAAATTAAGTGAATCAAGAATTAACTTAAGTAACTAATTCTAGCAGCTAGCGCTACTTTCACTAAAATAACCATATCTCAAGATATCCAATTCAAAATTAAAATATTTTTAATGCATTAGAAACTAGACTTGATAAGATTTCTAACCATATATAGCTCATCTCGTGATTCCTCGTGGATTAATTATAACAATTTTTAAAATCCACATCAAATGCTATTGCTAGATAGCCTGTATACCTTCTAATAAAAATTACGTATTTATTCATGGGAAACTCCAAATTCAATTCCGCTTATTCTGTTGGAAAGTAGACTCAATATGCTTTCCAAAAATATATGGCTTAATCTATAATTCCTTGTATAAAAATTAAGACAATTTTTGAAATTCAACCCTGATGTTGCTGCCTTACGACCTGCATATCCTTAAGTAAAAATTAGACAACTCTTCATAGAAAACTCAGATTTGACTTTTGTTTGTTTCATTAGAAAGTAGATTCAACATAATTTCCAACGATATATAATAATCATAGTAATAATTTATCCATTAATACAAAATTCTATTTTAATTTATTATTGCAAATTATAGCATTTCATCCAAAAATAGAATTTCTCCTTCAATCTTTAAAAACTTAAATCCTCACTTTCAGCCTTTATACTCCATTCAATAATCATCAATAAATCTTAAGAACATAAAATAAATAAAGCCCAATAATTTACCCAAATAGATCACGAAGATTAATGAAAGATTTTATAATTTTTCTTGTTTTTGCTCTCAAAACTTCAACTCCAAATAATAGCAATCAACTTGATATTTCTTCTTAAATAAAAAAAAAAAAAGGCATATACTCACTTTTAGAGATTAACTTAATTGTAGCCTCTGATTTTAAATCTCCAACTTGATTTTTCTTACTCTCTAACCCTAAGAAAAATGAGAAAGAAAAACTCCTATTTCCTTTTCTATTTCATGGCTATGTTTTCCTTCATATAATACTTCAGTCTCTTTTTTTTTTTACTAATTAATCTCTTAATTAACTTATTGGACTTTAGTAATGGTCTAGCCCAATTATCAGTTGGGCTGGGGTATTACATTTTAGAACCATTTATATTGAAACAATTAACTTAAATTCTTTCAAATACTAACCATTGTTATGGGTATTCATAAGTCAAGTCGGGTCGAGTTTGGCTGAGACCTATACTTGATATAATAGCTTATATATTTGTTGAAGTCTAATTCAATTTGATATTTTGGATCTCAAAATTTTTTCAAACTCGACCCAAATTAAAAAAAATAAACCTTAAGTTCACTCGTTAAACTTAATTTATATAATAAAAATTGAAAAAATTAAAAATAAAAATTTACATATATATACTTAAATAATTATAATATTTTAATTATACATTTTATTCGGATCAGATGGAGTCAAATTCGGTTTTAATTCTTTTGTCCAAGACCTTACCAAAAATTTAAACAAATCTAAAAATTATGTCTAAATTCGTTTAATGAATTTTAATTTTTTGTTCAAATCTTCTTAAAATTTAGATGAATCTTTAAATTTGAACAAATAATCTAACCTTTGAACAGGTTTAACCATTTCTAACTTAGTCCAAATTATTTGTTATCATTTATCAACTAAAGTGCGGAAAACATGAAGGACGTAATATCAAATTAGATGATTGATTAATAATTTGTAAGCACATGGTTGACAATTATGAGATTAAAAAAAAATGTATGGATTCCTTTCGTGAGTTTAGGAAAACGATGCAATTTGACAACTTCAGCTGGTTGGCTTCCTCATTTTCCACAGACTCCGTGTCAGGCTTCCGCGTTTACTTGTGTAGCCAATTGCAATCGCTAACTACTAGTAAAAATCTAACTTGGTGAGTTATTTGACAAAACTCGATCATTGTTTGGTTGAATTTGAATTAATTAAATAACGAGTTGAGTTTAAATAATTTGATATTCAATTTAAAAGATTTAATTTAAATTTTTTAAAATATATTTAATAATAAATTATAAATATTTAATATTTAATAATATTATTATTTACAATTTTATTTAATTTAATAAATTTATCAAACTGAACTAAAAAAACTCAATTAAATTAAAAATTGAGTTAAAATATAAAAAATAAATTTTAAGTTTAGCTTCGAAACTCAAATCGAGTGAACCGCGAACCCGACAATATATCAACTCAAGCATTAAAACCTAATTGGAAATTTAAGGTAACCGAAAGTACAAGGTGGGATGATTTAATAAAACAATCACTAGTTTATTATATGAACTAAGCAATAGTTGACGACATGCGCCAATCCAAAAAGACAATTGGCCATGTGAGCATTTTTCAAGAATTAGGAAAAAAAAAAAACAAAGAAACTAATATTAACAATAGAAATATAGAATCATTTGAATCTTGCTGATTTGTTCTTTATAGTGAAAAGACAGATTTGCTTCCTAGACCTCAAAATGCCTTTATCATCAAGCTTAAGTGATGGTTTTTTATTCTATTACCCTATTCAATTGATTGAATGGAGATAAAAATTCATATTTATATTTGATATACTGCTAGTGAATCAGGTGATAATAATTTATTAATGAGTAAATATCAACTCTTAAATAAATATATATAAATTAAAATAATTTATCATTAATGAAGTGTTATCATTTGATTCACCATCATCTGATTTACTGACAATATATATAATCTAACTATACACTGATAATATATCAAATATAAACTCTAAAAATTATTATATGTTATAGATTATTTGAATTAGTCAAACTCATGCAATCTAGTAGGGTAAAGACGAGAAAAGGTAGAGGAAAAAGGGGGAAAAGCTTCAAAACCAAGAAATAGAAATTAAAAGGAAATTTTCATTTCTGATTTAATTTAATTGCCATCCACACGTTGACTCCAACCAAGTACTAAGTACATACCATGTATCTTCTTAGAAAGTTTAATGAAAGTAACCTTGAGAATAGTATCCTAATATTTTTTCAAAAGAGATTATAGTCTACAGATAAAGAAAGAGATTATAATTATTGGGATTTGAGCTCAAATTGCAGGTACTGGAATTCAAACTCAAATTGTTATTAAATATCATTTTTAAAAATAATTACATAAATCAACTGAATTAAAAACTCTAAATTCAAGCAATACCCCTAATTTTTACCTTTGTAATTTACAAATTAAAAATGGAAGGTTAAATCCTAATCTCATTCTCATTTGATCATCCACCAAGAATTTAAAAGAAAACGGAAAAAGCACTCTAATTTTCTCTGATTTCTAAAAGGATTGCTAACTTGTGGTATCATGCCTTTCATTTTTTTTCCCTTCCTTTTGATTGTAACAGATAAAACCTCCTTTTTGTTTCTTGCATGTTTCTTTATAGCTGTAGAATCATTCTATAATTTTTCTTTTCAATTTGAATTTATAATTATAAGATAATTAATTCATGTGAGTCTTATAATTAATGCAAGAGGAAGGAAAGACAATTAAATAAATTATGAGTTATTATTAGGAATAATAAAATAATCCTTATTTGATGGATTTTCCAGTTGTCATCCCTAATAGATTGATCTACGAATTAATTAATTTTAAAAAAATGTTATTAAAGTTCATAAGCAGGTTCGTATATGCAATTTCTTTTCATGTCTAAAAGAATAATAATTTATTCTATTATGTAATTGTCCTAATTTTTCCTTCCTAACTTTTGCAAATGATATAATTTCTGTTAACTTTCCTTTCATTTGCATAGAAGTTGAGCTCAACACCCGTCACCATGCCTATAAATAACAAAGAGGAAATATCAGACAGTCATCCAATTAAAGCTAGCTTTGCCTAGTATAGAAAATCCAATGATTTTTCTTCAATTGCAAAGGGACCTAAAGGCAGAAGGTATCAGAGAAAGGCAAGGACAAGTTAAAGAAAATTTTGAAGCTATCCCTTATGCAGGGATAATTTTTTTCTTTAACTTGTCTTTGCCCTTTCTCTGGTATACTTCTTAATGATCTCAATACTTAAGCTTAAGGTTCACTGATTTCAGAGAAAGCCATTGAAACATTTTTTCTTTAACTTGTCTTTGCCATTGTCTTAGGTACTAATTCCTTTCTCAAAACTGAACAGCCAAAGGTGTTTAGATTGTGGACATCAATTGGCTTTTCTTGCAGGGAAAGGTAATTAGACAAATATATACTTGTAATTTATCAATAATTTGTTGATAGTAATCATAATAATTTTTATTTTATTTCATCAATGATCCATCGATAAATACAGAATAAAATTTCTGTTATAATAAATTTTGTCGATAATAAATTTAATTTTGATAGTGTATGTAACTATATAACTTATATTTGCTTTTATATCAGCACGATTTGCAATGTACAAAATTGAAAGTACTCCTTACATTGACATCATGGTAATATTGTTCATTTTTGCGATACTCAACTTAGAATGAATTGATAATATATTATTTTTTACATAAAATTTCAAGATATTTTGAATTTAATTGATATTACGTATTTAGTTAATTGATATTCCAAATTTCGATCCAGTCCATTAGCTTCTGTAGTTATTATTACAAATATCTAGTAAAAACATAGATTCATCTACGGATTGATTAATTTAGAAAAATGTTTTCCATCCCTTGGAAATTTATGTAACAAGATTTTAATTACATGGTCCCAACTCCCAAATAGCATCTTTTAATTATTACAAGCTTTTTAAGACAACTAATAAACAATTGTGGAGTCTGTCATACATGGTTTACTGAGCCAACCCGTTTACTTGCCCCAAACCAGGTTATCACCACGTGTGAAAGCTTGATTTTGCATTCGTTGAACAGCTATATGGCTATTTATTATAATGCAAGTGTCCGAAGAGGAACAAATGTAACCCAAGTGAGGATACATGTGATCAAACATTTTCATCAGGGTTGCATCAGGCTTCTGGTTTACAGACCTGATCATATATGGAGAGAAAAAGAAAAAGAAGCAAAGGTATCCATGGAAAGGAAACCAATTCATACAGTCACTCATAATAGATGGGGATAAAAATTAGAGTATATATTTGATATACTGTCAGTATATAGATTCTATATATTGTCAGTAAATTAAATTATGACAACTTATCAATGAATAAATATCAACTATTAAAATAAATATATATAAATTAAAATAATTTACTCATTAATAAAGTATTATCTTCTGATTTACCATCATCTAATTTACTGACAATGTATAAAATTTATATACTAATAATATATCAAATATAAACTCTAAAAATTATGGTATGTTATTAATTATTTGAATTAGTCAACCTCATGCAATCTTGTAGGGTAGAGACAAAGAAAGGCGGAGGAAGAAGGGGGAAAGGCAGGAAAACAAAGAAATAGAAATTAAGAGGAAGGAAAATTCCATTAATCATTTAATTTAATTGCCATCCACACATTGACCCCAAGTAAAATTCCAAGCACATACCATGTATCTTCTCGGAAAATTTAATGAAAGTAACCCTTGAGAATAGTATCTTAATTTTTTTCAATTGAGAATAGTATCTTAATTTTTTTTTTAAAAGAGCTCACAAAAAATAGAGAATTAGAGTATAAGTATTGGAATGCAAGCCTAGGTGTGAGGAGTCGAACTCGGGTTACCATAGAATGTCATTTTTAAGAGTGATTATATAAATCAATTAAATTATAAATTTCGAATTCAAACAGTATCCTTAATTTGTGCCACTGTAATTTACAAATTAAAAATGGAAGGTTACATCCTAATCTCATTCTCAGCTGATCGTCCCCCAAGAATTTAAAAGAAAAAGGAAAAGGCACTGTGATTTTCTCTCATTTCTAAAAGGATCGCTAACTTGTGGCATCTTGACATTCATTTTATTCCTTCTTTTTTATTGTAACAGATGAAACTTCCCTTTTGTTTCCTGCATGTTTCTTTATAGCAGTAGAATCATTCCATAAAATTTGTCATTTCAACTTTAATTTATAATTATAAGATAATTAATTCATGTGAGTCATGTAATTAACGTGAGAGGAAGGAAACACAATTAAATAAATCATGGGTTATTATTAGGATTAACAAAATAATCTGTATTTGACGGATTTTAATCTATCTGGTTGTCATTCTTAATAGATTAATCTATGAATTAATTAATTTAGAAAAATGTTGTTAAATTTCATAAACAGGTTTGTATATGTAATTTCTTTTCATGTGTAAAAGAATAATAATTTATTGTAAGTTCTAATTGTTCTAATTTTTCCTTCCTAACTTTTGCAAATGTTACAATTTCTGTTAGCTTTCCTTTCATTTGCATAGAAGTTGAGCTCCTCACCAATCACCATTCCTAAATAGCAAAGAAGAAACATCAGAGAGTCATCCAAATAAAGCTAGCTTTGCTTAGGATAGAAAATCCAATGATTATTCTTCAATTGCAAAGGGAGCTAAAGGCAGAAGGTATCAGAGAAAGGCAAGGACAAGTTAAAGAAAATTTTGAAGCTATCTCTTGTCTTGCGCAGGGACAATTTTTTTCTTTAACTTGTCTTTGCCCTTTCTCTGCTACACTTCTTAATGATCTCAAAACTTGAGCTTAAGGTTCGCTGTTTGCAGAGAAAGCCATTGAAACATTTTTTCTTTAACTTGTATTTATCGGGAATATTGACTCAAATCCCGTAAGAGATTTATTTGAGATTTGTTTGAAATTTGTTAGATATTGCTTGATGAACAATAAGACTTGCAAAAGAAGAATTCTAAAAGAAAGATGATTCTTAATAGGTAAGTTTGACTTGCAAGAGAAGAATTCTAAGGGGAAAGGGATTCTTAATAGGCAAGTTTGACTTACAGAAGAAGAATTATAAGAGGAAATGGATTCTTAATGGGTAAGTTTGTATGATTATAAATAGGTAAAGTCTCTACAGGGTTAGGCATGAGAAAAATAGGCAAGTTTGACTTACAGAAGAAGAATTATAAGAGGAAAGGGATTCTTAATGGGCAAGTTTGTATGTAAATAGGTGAAGTCTCTATAGAGTTAGGCATGAGAAAAAGATGTAAGAGAGTTGTAGAGTTTTGTGGGATAGACACCTCATAGGAGTATTAGGGCTCTACGTCTTATAGGTCTGTATGTTTATTTGTGAGTGGACTAGAGGAGACTGAGAGGGTCCACATAGGTATGATATATAGGAGCATACGTCTTATAGGTCTGTATGTTTATTTGTGAGTGGACTAGAGGAGACTGAGAGGGTCCACATAGGTAAAGGATGCACAAAGATTTGGGTTTGTATTTGTTTGAGTTGAAAATACTTCATAGGACTAGAGGAGATTGAGAGTGTCTTATGAGTATTGATTGTTGAGTGAGGTTGATGATTTGATGTATGTTTGTAATTCTCTGCAACTAGTAGATCTTGTTTCTCATCCGTGGACGTAAGTAAATTGGATCGAACCACGTTAAATTATTGTCTCTTACGTGTTTGATTTATTGTTTGATTTTGCTTCCGCTGATGTGATGGATTGGAGGCTTTTAGCCCAACAATATTTTCCATTCTCTTAGGTACTAATTCCTTTCTCATAACTGAACAGTCAAAGGTGTTTAGATTGTGAACATCAATTGGCTTTTCTTGCTGGAAAAGGTAATTAGACAAACATGTTAGATATTTGGTGGAATTGTTCATGTTCATAATCATTGGTTTAAAATTTTTCTCTAACTTGTCTTTGCCCTTCCCTATTACTTTGTTTTCTTCTTTTTTTTTTTTTCTTATCACCTCCATCACTAGTCTTCTTCTTCATAATATGGGTGCAAAATTATGTGGTTCATTGTGGTTATTAGAGCAAAACTTGAATTTCTTCTGGTCTAGTCTCCCTCTTAACGCTCCAATCTTCATCGAAATATTATGAGGATGCGTTATGATATTTTTGAATCTCTTGGGGCAACGCTTGGTCTATCTTTTTGATAAAAGGAGAAGTTTTTAGGATTCTTTATCAAAAGTGGAGGCTTTATTCTTTAACTATTTCTTCGTAGCTTCTATACGAGCTTCCAAATCTCTGTTCGATTGTAGTTCCTTGTTTGGACTTTCAGGTAGTGGCTTGTGTTGAGGTGTTTGTAAGGCAGTAGGTCATTGGTGTTTCATTTCGTCTGATGCCAACGAGGCTGCAATGTCTTCATAGGTCAGCAGATGGTTTTTGAGAGTTGTTGGATATGATGCTTTTGAAGTTTGTAGTGGAGTCATGTATCATTTCTTGGAGGGATTAGAACTGCCGGATGTAAGTGCTCTTCTTCACTCTAGTGGGCCCCATAGATGAGATAGCATCTAGTGATGGTAACGGGACAGTGTGAACAAGTTTCGTTCGCCCAATTCTGACTCGATTTCATAAAATATATATTTGATTTTAATTCGGATTGATATTAAAATATTATTTTTTAATATCCAACTCTATTCTATTTGTATATACATAAACTCGTAATCTCTATTTGTATATACATAAACTCGTAATCAATATAATCTAATTCAAAATTAATTTAATAATTTTAATTTAATATAATATTTATAAATTATTATTTTTAATATAAATTATATCTTAATTACATATAAATATAATATTTATGTTAAATTAATATCTTAAATTAATAGATTAAACAATAATTTTATTAATATAATATATAATTAAATAAATAATAAAAATATATTTATTATATATATCGGATCGAATCGGGATAAATTAATCTAAAATCTAATTCCAACTTAATTCTTACTTTTTTTTTTTTTAATTTGATCTGATCCAAAACTTAATTTATTTTTTTAAAAGAAAACCTTATTGGCTGGAGCCAGAATCCGACAGAAAAACAAAAGGAGATCACATTAATACCATAAGTTGATGCTTCTTGTTCATATTTAGTGTTTATATGACTTTAGACAATTAGTCAAGCTCATGCAACCATCTAGGATAGGGATGACGAATGGTGGAGGAAGAAAGAAGAAAAAATAGGAAAATAAAGAAATAGAATTTAAGAGGAAGGAAAGTCCATTAATCATTTAATTTAATAGCCACTCACCCCTTGACCCCAACCAAGTAAAGTACCTAAGTACATAATATGTATTTTCTTATAAAGTTTAAGGAAAGTAACTTCGATAATAATATTTTAATTTTTTTATATAAAATGGTTAAAATTTGAAAATAAAAATAAATTGCAGAAATTTGAACCTCGAATGCAAGTATTGAGATTCAAGCTTAGGTTGTTATTAGAGGTGTTTTTGAATAAGGTTGGGTTGGGTTCGAATTAGACTCCTATTTGGTATTAATAGTTTATATACTTGTTTAGATCCGACTCGATCCAAAATTTTATATTTCAAAATTTTTTCAAACTCAAGCTAAATTAAAAAAATAAATCTCAAATCCATCAGTTAAACTTAATTTATATAAGAAAAAATTAAAAATGTGTGATTAAATTAAGTTTAATGGAATTATATTTAATTCCCATGCATATAAAAATTAAAAATAAAAATTATATGTAAAAATTAAAAATAAAAATTATATAAAAGTACAAATTAAGTTTAACAAAATAATATATAATTTTTATTTTTTAATTTATATATATATGAATTAATTTTATATAATTCATATATATAAATAAAAAATGTATATACACGTGAATTCGGGCCAAGTCGGGCCGAACTTAGATTTTAAATTTTTTGTCCAAGACTCTACCTAAAATATAAATGAGCCTAAAAATTATGCTCGAGCCCATTTAATGGGTTTTAATTTTTTTTTAAGCTCACTCAAAACTCGGGCGAGCCTTCAGACTTAGGTTTTATATATGCATTTGTATATTTTAATTTATATATATGCATTTATATATTTTATACATTTCAATATATATATATATATATAAACACATATATTTTTAAAAATGTATAAAATATATAAATGCATATATATAAATTTAGACATTTCAATTACTTACATCTTTTTTATAGTAATACTAAATATTTAAAATTTTAATTACACTTTTAAACGTACTTTTTTTAACTGCAATAGCTATTACTAGTTTAAAATATGATGCATCCCATATTGAATAGAAAGATTTAATTATTGATGAATAAAATTAATTTTTGTATTAATTTTATTCATATTTTAAATAATTATGTTTGAATAGAAACAATTATCATATGACAAATAGTCATAACTATTGAATATAAATAGATTATTATTCATAAAGATCATGACTATACAGAAGGTCATAATCATCTTAATATAAATGTATATTTGTTCATTCATTATAAATAAATCTTTTAGTACAACTATTTTTACTACTTCTAATTAGAGAATTTGAGGTTTTGTTGTATCCTAAATGCATAATTGCCTTTAAAAAAATGTTCTTCATGCCTCGAAGCCAAAATTCCTTTCTATTATTTCTCTTCTCTTATTTATTTTTTCTAACAATTTAAAGACAATTATTGAGAAATTTATATTTCACAAAAGAAAGATACAAGGAAAAAAATTGGCATGATTTAGAGATAACTATTAGAGGAGGCTCAAGGTGTCGAAGGACTAATGTTTCCATGGACCAAAATGTTAATTTTCAAAAGATCTCCATTAGAGGTATATATTTTATTTTTTGCATAATTGCTAGCAAAAAGATTGACTAAATGAGATAAACACATTAAAAATTAATTTCATTAATATGTAAAGTCAAAACACAATATGCAAAATATTGATTACATTACGTAAGTTTTACATATACTGAAATTGGCTCCATAATTGAGTTTAATGAATTGTATTATATCTATTTGAACAATCGATGCTTATAAAGACTAAGATGGAAAATAGCCTGAAAATATAAAAGAGAAAGACATGAATTGATCTGTGACCAAAAGAATTATCACATATTATAAGGAAACAAATTAAATTGGGTTCTAATGGAGTTGTTGACTGTTTAATTGTCATGTCTTGGTTATTTATAGAACAAGCAAATTGTCCCATGGTTTCTATGAAAATAATTGAAAATAGGTAAAGGTATTTACCATGAAAAATTAGATGTAGGCGGAGAATAGATGCAGAAAATAAGATTTGGCTGCAAGATTAGTTTTACTTTTAAATCATGGCACCAAAATTGAGATAATAAATTGAGTTAAGCTATTTGTATGGTTCTATCTTTGTTGATTGTACAAATCAAAGGTTGATTTTTTAAAAAATTTATTATTGGTTCAAAATTTGACTAGTGTTCAATTTCCATGAAAACTAATTAAAATTAAATTGATGTATGTGAATAATTATTATTAAGATATAATGGTTTTATGGATTAATTCGTGGATAATAAACCAAATAATTATTATTATCAGAAACATGGGCAATGTGACACGTATTTTGCCTGCTGAGTATATTACACTAAAAGTGATTTTACAAAATAAATTTTTATTGTAAACAATCACAAAGTGAAAACCATAAATAGCCATCAAAGAGTTAATCAATGATTACACAAAAGCATTGTTACTTTTTGGATATAAAGATATTTTTGCTTCTTATACTCGAAAAAATGACCTTTTGCAAGCTGTTAAAATGAAAATTGCATAAGTTTTTTAAGTTTTCAATAGTTTACTGACAATGGCAAAGATGTGACTGGTTATACATCATATTAACATATAGGCTTAGATAATAATATTGGTTTGTGAAAGCCGTAAACCTTGAAGTTAGCCAATCAATGATTTAACCAATGCAAATTCATCACAAGTTTTTTACATGATGTGGACACCTATCTGTGTCCGAGGTTGATTTTTGTTATTATTATTATTTTCATTATTATTTGTATTATTGCCATAGTATGGCATGCTATTTTAGTATAGTATAGATTATTGTTATAGTATAGTATTATATTTATGCTTTTATTATTATTATTATATGTTATATATTATATGATTATTACATTTCTATTATATTATGTTTTTATAGTATATTATATTATTACTACTATTGTTACCATTATTATTACTATTTTTTTTTGCTCTTATTCAATCGAGGAGTGGAATTTTGGAAACTGAAAATCTGTAATAAGCCAAATCAATGAAATTCAACAATTAAGGGTCAATCCGAACCCAAATCAAAGGATTTTTAATCAATCCAGGAAATAAGCAAGGAAACTAAACCTAAATTGAGGTTTAGGTAGAATCCAATCCAGAATTCAAGCTTGGGATTGGTTCTATCCGTTTTCTAAAATTTGTCCTATGGATACCTATAAATTGAACTAAGATTCCAGATACTAAGGGATACAAAAAATTTGGTGAAAAAGCTTGGTTGGTACTATGAAAATAGTTTCTAGGTAGTAGGGAGTTTTCTAGGATTTTGATTTTGGGTTAGGTTTGAAGCTTCTTGGTTTAGATTTAAGTTTCTGGGTTTAGATTTAAATTTTTAGGATTAGGACTAAGTTTCTAGAAGGGTTCTGAGGAAATCTGAAAATTCTGAAAAATTTGGGTTTTTGGATGAACAGTTTAACTTTTTGACTAAAGTTTGAATTTTTCGATGGGATTTCGACAATTTTTTCCAGAAATTAATGAACTTTTTTAGTTTCCAATAGTGTTTTTGGCTGGGTTTTAGAGAGAGGTCGGAGCGTTTTTAAGGTAAAAAGAGAGAGCAAAGATCTTTTAAGGCAAAACACTGAAAGGTGGCTTATATATCAACCCAAAACGACAGTGTTTTAGAGGCCCTCAAACCCATTTGTAATCGGTTAACCCGCGTGCTGACCCATTTGCTGACTCGACTCGAATCACAAGTTTTCTCTTTTTTATTTTTATTTTATTTTTTGATTTCATTTTATTTTCATATATTTATCTAATATTTTGATTTTATTTTATTTTCAATTTTCTATGTCACTAGTTTTATTATTTATTTATTTTCCTTAAGTAATTTATTATTTGCGAAAATAAAAAATTTTATTTTTTGAAAAATAACAAAAAAAAGAATAATTAAAAATAAAAATAAAAAAATTATTTTATAATAAATTCATGAATTTTACCACACTACTGAAGAATTTTCATGGATTCAAATTTTATGAAATCCACCAAACTATTGAGAAAATTCCATAAATAAATAAATAAAATAATTTTTATTCTCCAAATTATTGGAGGATTTACGTCTTGAATTAAGTTCTACCAAAGTATTGGAAGGCTTAATGGACTTTTTCAAAAAAAGAAAAATAAAATTTTTGCAAGTGTTTTTACAATAAAATCTCATCAAACTATTGGGAGATCTATCACAAAGTAAGTACTACCAAACTATTGAAAGATTTATTGATTTTTTTGAATAAAATACATTAATAAATCTGACAACAGAGCCTATTTAAGGTGGGACCCTAGTTTCCATAAATACTTCTAAAGTGAGAGAATTATCTTAAATTGCTACTAAATTATTAGTGTAATTTTAAGATTAATTCTTAATATTAAATATTTTGGTAAAGCATAAATATTTTTAAGGCTTGGATAATTTTAAATCATACTGGTACCATCTTTGGATGCACGCTGTGAGGGTACTATAACCTTCCTCACGCGTAACCGTACTCATGAACTTAAATTTGGTTTTGTGGATCAAATTCAATCAGATGACTAATCACACCTAAATAAAAAAGATTAGTGACGACTCCTCTAATTAATGTCTAGCAGTAGGTCCACTGATCTATACGTTATAATAGTTTGGCAACTCCACTGGGGAAAAATCGAGAGTTAAGTTAATAAATGATTTTTTATTATCCAAGCCTTGCCTAATAAATTTGAGATTATTTTCTTTCTTCCCTATTTCTTTTCATTGCTTATATTTGCTTAGTTATTCATTTTATTGTATATACCTCTCATTCATTTACATGTACATAGCATAAAGCTCTCCACTCGAGTTTTACCCTTAGAAGGGAGTGAAATACTTATGCCCTCCTGAGATTTCATGTCTTCGCATAAGCCTGCAAAACACTCACACTAAATTGAACCCTTTTTCACTTATAGCCTATGATGGGCAATAATCGGGGTGCATTGCTAGTCTATAATGGACAATGATGAAGGAATAATTTGGGAACCTTCTAGAAGTAATCTAAGCCACATATAGTTAACCCTAAAAGTCTGAACCTAGATAGAACCATGCCTTCCCCTGTGTTAGAAAATTCTAAATAAGATACATGACTGGATGTTTGTTTTAAGATTATGCGTTACCTTTTCTGTATATATTTGTATATTAATCCCGTATGTTAGTCTTTGTATATTATTACTAATTCTTTTCCTTTATCATGCATTCACATCATTAGATCTATCATACGGAATATTTGCCATGAAATAATTTTTAACAAGAAAAATCTCAGTTATATCCATAGAAAGCCTAGCCAAATCCTCTATTGGCCTAAAAGGGAAGCCCGAAGAGTTAAAGCTTGCAAATAAGAAGCTAAAAAAGGAAGTCCAAACATTGGAACAAGAAAAGGATGGATGGAAAGCTTTGTGCATTGACCTTAATACAAAACGATCATCCATTAACCAAGAAGTGGCCTAACTTTTGTAAGAAAATAGATAATTGCAAGCAAAATTACAAAAAAGGATGCAATGCTCTTCAAAGCACAAAAACACATCCAGATTCTGAATGGAGTAGTAGTGGGAATCAAAGCCCAAATGAAGGTTGTAACTAAAGAATGTGAACAAATGAAGGAAGCATATGTGCAAAAAAAAAACTAGTTGAAGTCCCTACATGATCGAATCATTGTGGCTATTTACGAAGCCAAAGACATGGTAGAAATGATTGAAAAGTGGAAAGCAATGGTGCCACCAGTGGGAGCACAGGACCAAAATTGATGGATTTCCTTAATGAAATGCAAAGCTAATATCAATGAGCAATGGATTTCTTTTCTTAATAGTTTTAGACTTTTCATGGATGTAATAAAGTGACTTTTAATTCAATGAAGATTTTTTTTTATAATAATTGTTATGTAGTAGATTTTCTTTACTGCATTCATACATTATGTTTTTGTATTGATTCTCATACATAATTTGAGAGTTCTATAAACATCATCTTAAATTTACACATTGTTTCAAATCAAGATTCTAGGATAGCTCAACACTAGTATTATACTCGAGCTAGAGCCAAACCGATGGATCAGGATAATGTGAACCCTTTGAGAGGTTAGAAAAGGCTCATGAGATAATGGATGGGAAGTTAAGTAAGTACCTTGAAGCTCTAAAAAAGATGAACAAAAAAAAAAGGTAGAAGAAGATAACTCATATGAAAATACTGAATCATTATACCCTTCAGGCTTTGGTCCACACCAAACCCAGACTACTTCAAATTTTTAGCCACAACAGACTACGTTCTCAAATTACAACCAAAAGAATGTTCAAAGTTATACGAATCTTGTCTTCACTGAAAAGACAGATGAGAACATCCAAATTTCCAAAATGGATGAGACAAAAAAAAAGTAAAGTTACAAATAGCTGCACCCTTATAAGACTCTAAGATCGATCAAGCCATGAGTATGATTAAGGAAAGATATGAGCTATGAAAGGTATTGATTTCTATGGCTCCATAAATGCTGTCAACCTTTGTTTGGTGCTAGATGTTGTAGTTCCTCCAAAATTCAAAGTACTAGAATTTAAAAAGTATGATAGTACTAAGTGTCCTATTACACACATCATAATGTATTGTCGTAAGATGGCAGCATATGCCAACAATGAGAAATTACTCATGCATGTATTCTAGGATAGCCTAACTGGGTATGCTACAAGGTGATATGTTCAGTTGCATAGGACTCACATAAAATCATGAAAGGATTTGACTCGATCCTTCATCAACCAATATCATCACATCATAAATATAGCTTTTAATAGACTTTCATTACAAGGAATAGAGAAGAAAACTTTTGAATCTTTCAAGGATTATGCCCAAAGGTGACGGGATATCACTACTTAAGTACAACCTCTCCTAACAGAGAAAAAATGATAATGCTATTTATAAGCACTCTAAAGTCATCGTACTATAAGAAGATGATAGGGAACACAATTAAGAATTTTATCGATATAGTGATTTCAAGAAGATCATTGAAAATGCAATCAAGAATGATAAATTGAAAGAAAAAGAATCCTCTGTTGCTTAAAAAATGCCCAAGAAAAAAGAAAGTGTGACTCAAGCTGTGAGTTTCAATAGCAGCAATTTGAAAACTACCTTCAGTCAATTTATCCCGCATATCATCCCACTATAAGTCATGCTTCGGCTACATGACATTCTCATTCATCTATAACTAGGCCCTCTATTCGTTGACTACTCCAACAAGTGGTGTATGGGAATCTCAAAATCAAAAAAAGCTTACATTTGATCCTATTTTCATGAGCTACACAGAATTGTACCAAGAGCTATATAAAAACCACTTGATCGCTCCCGTTCCTGCAAAATAACTTAAATCTGTCTATCCCAAATGGTATGATTTCATCGCTCATTATGACTATTATTACAGGGAAGCTAGCCATTCTATCAAAAATTGTATCCTTTTAAAATATAAGGTGCAAAGTCTAATTAAAAAAAGGTCGATAAACTTTGACACAGGTGGAAACATGACATCTAATGTTAATGGTAGCCCATTGCCCAATCATCCAAGGGCATAATTTTGAAGAGGTTGATTGGAGCTAATTATCATCTTAGGATTTCTAGAGAAGATAGATCGCTTTTATGTACTGGATTTCATCACATTTTTCATCATTTTAATAAAAGTGAAAGATTTGATACATTTTCATGACATTCTTTTTTTATGTGAATCACCATTGTTTACTTTTACCTTATCATACCTTTTTTTCATATCAATTCTTTAATTTCAAATAATGAATGTTTAGATAGTCATGACGATAATTTAGGATTCAATTTTGAAAACATCATTCATGATGATTTGATCGGTAGATAGAGATTGTTGATTCATTAGGACTACTGAATAAAAAGAAGATAAATAGGGTAAAGAGTTTTGAAAATGATATAACACATGATATTTGCAATTGTTCATTCGTAAGTCTCTCTTAATCAATAAATGTTCTTCATTAAGAGTATTTATGTTCGAGATGAAAAAAGGTCATCTTTCTTTTGTCCTTCAAAAAAAAGGTTAAATTATCATTTGCTACCCTATTTGAGCTTATTAAAAAAATTTTTGAAGAACCCTAACCAAGGATCACCCCTATCTTGAAAGGGTAAAGTTCGATAAGCTTGTTTATTTCAGGGGCAAACCCCGTTTATGCTCAAGTTTTTCTTGAAAAATGATAAAAATAAAAAAGAAAAAAAAGAAAAAGAAAAAAAATTTATTAGGGCAAAATGCTAGTGTGTTCTACATGAAAAATAATCCTTAGTTTGATTACTATTCAAATACAGTTTGGGCTTGTTTTATCCATATCTTTCATAACCCTTTACCCTAGCCTATATTATGTCTTTTAAAAGTCCATTTTGATCGAATATGAATACCCAAATTGGAAAATCATGAATTGAATTAAAGCAAATTTAATTGGATATTTTGAGACTTTGATCAAAGTGTCATTAATAGATGAAGGAGAAAGAAAAATGAAAAGTAAAGATGAGAAATGGATAAAAAAAAAAGAAACTAGTAAAAAAAAAAACAACAAACAACAAAAAAAAAGACTTAAATTGAAAACCCGAAAAAGCTGTTTAAATAAAGATGGAAACTTAAAAAAATAACTTCATATGAAGACCCCATGAATGAAGATGATGATTGGCTCAAAGACAAAAGATATTTGAAATGTGTTTTTGAAAAAAGATTCTGAGTTAAAGTTCACAATTGTCTAAACAGTCATTATTTTGGGATCCTGATATTCTTTTTGAATAGTAAAAATATTGTGCCCTTGACTTGTTATCGACCTTGTTTCTTTTCGATAATGAAGACCCATTTTTCTTATTCTTTACCAAGTGTATATTTCTTGAAGGAACTAAGGAAATGTATCATGTCTGTCACTAATTTGAATGATGAAAAATAAATGAATGACATTTTTCATAAAGAGTTTTCCATTCTTTTGAAAAAAACCCAAGATAAGCTAAATGAATAAGCATAAAAAAATTATTTATAAGAGGGCAAATAAGGTGAATCAGTGATGAATTCAGTGATAGATTGATTGGCATGACCTGCAAGTTATGATCAAATAGATTGGTTAATAGAATTTATTTTGAGATGCTGAGAAAACGAGAAGGAATTTATGAAATGGTGGAATTTTGAGAACCTTGTTTCCACAATTGAAACTTCATAGCATTGACTTAGTAACTTATGCATTACACACACTGTGTTTACATTTGTATCCTAGATAGGACATGCATTTGCATTGTCACATTATCACTTATCACTCATTTCGATCTTGGCTCAATCCAGATCATTTTTCTTACTTGTGGTTCAGTCCCTATCATTCATCTTCAACCTCAATCGGTCCTGGTCGCCTTACCTTTCAGGTTTGTGGCTCAATCTCTGTCATTTGATCTTGGCTCAGTCCAAATCATTTTTTAGACTTGTGATTCAGTCTTGGTCATTTTTGCTTATTGATTCGACTCTTGGAATAAAGTGGGCGTCTAGGTCTTTACATCATCCTTATTTAGCAAATATGTGTAAAGAATGGTAGCTGTAGACACTCATCTATGTCCAGGGTTAATTTTCATTATTATTATTATTATTATTTTCAATATTATTAGTATTATTACCATAATATAGTATGCTATTTTATTATAGTATAGTATTATATTATATTCTATTATTATTATTATATGTTATATATTATATTATTATTACATTTCTATTATATTATGTTTTTATAGTATATTATATTATTACTACTATTGTTACCATTACTATTACTATGATTATCATCATCATCATCATCATCGTCATCATAATCATTATCATTATTATTATTATTATTGCTTTTCTTCAATTAGAGACAAGAATATTGGAAACTGATAATCTATAATCAACTAAATCAATGAAATTCAACAGTCAAATGTCAATCCGAACCCAAATCAAGGGATTTTTAATCAATCCAGGAAATCAGCAAGAAACCTGACCTAAATTGAAGTTCGAGCATAATCTAATCACAGGATTCAAGCTTGGGATTGGTTCTATCCATTTCCTAAAATTTGTCCTATAGATGCTTATAAATTGAACTAAGATTCTAGATAATAAGGGATATGAAAAACTTGGTGAAAAACTTGTTTGTTACTCTGGAAAACAGTTTATGGGCAGTAGGGAGTTTCTAGGATTTTGATTCTGGGTTGGGTTTGAAGCTTCTGGGTTTATATTTAAGTTTTTAGGTTTAGATTTAAATATCTAGGATTAGGACTAAGTTTCTAGAAGGGTTTTGAGGAAATCCAAAAATTTTGGGACATCTGGCTTTTTGGATGAACACTTGAATTTTTTGACGAAAGTTTGAATTTTTCAGTGGGATTCTGACGATTTTTCCAAAAATCGATAAACTTTTTCAATTTCCAATAATGTTCTTGGCTGAGTTTTAAAGAGAGATCAAAGCAGTTTCTAGGTAGAGAAAGAGCAGAGATCTTCTGAGGCAAAATGCTAAAAGATGGCTTATATATCAACCCAAAACAATAGTGTTTTAGAGGTCTTCAGACTCGCTCGTAGCCAGCTAACCCATATGCTGACCCACACACTGACTCGACTCGAATCGTAGGTTTTTATTTTTATTTTTATTTTATTTTATTTTATTTCATTTTATTTTCATAAATTTATCTTATATTTTGATTTTGATTTTGATTTTATTTTTAATTTTTAATATTACTAGTTTTATTATTTACTTATTTTTCTTAAGTAATTTATTATTTGCAAAAATTAAAAAATTTCCTTTTTGAAAAATGACAAAAAAATAAAAAATAAAAATAAAAAAATCTTTTTATAATAAATTCATGAATTCTACCAAACTACTAGAGAATTTTCATAGATTTAAATTTTATGAAATTCACTAAACTATTGGGAAATTTCATAAATAAATAAATAAAATAATTTTTAATCTTCCAAACTATTTGAGGCTTTGCTTCTTGAATTAAGTTCTACCAAAGTATTGGAAGGTTTAATGGACTTTCTCAAAAGAAGAAAAATAAAATTTTTGCAAGTGTTTTTACAATAAAATCTCACCAAACTATTGGAAGATCTGCCACAAAGTCCTACCAAACTATTGGAAGACTTACTGATTTTTCAAATAAAATACATTAATAAATTCGATGACGGAGCCTCTTCAAGGTAAGACCCTAGTCTCCATGAATACTTTTGAGGTGAAAGAATTATTTTAAATTGCTATCAAACTATTGGGATAATTTTAAGATTAATTCTCATTATTAAATATTTTAGTAAAGCGTAAATATTTTTAAGGCTTGGATAATTTGAAATCAAATTGGTACCATCTTTGGATGGGTGCTATGAGGGTGCTATAACCTTCTTTAAGAGTAACCATACTCCTAAACTTAAATGTAGTTTTGCGAATCAAATTTAATCAGGTGGCTAATCACACCTAAACAAAAAAGATTTGTGGTAACTCCTTTAATCCATATCGAGTGGTAGGCCTATGAATCTATACGTTATGACACATGAAATATGACTAGAACTCATATTATAATTATTGTTTATGTTATTTTATGAAAATGATTCCTTGGATTCATATTTCATGACTTGCATTGATATGGTATCTAGTTATGAACATGTTGATCACAAAATGATTGTGAAAATATTTGAAATTGGAGTTAAATATACTATGGACTCTGATTGTACATAGGTATATTGGCTCTATGAGTAAAGTTTGAATTTATTATATATTCGAAAATGTTATGGCCAATTAAAATTGGTAAATAATAGAGATATATAGGCTATAAAATGGTGGAAAAATAAAGTTCTCATAAAATTTTGAAATCAAGTTTAGAGGTTTCAATAGTCATCAACTTGAAATTGGCCATTGGCCAATTAATATATGCATTGGAAACTCATGATAACATTTGAGATAGTTGGTTTTCACTAAAATTCATCGCTATAAATGAGATAACTTAAATAGCCAAATCTACTTGATTTGTAGGTATAATGTGGATAATTATGGTTGGCTTAGAATAGCCATAAGCTAAAATTGATGCCACAATCTTGACAATGTTGTGGTAATTTTTTGTTATGTATATCATCTAATTCATGGATTATACAAATGATTTATCATTTATGGTTTTATTAAAAGTTTTGAAATATAAAGAAAATTTTAAAGTATATTTGCTTTGGAAGCTATAAGTGATTTAAAGATCTTGTGAATATGAAAACTTTTATAATAGCAAAAGGAATGCTATTTGATCCATATGGGTGATGGAAATGATTTTGCACATGGTAAAAAAAATATATAAATAATTCTGATGGACAAAGATTCAATAAGTAGTTATGAATTGACATAAAAGTCTAAAAAGGGAGGACATATAGAAGTATGATATATTTGAAATCTGTTTATTGTGTAAACTCTTTATATGAGTTATAATATAAAAGTTTGAAACTTTATGAAAAAAAAAATTAAGATATAGAATATTTGCTAGTTATCTTATCTACTTACAAAAAATCACCAAATAATGGAAAAGATAAATGAAAATGACAACGTTGATTAGATTATTGATATCTTGATAAATAAATGAGACATTCTTTTAATAGAAGAATGCATACTAGCACAGGTCGGGGGTGGAATAAGAATTAAAATAAAAAAAAATGTACCACCATAGTATTGTAAGATTTTAGTATAATTTTATGTGCATATTATACAAGCTAATAAGTTTAGACACTTGCTAAAGTAAAATCATAAAAAGGTCCTTAAAAAATCTTTAAGACTAAAACGGTTTGATTTTTCTTTGAGTTTATCCAACTTGTACTAGAATATAATGTATTAAAGATGTATTAAAAATATAGAATAGGAAAATGGTTGAAATTTATGATTAGAGAGTTGTGACACAACAAAACCAACTATTTTCTTAAAATAATAAGAATGAGCACATGTCTAGAGCATATTAAATGGATATGCAAAATAAAAAGTTCGGATAATTAGCCTTAAAGTGATTATGTTATAGATTTCAATCCTTAACGTGGAGTGGTTAATTACCACAAAAGGAAAATTGATTCCAAGATTATTTTGTTAGTAGTACCACAAGTAGAATGGATTTAAACTCTTACTATTAGACACCAATAATGGGAACCCAATTTTGAATTAGTAAACTCTAATTACAAAGTTTAATGGGTAAAAACAAGCTATTGTTATATGTCTGTTAAACACTAGTAAAATCCATTCCAATTTTAAAAACTAGTATGATCCACTATGTATGGAGGATGAGTTTTTATACTCTTAATGAAGTTTTAAATGTCTAAAGCAATGGAGACATAATGGAAACTCTACCTATATAAACATAGAAGTGATGCCTCTACAACAAGAAGAATCGGGCTCTCTCTTATAAATGTTTTGAATAGGATAACCACATGGCCATAATAATGCTAAAAGTGGTTATAAACCTCTAATAAACGAATAAATAAATATTATGTGTGTTATATCTTTAATTCTAACACTAGAAGTTAAGGTTTAAGCTGCAAACATCATCAACATCATTAGAATTCTAAGATATATATGCTAATTAAAGGTTTAAATCGAGAGATATTTCTTGTATTCATAATATTTATTTGTGTGAAAGGTTAAAAAATTAAGCACCATCATTCCAAACTAGTGAGGGATTGTTGGTAGTTTAGAATGTGGTGCATCCCACATTAGATAGAAAGATTTAATTATTGATGAATAAAATTAATTTTTATATTAATTTTATTCATATTTTAAATAATTATGTTTGAATAGAAACAATTATCATATGACAAATGGTCATAACTATTTGAATATAAACAGATTATTATTTATAAAGATCATGATTATACAAAGGGTCATAACTATCTAAATAAAAGTTTATATTTGTTTATTCATTATAAATAAATCTTTCAGTATAAAACTATTTTCACTACTTCTAATTAGAGAGTTTGAGGTTTTGTTATATCCTAAAGGCATAATTGCCTTTAAGAAAGTATTATTCACGCCTCAAAGCCAAAAATTTTTTTTATTATTTCTCTGCTCTTATTTATTTTTTCTAACAATAGTAATACTAAACTAACCCTAAAAATACTTATATGAATCAACTAAGTTAAACTCTGAATTCAAATAATACATTTAATTTGTACCATTGTAATTTACAAATTAAAATGAAAGGTTTAATCCTAATTTCATTCTCATATGATCATCCCTATGAATTTAAAAGAAAAAAAAGCACTGTAATTTTCTTTGATTTCTAAAAGGATTGTAACTTGTTGTATCATTCATTTTTTTTTCTTTCCCTTCGATTTTAATAGATGAAACTTTGTCATTGTTTCCTCCATGCCTCTTTATAGAAGGTTCTATACAATTTTTAACTTTATTTTTAATTTATAATAAATTAATTGATCATGTGAGTCATGCGATTAATGCGAGAGGAAGGAAATGCAATTAAATAAATCATGGGAGATTATAAAATAATCCTTATTTAACTTATTCAAATAATTTTTATTTTTATGTCATTTTTTAAATAATTTGATAAATTTAATTTATGTACAAAATTAAAATTAATTAAACAAAAAAAATTTTAAAAAGAGCTAACAAATGTTTAAATTATTATTGTTTCCCTCAAATTTCTTAAGCCCAAAGCTAATTCCAAATGAGTTTACCTGAACCTAGCCCACATTTCCTTTACTTTTCTTTTTTTTCTTTTTCCTATTGCTATTCATATTTTGATTTGTATGTAAAGTTTTAAACTTATGGTTCTTTTTTTATTTTGTTTTATTTCTTTTTTATAGTTTTTATATGTGATTTTTTTAATTTCGTATTTAGATTTGCACTTTTTTTTTTGGAGGGACTATGAAGGCTATGAATTTTTTAATGGTAAATTTGAATTTTTTTTATTTTTGGATCACAAAAACGGGATTAATTATAATAATATAATAATATAGATTAGTATTGACTAAGTGTAAGATAATCTTTTTAAATATTAGACAAGTATAAGCATAGTAATCTCTAGGATTGCTTTAATCAATAGTTATAGATTATTTGAATTAGTCAAGCTCTTTGGCCAAAAAAAAAAAAAAAGGTGAATTAGTCCAACCTTGTGGGAAAGAAAGGAAAGGTGGAGGAAAAAAGTCAGAAAAAAATAGGAAAACAAAGGAACAGAAATTAAGAGGAAGGAAAATTCCATTTTAATTGCCACCAACCCATTGACCCCAACCAAGTCAAGTATCAAGTACATACTATGTGTTTTCTTAGAAAGTTTAATGAAAGTAACCCTTGATAAATTTTATTAAATCTGATAATTCATATATTTATATTATATAAAATATTAAAATTTGTATATCCGTGTATTTGTGTCACGTTTTATATGAAAATTATGTATCAAAATTCATGTTAACACAAAAATATTAAATTCATTATTTGATTTCATTAAACTTATATTATAAATTTTATTAGACCTGATAATTTTTATATTTATATCATATAAAATACTGAAATTTGTATATTCATGTATTTGTGTCATGTTTTACATAAAAATTACATATTAAAATTCATGTCGACACAAAAATATTAAATTCATTATTTAATTTCATTGAATCTATATATAATTATTGCTAAAATTTTAAATCGTATTATCTTAATATCATTTTTTCGTATCGTATTCATATGGTATCACTGTATCATGTTTTAAATTATCAAATTTAATTTTTTCTTGTTAATATATTAAAAACACACTCATTTTGAATGTTTTAATCTAGTAACAAATAACTTATAAAAGGCATGAAAACTTAGATTTAAAATTCGAATCAAGCCAGTTCCTTCATATCCTCAAATCTTATAGAAAAATAAAAAACTCAAAGATGAAATAGTAATATATATAGTACTATAGCAGTGAAAATAATGAAATTTAAGAGGGGCTTTATTGGCTCCATTATTAAACATAAAAAAAAAAATGGGAAGCTTGGGGTATGGCCAACCTTGAGCAATTTCAAGTGAGAAAAGTTTAGAACCATTTATATTGAAATAATTAACTTAATTTCTTTCAAATACTAACTATTGTTATGGATATTCATAAGTAGAGTTGGATTAGGTTTGGATGACACCTATACTTGATATAATAGCTTATAGACTTGTCCAAGTCTAATCCAATTCAATATTTTGGATCTCAAAATTTTTTCAAACTCGACCCAAATTACAAAAATAAATCTCAAGCTAATTCATTAAACTTAATTTATATTATAAATTTTTTTAAAAAAATTTTAAAAATAAAATAAAAAAATAAAAACTCACTTATATATACTTATATAATTATAATATTTTAATTATACATTTTATTCAGATCATGCTAAGTCGGGTTCGGTTTTAATTCTTTTGTCCAAGATCTTATCAAAAATATAAATAGATCTAAAAATTATTTCTAAATTCGTTTAATAAATTTTAATTTTTTATTCAAATCCTCTTAAAATTTGAACGAATCTTTAAATTTGAACAAATAATCTAACCTTTAAATAAGTTTAACTATTTCTAACTTAGTCCAAATTATTTATTATTATTTATCAACTAAAGTGCGGAAAACAAGAAGGATGTAATATCAAATTGGATGATTGATTAATAATTTGTAAGCACATGGTTGACAATTGTGAGATAAGAAAAAAAATGTATGGATTCATTTCGTGAGTTTAGAAAACCGATGCAATTTGACAACTTCAGCTGGTTGGCTTCCTACATTTTCCACAGACTCCGTGTCAGGCTTCCGCGTTTACTAGTGTAGCCAATTGCAATCACTAACAACTAGTAAAAATGTAAATTACTTGGTGAGTTGTTTGACAAAACTTGATCATTATTAGGATGAGTTCAAATTAATTAAATAACGAGTTAAGTTTAAATAATTTAATATTTAATTTAAAAGATTTAGTTTAAATTTTTTAAAAATATATTTAATATTAAATTATAAATATTTAATATTACTATTTATAATTTTATTTAATCTAATAAATTTATCGAACTCAAAAAACTCAATTAAATTAAAAACTGAATATAAAAAATAAAATTTAAGTGGAGCTTCGAAACTCAAATCGAGTGAAACGCGAACCAGACAATATATCAACTCAATCGTTAAAACCTAATTGGAAATTTAAGGTAACCGAAAGTACAAAGTGGGATGATTTAATATAAAACAATCACTAGTTTATTATATGAACTAAGCAATAGTTGACGACATGAGCCAATCCAAAAAGAAAATTGGCCATGTGAGCATTTTTCAAGAATTAGAAACAAAAAAAAAATTAATGTGAGCAATAGAAATATAGAATCCTTTGAATCTTGCTGATTCGTTCTTTATGGTGAAAAGACAAATTTTTTGGACATTGAAATACCTTTTATCGTCAAGCTTAAGTGTTGGTTTTTTATTGTATTACCCCATTCAATTTATTGAATAGCGATAAAAATTAGAGTTTATATTTAATATATTATCAGTATATAAATTTTATACAATATCAATAAATCAGATGATGACAATTCATTAATTAATAAATATCAACCCTTAAAATAAATATATATATATATTAAAATAATTTACTTATTAATAAGATAATATTCTCTGATTCATCGTCATTTTATTTACTGACAATGTATAAAATCTACATACTGATAATATATCAAATACAAACTCTAAAAATTATGGTATATTATTGATTATTTGAATTAGTCAAGCTCATGCAATCTTGTAGGGTGAAAACGAGGAAAGGCAGAGG
Organism: Durio zibethinus; assembly: GCF_002303985.1. Next base: position 9,400,056 of record NW_019168270.1, read on the forward strand.
AAAAGGGGGAAAAGCAGGAAAACAAAGAAATAGAAATTAAGAGGAAGGAAAATTCCATTAATAATTTAATTTAATTGCCATCCACACATTGACTCCAACCAAGTACCAAGTACATACCATGTATCTTCTTAGAAAGTTTAATGAAAGTAGGCTTGAGAATAGTACCTTAATTTTTTTTCAAAAAGAGTCATAATCTATAGATAAAGAAAAAGATTATAAATATTGGGATTTGAGCTCAAATTACAAGTATTAAAATTTAAATTCGAATTACTACTGAATATCATCTTTAAGAATAATTACATAAATCAACTTAATTAAAAACTTCAAATTCAAATAATTTCCTTAATTTGTACCTTTGTAATTTACAAATTAAAAAATGAAAGGTCAAATCCTAATCTCATTCTCATTTGATCATCCACCAAGAATTTTAAAAGAAAAAGGAAAAAGCACTATAATTTTCTCTGATTTCTAAAAGGATTGCTAACTTGTGGTATATTGCCATTCATTTTTTTTCCCTTCATTTTGATTATAACAGATAAAACTTCCTTTTTGTTTCCTGCATGTTTCTTTATAACAGTAGAATCATTCTATAAAATTTTTCTTTTCAATTTGAATTTATAATTATAAGATAATCAATTCAAGTGAACCTTATGATTAACGCGAGAGGAAGGAAAGACCATTAAATAAATCATGAGTTACTATTAGGAATAATAAAATAACCATATTTGACGGATTTTAATCTATCCGGTTGTCATCCCTAATAGATTGATCTACGAATTAATTAATTTAAAAAAATGTTATTAAATTTCATAAGCAGGATTGTATATGCAATTTCTTTTCATGTCTAAAAGAATAATAATTTATTCTATTATGTAATTGTTCTAATTTTTCCTTCCTAACTTGTGCAAATGATATAATTTCTGTTAACTTTCCTCTCATTTGCATAGAAGTTGAGCTCCTCACCCGTCACCATGCCTGTAAATAACAAAGAGGAAATATCAGACAGTCATCCAATTAAAGCTAGCTTTGCCTAGTATAGAAAATCCAATTATTTTTCTTCAATTGCAAAGGGACCTAAAGGCAGAAGGTATCAGAGAAAGGCAAGGACAAGTTAAAGAAAATTTTGAAGCTATCCCTTATGCAGGGACAATTTTTTTCTTTAACTTGTCTTTGCCCTTTCTCTGCTATACTTCTTAATGATCTCAATACTTAAACTTAAGGTTCACTGTTTGCAGAGAAAGCCATTGAAACATTTTTTCTTTAACTTGTTTTTGCCATTGTCTTAGGTGCTAATTCCTTTCTCAAAACTGAACAGCCAAAGGTGTTTAGATTGTGGACATCAATTGGCTTTTCTTGCAGGAAAAGGTAATTAGACAAATATATATTTGTAATTTATCGATAATCCGTCGATAGTAATCATAATAATTTTTTTATTTCATCAATGATCCATCGATAATTATAGAATAAAATTTCTGTTACAATAAAATTTCCTCTATAATAAATTTAGTTTTGATAGTGTATGTAACTATATAACTTATATTTGCTTTTATATCAGCACAATTTGCAATGTACAAAATTGAAAGTACTCCTCACATTGACATCAAGGTAATATTGTTCATTTTTGCGATACTCAACTTAGAATTAATTGATAATATATTATTTTTATATAAAATTTTAAGATATTTTAAATTTAATTAATATTACGTATTTATTTAATTGATATTCTAAATTTCGATCCATTCCATTAGCTTCTGTAGTTATTATTATAAATATTTAGTAAAAAAAATAGATTCATCTACTAATTAATTAATTTAAAAAAATTTTCCATCCCTTAGAAATTCATGTAACAAAATTTTAATTACATGGTCCCAACTCCCAAATAGCATCTTTTAATTATTACAAGCTTTTTAGGACAACTAATTAATAATTGTGGAGTCTGTCGTACATGGGTTACTGAGCCAACCCGTTTACTTGCCCCAAACCAGGTTATCACCACGTGTGAAAGCTTGATTTTACTTTCGTTGAACAGCTATATGGCTATTTATTATAATGAAGTGTCCGAAGAGGAACAAATGTGATGCATGTGATCAAACATTTTCGTCAGGGTTGCATCAGGCTTCTGGTTTACAGACCTGATCATATTGGAGAGAAAAAGAAAAAGAAAAAGAAGCAAAGGTATACATGGAAAGGAAACCAATTCATACAGTCACCCGAAATAAAAAGGGATAAAAGTTAGAGTTTATATTTGATATATTATCAGTATATAAATTTTATATATTTTTAGTGAATAAAATATTAACAATTCATTAATGAATAAATATCAACTCTTAAACAAATATATATATATATAAATTAAAATAATTTACTCAATAATGAGTTGTTATCATATGATTCACCATCATCTGATTTACAAATAATATATAAAATTTATACATTAATAATATATCAATTATAAACTCTAAAAATTATAGTATGTTATTGACTATTTGAATTAGTCAACCTCATGCAATCTTGTACGGTAGAGACAAAGAAAGGTGGAGGAAGAAGGGAGAAAAGCAGGAAAACAAAGAAATAGAAATTAAGAGGAAGGAAAATTCCGTTGATCATTTAATTTAATTGCCATCCACACATGGACCCCAAGTAAAATTCCAAGCACATACAATGTATCTTCTCAGAAAGTTTAATGAAAGTAACCCTTGAGAATGGTATCTTAATTTTTTTCCCTTGAGAATAGTATCTTAATTTAAAAAAAAAAAAAAAAAAAGAGCTCACAGAAATAGAGTATAAATATTGGAATGCAAGCCTAGGTGTTACGGGTCGAACTAGGGTTGCTATAAGATGTCATCTTTAAGAGTAATTATATAAATTAATTAAATTATAAATTTTGAATTCAAACTGAATCCTTAATTTCTGCCATTGTAATTTACAAATTAAAAATGGAAGGTTGCATCCTAATCTCATTCTCATCTGATCGTCTCCCAAGAATTTAAATGAAAAAGGAAAGGGCACTGTAATTTTCTCCCATTTCTAAAGGATTGCTAACTTGTGGCATCTTAACATTCATTTTTTTCCTTCCTTTTGATTGTAACAGATGAAACTTCCCCTTTGTTTCCTGCATGTTTCTTTATAGCAGTAGAATCATTCTATAAAATTTTTCATTTCAATTTTAATTTATAATTATAAGATAATTAATTCATGTGACTCATGTAATTAACGCGAGAGGAAGGAAACACAATTAAATAAATCATGAGTTATTATTAAGAATAACAAAATAATTTGTATTTGATGGATTTTAATCTATCTGATTGTCATCCCTAATAGATTAATCTATGAATTAATTAATTTAGAAAAATGTTGTTAAATTTCATAAACAGGTTTGCGTATGTAATTTCTTTTCATGTCTAAAAGAATAATAATTTATTCTAAGTTCTAATTATTCTAATTTTTCCTTCCTAACTTTTAAAAATGTTACAATTTCTGTTGGCTTTCCTTTCATTTGCATAGAAGTTGAGCTCCTCACCAATCACCACTCCTAAATAGCAAAGAAGAAACATCAGAGAGTCATCCAAATAAAGCTAGCTTTGCCTAGGATAGAAAATCCAATAATTTTTCTTGGATTGCAAAGGGAGCTAAAGGCAGAAGGTATCAGAGAAAGGCAAGTACAAGTTAAAGAAAATTTTGAAGCTATCTCTTGTCTTGTGCAGGGGCAATTTTTTTCTTTAACTTGTCTTTGCCCTTTCTCTGCTACACTTCTTAATGATCTCAAAACTTGGGCTTAAGGTTCACTGTTTGCAGAGAAAGCCATTGAAACATTTTTTTCTTTAACTTGTATTTTCCATTCTCTTAGGTACTAATTCCTTTCTCATAACTGAACAGTCAAAGGTGTTTAGATTGTGCAAATCAATTGGCTTTTCTTGCTGGAAAAGGTAATTAGACAAACATGTTAGATATTTGGTGGAATTGTTTATGTTCATAATCACTGGCTTCAAATTTTTCTCTAACTTATCTTTGCCCTTCTCTGATGCTTTCTTTTTTTCATTTTTTTTTCTTATCACCTCCATCACCAGTCTTCTTCTTCATAATTTGGGCCCAAAATTATGTGGTTCATTGTGGTTATCAGAGCAAAACTTGAATTTCTTCTGGTCTAGTCTCCCTTTTAACGCTCCAATCTTCATCGAAATATTATGAGGATGCGTTATGATATTTTTGAATCTCTTGGGGCAACGCTTGGTCTATCTTTTTGATGAAAGGAGAAGTTTTTAGGATTCTTTATCAAAAGTGGAGGCTTTATTCTTTAACTATTTCTTCGTAGCTTCTATCCGAGCTTCCAAATCTCTGTTCGACTGCAGTTCCTTGTTTGGACTTTCAGGTAGTGGCTTGTGTTGAAGTGTTTGTAAGGCAGTAGGTCATTGGTGTTTCATTTCGTCTGATGCCAACAAGGCTGCAATGTCTTCATAGGTCAGCAGGTGGGTTTTTGAGAGTTGTTGGATATGATGCTTTTGAAGTTTGTAGTGGAGTCATGTATCATTTCTTGGAGGGATTAGAACTGTCGGATGTAAGTGCTTCGAACTGTTCCATAGTTAGGACTGTTGTTGCAGGTCGGTCTGGATTCGATTGACAGATTTAGTGTACGACTTGCAAATCATCAAGGAAACCAAGAAGGAGACAAAAGCCTCAGACTTATAGTTGAAGTGTTCCATATTCTATAACTCCAATGAAAGCTGCACCAGGGAGCTAGAGTCAAAATTTTGAAAGAAATTTATGTTTTCAGGAAAGAATTTGAGATAAGCCTTTAAGAACAATACATTAGGAAGATGAAATGTGCTGCAGATTTTAATTGAGTTGTTAAGACAAAGTCTAACAATGCATCCTTAAGACTTTGCTGATGAGATGGAAGATTTGTTTTCCAGAGAATGTTCAAAGCAGTAATTATGTGAGAAAAAAACCATCTTTTTCTTAATAAAATTTGTTCATTTATTCGGCTTCAATGCCTCTTGATGCAGCTTTGATCTCTTCCTGATCAACTGCTTATCAGATATTATTTTTCCTATATATTATAGCTATTATGTTATAATCCCTATCAAATATTTTTCATTTTTCATTTTTCTTTTCTCAACAAGTACTTCTCTATTTAATGACTAAATAATAAAATTAAAAGTCGAATTATTAAATTCTAATAAACTACAAGTTTACTATACATTTCACTAAAAAGTCAAGAAGACTTCAATTTTTTTTTTATGTAAAAGGCATAATACTTTAATTATAAAAAAGAGAAGGTTTTGTACACACAAAAATTTATCTAGAAGGGTGTTGATGATTGCTCTTCTTCACACTAGCGGGCCCCATAGATGAGGTAGGCATCTAGTGATGGTAACGGGACGAGTGGGAACGAGGTTTTGTTCGTCCTAATTCTAACTCGATTTCATAAAATATATATTTTATAAAATATATATTTGATTTTAACTCGATTTAATATTAAAATATTATTTTTTTTATTTGACTCGACTCAAGTTGTATATATATAAAATCATAATCAGTCTAATCTAATTTAAAATTAATTTAATAATTTTAATTTAAAATATTATTTATAAAATATTATTTTTAATATAAATTATATCTTAATTATATATAAATATGATATTTTTATTAAATTAATATCTTAAATTAATATATTAAATAATATTTTTATTAATATAATATATAAATATAAAATTAAATAAATAATAAAATATATTTATTATATATATACCATATCGGGTCAAGATAGATTCATTTAAAATCTAATTTCGACTTAATTTTTATTTTTTTAAATTTAATCTGACTTGAAATCTAAATTTTTTAAAAAAATCCTTATCGGATGGAGTCAGAACTCGACAGGAAAACAAAAGGAGGTCACATTAATACCATGAATTGATGCTTCTTGTTCATATTTAGTGTTTACATGACTTAGACAATATTTATGTATTCCACCAACCAACATCTCAAAAAAGCTGTCTTTATTATAATAAACTAATTATTTGAATGCAATCATGTGGGATAGGGATGTGGAAAGTGAAGGAAGAAGTAGAAAAAATAGGAAAATGAAGAAATAGAATTTAAGAGGAAGGAAAGTCCATTAATCATTTAATTTAATAGCCACTCACCCATTGACCCCAACCAAGTAAAGAACCTAAGTACATACTATGTATTTTCTCATAAAGTTTAAGGAAAGTAACTTCGAGAATAATATTTTAATTTTTTTATATAAAAGGGTTAAAATTTGAAAATAAAAATAAATTGCAGGAATTTGAACTCAAAATGCAAGTATTGATATTCAAGCTTAGGTTTTTATTCGGTTTGTTCATGAATTAGATTGAGTTGGATTCGAATTAGACTCATGCTTGGTGTTAATAATTTATATACTTGTTTACATTTAGCTCAATCCAAAATTTCAAATCTCAAATTTTTTTCAAATCCGGGTTAAATTAAAAAAAATAAATCTCAAATCCATCAATTAAACTTAATTTATATAACAAAAATTTTAAAAAGGTGTGATTAAATTAAGTTTAATGGGATTATATTTAATTCCCATATATATAAATTAAAAATACAAATTATATGTAAAAATTAAAATACAAATTATATAAAAATACAAATTAAATTTAACAAAATATATATAATTATTATTTTTTTTAATTTATATATATTTGAATTAATTTATATATAATTCACATATATATAAAAATAAAAAATTTATATATACATGAATTCAGGCTAGGTAGAATTTGAGTTTTAAATCTTTTGTCCAAGACCCTGCCCAAAATTTAAACGGCTCTAAAAATTATGTTCGAGCCTATTTAATGAGTTTTAATTTTTTATCTAAGTTCTCTCAAAACTTGGGTGAGCCTTCAAACTTAGATTTTATATATACATTTATATATTTTAATTTATATATATGCGCTTATATATTTTATACATTTCAAAATATATATAAACGCATATATTTTTGAAATGCATAAAATATATAAATGCATATATATAAATTTAACATTTCAATTATGTACATCATTTTTTTACAATAATATTAAATATTTAAAATTTTTAATCACACTTTGAAACGTACATTTTTTTAATTTAAACTTTTTTTCAACTACAATAGTTGTTGGTAGTTTAGAATGTGATGTATCCTACATTGAATAAAAAGATTTAATTATTGATGAATAAAATTAATTTTTGTATTAATTTTATTTATATTTTAAATAACTATGTTTGAATAGAAATAATTATCATATGAAAAATGGTCATAACTATTTGAATATAAATAGATTATTATTCATAAAGATCATGATTATATAGAAAGTCATAACCATTTGAATAGAAGTTTATTTTTGTTCATTTATTATAAATAAATTTTCAGTATAACTATTTTCATTACTTCTAATTAGAGAGTTTGAGGCTTTTTGTATCTTAAAGGCATAATTGCCTTTAAGAAAGAGTTTTTCACACCTCAAAGCCATTCTTTTATATTATTTCTCTTCTCTTATTTATTTTTTCTAACAATTTAAAGGCAATTATGAGAAATTTATATTTCGAATAAGAAAGATAGAAGGAAAAGAAATTACCATGATTTGGAGATCAATATTAGAGGAGGCTCAAAGTGTCAAAGGATTAATGTTTCCATGAACCAAAATGTTAATTTTTAAAAGTTCTTCATTAGATGTATATATTTTATTTTTCGCATAATTGTTGGTAAAAAAATTGACTAAATGAGATAAACACGTTAAAAATTAATTTCATTAGTGTGTAAAGTTAAAACACAATATGCAAAATATTGAATACATTGCATAAGTTTATAAATATATTGAAATTGGTACCATAATTGGGTTAATTAATTGTATTATATCAATTTGAAAATCGATGCTTATAAAGACTAGGATGAAAAATAGTCTGAAAACATAAAAGAATAAGACATGAATTAATCTATGACCAATAGAATTATCACATGTTATAAAGTAGCGAGTTAAATTGGGTTCTAATGGAATGACCGATTGTTTAATTGTCATATCTTGGTGATATATAGAACATGCAACTTGTCACATAGTTTCTATGAAAACAAGATTTGGCTGTAAGATTAGTTTTATTTTTAAATCATGGCACTAAATTTGAGATAATAAATTGTGTCAAACTATTTTTATGGTTCTATCTTTGTTGGTTATTTATAAATCAAAGGTTAATTTTAAAAAAAAATTTATTATTGGTTCAAATTTTGACTAGTATTCAATTTTCATGAAAATCAATTAAAATTAAATTGATGTATGTGAATAATTATTATGAAGATATGATGTTTCATGGATTAATTGGTGGATAATAAATCAAATAATTGTTATTATCAAAAACATGGGTAATAAGACATGTATTTTGCCTACTTGGTGTATTACACTAAAAGTGATTTTATAAAATAAAAGTTTATGTGAACAATCACAAAGTGAAAATCATAAATAGTCATCAAAGAATTAATCAATGATTATACAAAAGCATTGTTACTTTTTGCATATGAAGATATTTTTGCTTCTTTTACCCAGAAAAATGATCTTTTGCAAGCTGTTAAAATGAAAAGTGTATAAGTTTCCAAGGTTTTCAATAGTTTAATGACAATGGCAAGGATGTGGTTGATTATACACTATATTAACATATGGGCTTAGATAATAATATTGGTTTGTGAAAGCCATAAACCTTAGAGTTAGCCGATCAATAATTTAACCAATGCAAATTCATCACGAGTTTTTTACGTGAAATATGAGCAGAACTTATATTATAATTATTATTTATCCTATTTTATGAAAATGATTATTTGGATTCATGACTTGCATTGATACAAAAATAATTATGAAGATATTTAAAATTGGAGTTACATATACTATGGACTCTTATTGTACATAGGCATATTGATTCTATGAGTAAAATTTGAATTTATTATATATTTAAAAATGTTATGACCAATTAAAACTGATAAATAACAGAGATATATAGGCTGCAAAATGGTGAAGAAATAAAGTTGTCATAAAATTTTGAAATCAAGTTTAAAGCTTTCAATAGTCATGAACTTGGAATTGGCTATTGGCCAATTAATATATGCATTAAAAACTCATGATAACATTTGAGATAGTTGGTATTCATTAAAATCCATCACTATAAATGAGATAACTTGAATAGCCAAATCTACTTGATTTGTAGGTATAAGTTGGATTATTATGGTTGGCTTAGAATAGCCATAAGCCAAAATTGATGTCACAATCTTGATAATGTTGAGGTAATTTTTTGTTATGTATATGATCTAATTCATGGATTGTACAAATGATTTATCATTTATGGTTTTATTAAAAGTTTTGAAATATAGTGAAAATTTTAAAGTATATTTGCTTTGGAAGCCATAAGTGATTCAAAATTTTGTGACTATGAAAACTTTTATAATAGCAAAAGGAATGCCATTTGATCCATTTGGATGATGAAAATGATTTTGTACATAGTAAAAAATATATATTAATAATGTTCATGATGAAATAAATTCATATAAGTATTTATAAATTGACATAAAAAGTCTTAAAATGAGACTATAAAAGTATGATTATATTTGAAATCTGCTTATTAATGTAAACTCTTATATTAAGTTAAAATATAAAAGTTTTGAAACTTTTATGAAAAAAAAAATTAATATATAAAATATTTGCTAATTATCTTTCACTAATAGTAGATTTAGAGGCTTCCTACCTAAAAAAAAAAAAAAAAAAAAACTAAATAATGAAAAGATAAATGAAATGGCAACTTGATTAGGTATATATGTATCTTTATAATTGAATGAGACATTCTTTAATAAAAGAATGCATACTTGCACATGGTAAGGGTGATAAAAATTAAAAGAAAAAAAATTACCACCATGGTGTTGTAAGATTTTAGTATAATTTTATCAATAAATTATACAAGCTAATAAGTTTATATATTTACTAAAGTAAAATCATAAAATGGTGCTTAAAATTCTTAAAAGGACTAAAATGGTTCGGTTTATCCATTGAGTTTATCCAATTGTCTTAGAAATATAATTGTATTAAAGATGTATAAAAGTATAGAAATAGAATGGCTGAAATTTATGAGTATAGAGTTGTGACCACAACCAAAATCAACTATTTCTTAAAATAATAAGAATGAGGCAACAATTTCTAGAGCATATAAATGATATGCAAAATAAAAAGTTTGGATATATTAGCCTAAAGTGATTATGTTAAATATTCAATCTTAAGTGAAGGTAATTACCATAAAAGAAAATTGAATTCCAAGATATTTAGTTAGTAATACTACAAATAGAATGGATTTAAACCCTTACTATTGACACCAATAATGGGAACCCAACTTTGAATTAGTAAAACTCTAATTACAAAGTTTAATAGGTAAAAACAAGTTATTGTTATATGTCTGTTAAACACTAGTAAAATCCATTCAAATTTTAAAAACTAGTGTGATCTATTACATGGGAAGGATGAGTTTTTATACTCTTAATGGAGTTTTAAATGTCTAAAGCAATTGAGACATAATAGAAACTCTACCTATATAAATATAGAAATGGTGCCGCTTCAATAAGAAAAATCAGGGTCTCTCTTGTAAATGTTTATGAATAGGATAAGAACATAGCCATAAAACACTAAAAACGGTTATAAACCTCTGATAGAAGAATAAATAAGTATTATGTGTATTATATTTTCAATTATAACACTAAGAGTAAATGTTTAATCTACAAATACCATCAATTTCATTATAATTCTAAGATATACACGTTAATTAAAGGTTTAAATCGAAAGATACCTTCTTGTATTCATAATATTTATTTGTGTGAAAGGTTAAAAAATTAAGCACCAACATTCCAAACTAGTGGGGGATTGTTGATTGTTTAGAATGTGATGCATCCCACATTGGATAAAAAGATTTAATTATTGATGAATAAAATTAATTTTTGTATTAATTTTATTCATATTTTAAATAATTACGTTTGAATAGAAATAATTATCATATGACAAATGATCATAACTATTTGAATATAAATAGATTATTATTCATAAAAATTATGATTAAACAGAAGGTCATAACTATCTAAATAAAAGTTTTATCTATTCATTCATCATAAATAAATCATTGAATATAACTATTTTCATTACTTCTAATTAGAGAGTTTGAGGCTTTGTTATATCCTAAAAGCATAATTATCTTTAAGAAAGTATTCTTCATGTCGCCAAAATTTTTTTTATTATTTCTCTTCTCTTATTTATGTTTTCTAACAATAGCAATACTAAACTAACCTTAAAAATAATTATATAAATCATTTGAATTCAAATAATATACTTAATTTGTGCCATTGTAATTTACAAATTAAATGGAAGGTTCAATCCTAATATCACTCTCATATGATCATCCCCATGAATTTAAAAGAAAAAAAAAAAGAAAAAGCATTGTAATTTTCTCTAATTTCTAAAAGGATTGTAACTTGTGGTATTGTTCTTTTTTTTTTCCTTCCCTTCGATTGTAACCGAAGAAACTTCATCATTGTTTCCTGCATGTTTCTTTATAGAAATATTTATACAATTTTTAATTTCATTTTTAATTTATAATAAATTAATTGATCATGTGAGTCATGTGAGTCATGTGATTAACGCGAGAGGAAGGAAATGCAATTAAATAAATCATGGGTTCTTATTAGGGATTATAAAATAATCCTTATTTAACTTATTAAAATAATTTTTATTTTTATGTCATTTTTTAAATAATTTGATAAATTTAATTTATGTGCAAAATTAAAATTAAATAAACAAAAAAATTAAAAAAAAGAGCTAACAAATGTTTAAATTATTATTGTTTAGCTCAAATTTCTTAAGCCCAAAGCTAATTCCAAATGAGTTTACCTGAACCTAGCCCAGCTTTCCTTTACTTTTATTATTATTGTTATTATTAATATTATTATTATTATTATTTTGCCTATTGCTATTCATGTTTTGATTTGTATGTAAAGTTTTAAACTTATGATTTTTTAATTTTTTTATTTCTTTTTTTTAGTTTTTATTTTTTATTTTTTAATTTTGTATTTAGATTTGCACTTTTTTTTGGAGGGCTATGAAGGCTATGAATTTTTTAATGGTAAATCTGAATTTATTTTTTATTTTTTTTTATTTTTGGATCACAAAAAGGGGATTAATTTTAATAATATAATAATATAGATTATTATTGATTGAGTGTAAGATAATCTTTTTAAATATTAGACAAGTATAAGCATAGTAATCTCTAGGATTGCTTTAATCTATAGTTATAGATTATTTGAATTAGTCGAGCTCTTTGGAAAAAAAAGAAAAGAATGAGTCTAATCTTGTGGGAAAGAAAGGAATGGTGGAGGAAGAAAGTAAGAAAAAAATGGAAAACAAAGGAACAGAAATTAAGAGGAAAGAAATTTTCATTTAAATTGCCACCAACCCATTGACCCCGGCTAAGTAAAGTACCAAGTTTTCTTAGAAAGCTTAATGAAAGTAACACTTGATAAATTTTATTAGACCTGATAATTCATATATTTATATTATATAAAATATTAAAATTTGTATATTCATGTATTTATGTTATGTTTTATATGAAAATTATATGTTAAAATTCGTATTGATATGAAAATATTAAATTCATTTTTTGATTTCGTTAAACCATATTATAAATTTTATTAGACCTGATAATTTATGTATTTACATAATATAAAATATTAAAATTTGTATATTTGTGTATTTGTGTCATATTTTATATGAAAATTACGTGTCAAAATTTGTGTTGATACGAAAATATTAAATTTATTTTTTGATTTCATTAAACCCATATATAATTATTATTAAAATTTTAAACCGTATTATCTTAGTGTCATTTTTTCATATCGTATTCGTATCGTGTCACCGTATTATATTTTAAATTATCAAATTTAAATTTTATTGTTAGTATATTAAAAGCACACTCGTTTTGAGTGTTTTAATCTAGTAACAAATAACTTATAAAAAAACATGAAAACTTAGATTTAAAATTCGAATCAAGCCAGTTCCTCCATATCCTCAAATCTTAAAAAAAAAAAAACAAAAACTAAAACTAAAAGATAAAATAATAATATATATATGCTTTATTCGAGACAAACTTAACACACACACATACATACATATATATACTATATAAAAATACCGAAATTATCAAAAACCACCCTGAATTGGAGTAGTTTAAGAATTTTTTAATCATCATCGCCACTCATAAAATAACTTACCATAAATGGAAAAAAAAGAGAATGTAACATGAGAATTGATAGAAACCTTTAAAATTAATAATGGAAGAAATCAACTTATTAGAGAAGCCAACATTCTCTTAAATTCAATAAGTAACATTCAAATTTTGACAGTTTCACGATATCATAAAAAATCAAATTATTATAGAGAAGAATTAGGTTAGATGGCTCCATTATTAAACATAAAAAAAAAAGCGTGGGGTATGGCCAACCTTGGGTAATTTCAAGTAAGAAAATTTTAGAAGCATTTATATTGAAACAAGTAACTTAAATTCTTTCAAATACTAACTATTGTTATAGGTATTCATAAGTCGAGTCGGATCGAGTTCGAATGAGACCTATACTTGATATAATAGCTTTTATATTTGTTCAGATTTGATTCAATTTGATATTTTGGATCTCAAAATTTTTTCAAATTTGATTCAAATTAAAAAAATAAATCGTAAGCTCACTTATTAAACTTAATTTATATGGTAAAAATTAAAATTTACATATATATACTTATATAATTATAATATTTTAATTATACATTTTATTCAGGTTAGATTGAGTTGAGTTCGGTTTTAATTCGTTTGTCCAAAATCTTACCAAAAATTTAAATAAGTCTAAAAATTATGTCTAAATTCGTTTAATGAATTTTAATTTTTGTCCAAATCTTTTTAAAATTTGAACGAATCTTTAAATTTAAACAAATAATCTAACCTTTCAACAAGATTAACCATTTCTAACTTAGTCCAAATTATTTATTATTATTTATCAACTAAAGTGCGGAAAACATGAAGGATGTAATATCAAATTAGATGATTGTTTAATAATTTGTAAGCACATGGTTGACAATTATGAGATAAAAAAAAAATGTATGGATTCCTTTCGTGTGTTTAGGAAACCGATGCAATTTGACAACTTCAGCTGGCTGGCTTCCTACATTTTCCAGAGACTCCGTGTCAGGCTTCCGCGTTTACTTGTGTAGCCAGATGCAATCACTAACTACTAGTAAAAAATCTAAATTACTTGGTGAGTTATTTGACAAAACTCGATCATTGTTAGGCTGAATTCGAATTAATTAAATAACGAGTTGGGCGTAGTCAACTCATGCAATCTTGAAAGGTAGAGACGAGGAAAGGTAGAGGAAAAAGGGGGACAAGCAGGAAAACAAAGAAATAGAAATTAAGAGGAAGGAAAATTCCATTAATGTTTTAATTTAATTACCATCCACACATTGACTCCAACCAAGTATCAAGTACATACCATGTATCTTCTTAGAAAGTTTAATGAAAGTAACCTTGAAAAAGTATCTTTTTTTTTTTTTTCAAAAGGGGTAATAGTCTGCAAATAAAGAAAGATATTATAATTATTGAGATTTGAGTTTAAATTGCAGATATTGGAATTCAAACTTGGATTTTTATTGAATATCATCTTTAAAAATAATTATATAAATCAATTGAATTAAAAATTTTGAATTCAAGTAGTACCCCTAATTTGTGCCCTTGTAATTGACAAATTAAAAATGGAAGGTTAAATCTTAATCTCATTCTCATTTGATCATCCACCAAGAATTTAAAAGAAAAAGGAAAAAGCACTACAATTTTCTCTGATTTCTAAAAGGATTGCTAACTTGTGGTATCTTGCCATTCATTTTTTTTTTCCCTTCCTTTTGATTGTAACAGATAAAACTTCCTTTTAGTTTCCTGCAAGTTTCTTTATAGCAGTAGAATCATTCTATAAAATTTTTCTTTTCAATTTGAATTTATAATTATAAGATAATTAATTCATGTGAGTTTTATAATTAACGTGAGAGGAAGGAAAGACAATTAAATAAATTATGAGTTATTATTAGGAATAAGATAATAACCCGTATTTGACGGATTTCAATCTATCCGGTTGTCATTCCTCATAGATTGATCTACTAATTAATTAATTTAGAAAAATGTTATTAAATTTCACAAGCAGGTTTGTATATGAAATTTCTTTTCATGTCTAAAAGAATAATAATTTATTCTATGATGTAATTGTTCTAATTTTTCCTTCCTAACTTTTGCAAATGATACAATTTCTGTTAACTTTCCTTTCATTTGCATAGAAGTGGAGCCCCTCACCCATCACCACGCCTATAAATCACAAAGAGGAAATATCAGACAGTCATCCAATTAAATCTAGCTTTGCCTAGTATAGAAAATCCAATGATTTTTTTTTTTTAATTGCAAAGGGACCTAAAGGCAGAAGGTATCAGAGAAAGGCAAGGACAAGTTAAAGAAAATTTTGAAGCTATCCCTTATGCAGGGACAATTTTTTTCTTTAACTTGTCTTTGCCCTTTCTCTGCTATAATTCTTAATGATCTCAGTACTTGAGCTTAAGGTTCACTGTTTGCAGAGAAAGCCATTGAAACGTTTTTTTCTTTAACTTGACTTTGCCATTCTCTTAAGTACTAATTCCTTTCTCAAAACTGAACAGCCAAAGGTGTTTAGATTGTGGACATCAATTGGCCTTTCTTGCAGGAAAAGGTAATTAGCCAAATATATATTTGTAATTTACCTATAATCCATCGATAGTAGTCATAATAATTTTTATTTTATTCCGTCGATGATCCATCGATAAGTATAGAATAAAATTTTTATTATAATAAAATTTTGTCGATAATAAATTTAGTTTTGTATGTAACTATATAACTTATATTTGCTTTTATATAAGCACAATTTGCAATGTACAAAATTGAAAGTACTCCTTACCCTGACATCATTGTAATATTGTTCATTTTTGCGATACTCAACTTAGAATTAATTGATAATATATAATTTTTTATATAAAATTTCAAGATATTTTAAATTTAATTGATATTACATATTTATTTAATTGATATTCTAAATCTCGCTCCATTCCATTAGCTTCTGTAGTTATTATTATAAATATTTAGTAAAAAAATAGATTCATCTACTAATTAATTAATTTAGAAAAATGTTTTCCATCCCTTGGAAATTCATGTAACAAGATTTTAATTACATGGTCCCAACTCCCAAATAGCATCTTTTAATTATTACGAGCTTTTTAAGACAACTAATTAATAATTGTGGAGTCTGTCATGCATGGTTTACTGGGCCAACCCGTTTACTTGCCCCAAACCGCGTTATCACCATGTGTGAAAGCTTGATTTTACTTTCTTTGAACAGCTATATGGCTATTTATTATAATGCTAGTGTCCGAACAGGAACACATGTAACCCAAGTGAGGATACATGTGATCAAACATTTGCATCAGGCTTCTGTTTTAGAGACCTGATCATATATAGAGAGAAAAAGAAGAAGAAGCAAAGATATCTATGGAAAGGTTAGGTCACCCGTATCCATAAGAGACGGTATCTAACAAGTTTGAGGTTTAAATCCTAGTGTCTGCAACCTTTATCTTATTCCCGATCTCTTTTGCATCAAAAAATTTCATGGGAACAAAGCAAGACTTGAATCAAAAAGCTGTTTAAGAAGATTCAGGATCGTCGAAAATGAAGGTACTGATGACAATTTTTTTATTTTTAAAACTGTTAGGATTTGAATTCGAGTTATGCAAATTAAAAGCCCAGCACCATACCAACAGGCTGTACAGCCGGTGATGCATGCTATGGCTTATTGATGCATAAAAATCACAAAACTGATGATGTTTTTTTATGTTATATTGTGCAGGGCAAAGAAGAAAGCAGTGATGAGGAAGAAGAGGTGGGAAAGTGGAGCAAAGAAGCGTCAGAGAAGAGAAGACAAGTCAGACGAAAAAGGTTGAAGCCATTGAATATAAATCTGAACAATTCCAGCAAAATATTTAGCCTGTGAAGCTTGTTATATATTTGGTGGTCCTGAATAACGAAGTTCACCTGTAATTTTTTTTATTCTTTAATTGCGGCTTTTTATATATAAAAAAAATTAGTGGTTCCATTATTAACCAAAAAAAAAAAATTTAAGAAGTGTTAGGAATGGCCAACCTGGAGAAATTTCAAGTGAGGGAAAATTTCAGAACAATTTTTATTAAAAAATTAAATTATATTCTCTCAAAGTACAGGGAAACCGATGCAATTTGACAACTTCAGCTGGCCGGCTTCCTCCATTTTCCACAGACTACGTTTCACATTTCTTCATTTTCCACAGGGTCCGTGTTAGGCTCCGCGTTTACTTGTGTAGCCAATTTGCAATCACTAGAACTACTTGCAGAAATGTAAATTACTTAGTGAGTTATTTGACTGATCTCGATTGTTGTCAAATTGAGTTCGATTGAAATTAGATTATCGTCTAAGTTAAAGTTTAAATTAATCATGTAATGAGTTAGTTAAATTTTAATAATTTAATACTCAATTCGAAAAGTTTTATAATCTTAATTGAATTTAAAAATTTTTTAATATATTTAATAATAAATAAGTAATAAAAATATAATATTTATATCAATATTTATAATTTTATTTACATTTAATAATTTAAAATATGACAAAAACGATACAAATAAAATACAAAAATAATATAATTTAAAATTTTAACTAAAATCATAAATAAATTTAATAAAATAAAAAAATATATTTAATATTTTCAAATCATAAATTATACATAATAAGATACGAATTATCAAATCTAATTTATTAGATTTATTGAACTTAAGAGCTAGAACGATTCTATTAAATTATGAGCTAAACTCAAGTATAAGAAATGAGTTTCTAAGTTGTGCTTCTAACCTCAATCGAATATGATTCAAACCGAAGAATATATCAACTCAATTTGGCTGAATTGCACCTACCTCTAGCATTTCTGTTATCGATTTGAATGAAGCTTTCTAACAATGATTTCTAAGAACATTAAAACTTAACTGGAAATTTAAGGCAACCGAAAATACAGGGAGGGATGATTTAATATAAAACAATCACTAGCTTATTATATATGAACTAAGCAATAGTTGACGACATGCGCCAATCCAAAAAGACAATTGGCCATGTGAGCATTTTTCAAGAATTAGAAAGGAAAAAAACTAATATTAACAATAAGACCATCTTCATGTGCTTCCTCAATCACTTGACACAGCAAAAACTACTAAAATAATACTCATTTTCCTCTGCATTGTTGCTCAGAATCTTGCTGCTAATCCAATTCTATGCATCTTTTTGGGTATCTCAAATCCAATTTTGACCCTTTTCCTTGCATTATTACATCTTCGTCGGCGAAATCCATAAGCTTCTGCAAATGGAAACAGAAAATGAACATAAGATGAGTAATCAGATTCATAATAGACATACACTATCTAACTGAGAAAATGAACATAAGGCTATTGGATCAAATGACAAAGACGTTGAGAAAAAGATGGCTTTTCCGGATGAAATGAAAATTGGATGAAAGGGATCTTATACTGACATATACAATGTAGATCTGTAGATGGCGTTGCAGGGACAACAACTTCATAATACTAACTTCGTTTAACCAAAGCCAAATCCTTCACTAGCTTCGTGGATAGCTAGCAGCAAACGTTGCCGAAGCTGTTCCTTGGAGGAATACTCGGGAAGATCTAGCTGGTTAAAGCTGGAGAGCAAAAATTAAAGGTTAAAAATAAATGAAAAGCAAATAAATTATAACTCCTAAGTAGAGAAAAATGAGGAAGAATTTCAATAGGGCAGACAAGAATTATTCTTCACCATGTATGTGCAGAAGGCAGCCGCTCAGGAGCTCCATATGACTTGTGAATCTGAAACCTTTGTGGACCAGAGATACCCTGCAATGCCTTAAAACCCTCCAATGGCACCTGAACACGCCCAACAGAATAGATAAGGATGTCAACCAACAAGACCCCAGAACATTTAATATAATCAATAAAAATTACCTTTGATGTTCCAGTGACAAACTGGAGCAGCCTTGCCATGTCCTCTTTATTAAAAGCTTTAACAACTTCCCAAAACCATTGAATAACAGGAGATGCAGCTGTGTAGCCAGAATACTCAGTGTTGGCCTTTAGATCATCCACTGCAAAATTACAATATTGTTAAGATGCAAAAAGAATCACAGGCAAACTCAATGACAAGTAAAAAAGCATAAGAATGGTAAGCTTACAATCAATTTCAGGAAGTCCACTGATTAGTAACTCAAGCTCTTTATCATTAAAAATTGAAATAAGTTCCCGTGGCACCAATTCGTTAAATCCCTCAAGGAAGGAATGGATTTGAGGACGGATAGCATTTGTCAAGATATGATCAGCAACAAGGTCTACATACTCATGTTTTGTTTCTTCAGTAACTCTGATATTTCTTCCTCCAGGTTTAAGCTCATAATCGGTAACCTTTTCCAAGCAAAAAATCACAACAATTTTGAAAATATGTGAGATATAACAAGAAAAGAAAATTCTTGGAAAAATATTTCATCATACAGCATTTACATACCTCGGTTTTTTCATAAAGTATGTGCTTTTCCTCATCAGCATCCATGCTGAAAGTCAGGTCAGGTATGTCACTCACATCGTTCTGGAATAAATAAGATCATTAAGAAAGAATGATGGATTAGTTCTTCATATGGACTCGCTGTAATGAACTATGTCAGAAGTCAGCTAAAAGAACCAGGGAAAGAAATTGCTTAATTAAACCAACCTCGAGCATCCACTTCAGATTCTTGTAATAATCAGGATCAACTGCCTCTATATCATGGTAAGTCACCTTAACACCAAGTATGTGCTTGTAAAAGGATCGAGTAAAATAAACATCCAAAAGTTGACCATCAAATAGTGCCTTTGCAACCTGCATTTGTGATTCACAGAATGAGAAAAATAAGAATAAAACTAATGCAAATCATGATAAACACCCAACTCAGAACTTAACAGCCCATTGACTTACAACACGGCCAACAAATTTGAAGTAAGAAAGATGCTCAGTCTGGTAAACAGAATTGGGATTTGGCTGGAATGTTGCATTGCTCCCCACAGTAGTAAAAAGTAATGCTCCTTTGTCAAATATAACCCTTGACAGCAACTGATACCATTCTCTTGTCAGACCACCAGCATCAATACCCTCTTCACCTTGAAACTGCACGTTCAAACGACCCTTTAAATCCTGAGTTGGCCGCATTCGTAACTGATTGTAAGAGTCTTCCAAAACATATGCCCGCCGCACACTTATTCGCAGTGTGCCAGCAAGGTGCTGTTCTTGCTGTTGTCTTATTCTTGAACAGAAATATGCTCTCTTGTTATCAAAATCGATCAATCTTGGAGCTTTCAGCAACATAGACACTGATTTTTCTAACAAGCCAGGATTTTGCCTAACAAAAGCATTCAGAAGTCGGCGATGCTTCTCGGCAAACCTTGCAAATGTGACAGAACCGTCAAGATTCTTCTGAGAATCCCCACTGCACTTAGAGGATAAGGAAGCAAAACACTCAGCCGACTCTTTTACTTCTCGTGCAGTCACATTTACGAGATCTTGCTGCATGATAGAATGATTTGCATGTAGCTTTTCACACAAAACAAAGAAAGCCTCAATGAAAGGAAGGAGTCTCTGAGTCCCGGGAGGAAGTGGTGATGATGAGGATGTTCCCTGTACATGCTCCCCAACGTTTATGTTAGATACAGTTGGACAGAGTGAGCGATGAGCCAGCTGTGCCTCAGTCATGCCAATGCAATTACTCAACTCTTCCCACAATGGCTCTAATGATGCATTTAATTTCACCATGGTAGCTTGCTCTTCCTGTTCTCCATCACCATCCTGTGGTGTATCATCACCAACATCAGTTGAAGTGAGTGAGCTAAGCACTTGTAACAGACGTAGAATAGCAGCTCCAACCATGGAACCTGCACTCAGACCCAGCATCTGTGTATTCCTCAGTGTCACAAGCTCATTAACAGCCGAACTACTCAAACTATTAGCTAATTCTGAAAGCTCTGAGGCAAAGAACTTGCGATGGGTCACAGCAACTGAGGCCAACTTCTTCAGCACCTCACCAGCTAACATATAAACTTTATCTGACAGCCTGAACAAAAATATTAGAAAAGGTCAGCAGTGAAAAGAAGATAAAAAGATTTTCCAGGGGAAACATGGGAAAAAAAAAGAACATGGAGTTAAAATCACAACTACTATAAGTAACTTTCAACACATCCTAGATAAGAATCAGAAAATAATACCCCTCACGACCAAGAAGACGGCACAAATTGCGCAAATCAGTCTCTGGCAGCTGCAAGAAAATATTATACAAATCCACATTTCTATAGCCATTGGATGCAGAGGATTCAGCATTGGTCCGTTTATCCTCCTGATTAGACTCTGGCTCTGATAAAGGATGGTCCTTATGAACATCACCAGAAGCTTCATTTGTGAGCAGGTTATGGGTATTTGTATTATCAACAGCCAGATTAGAGAGTGACCAGTTTTCTAATTTTGATGCTGCAGTGTAGACAACTACTTTAAGCAAGCCCACAACCTGCGCCATTAAAAACCATATTAAAATAAATCGAAGAATAAAGGATATTATATCAATATCCATTAGAAGTAATAGCCAAAACTAATGCATGCAAGCTGTTTAGAAGAGCAATTCATTAGAAGAGTACTACCTGCTCGAGATGGGCAGTGCCACGCAAAGACGGCGGGCAATTCAAGAGCTTGAGAAATAATATTACAGGAACATCCCCTTCCCAAGAATTTCCAAAGGGTTTTGATGCATCTCCATCCATAATTTTCTCTTTGCCTTTATCTTTCTTGGTTTCTGAGTTTTTTTCTGAAAGAATTGAAGGATCATAGTGGAACAACATATTTGCAACAGCAGAGTGATTTGTAGCCAAATAAGTCAAAGTCTCTAGAACTTGACGTAGAACAAGAGGTGGAAGACCTATTGCAACATGCAAAATCAAAGGTAAGACACAGGAAACAAATGCAGAAAGAAGCAATTACATCAGATGAAAGCATTACCGTCGAACAACTGTGACCGGCCATAAACAACATTTGACTGGCAACCATAAAGCCTTAGGGAATTTATTCTTGACAAACCATTGCTTGAGACTTCAGTTTCAGATCTAATCATATCAAGCAAGAGCTTTACCAAAGTTGCCCTTGTAACACTATGTGCACAAAGATTTAACAGAAGCCTTTGCAGAAGGCCTTTCCCAAGGGGCTACAAACAGATATATAAACAAAAACCAATATGTTAGAAATGCACAAGAGTTTTCAAAATTTTCACTAATTATTTGGACAAACTACATTACAACACCACCATAGTCTTTCCCGGACTAAAACTGAATATTGCATTTCAAGCATCAGATTGATGTTAAAAGTTGTCAGTCTACAACCACTTTGGCAAATTGGTCAGAGTCAGCAAGCCTTGCTTGTCCATTGAACCATGAAAATTAGTAAATAACAGTACCTGTGCTAGTCGTAGAAGGCGAATCAACGCTTTCAAAGAATTTGCATTCAGAAGAGGCTCCCCTTCAATTTCCTTCACTTTTAAGCTATCTGAAAGGGTAGAACCCGGCCTTCGACCTATTGTAACTCCAACACCCCTGTCCATCATAGTCTGCCTATCCAAACCCAAACCATTCCTCCGATTATTTAGCCTGTGGCTACCTCCAAAAAGACTACGTGCCTGGTAATGACTCATTGCTCTGTCCCTAAGCATTTGAGCTTCAGCAAGTAATGAAGAAGGTAATGCTGACAAAACTGCTTCCGAAGAAGTCAAAAGCACCTGGAAAAAAGGCTAGAAAGAGTTATTATAGTTCAGTTATAAAGAAGGTGAAAAGTTTCTTTTTTTTTTTTGGATAATTAAAATATTTTGTAATTGGTGAGATTTGAACCTTTGACCTTTCAAAGTTGCATTAAAGACCTTCAGAAAAGTTTATATTACAAACCTCTTCACGCAGATCAGCAGGGAAGGTGGCAATGATCGAAGCATTATCCATGTTCACAGGTTGACCCTCAGCTAGCTGTGCAACTCTCTGTGCTCTTTGCTGTGCTAACACTTCCGCTTGAATGTCTGGTGGAAGTGCAGCTAAAAACTCAGGATCAATATCATCTGCTGAAGGTGGCACATAAGTTGGAGGTTGAGCAGATTGAGCATGTTGGGAAGCCAAAACTTCTGCCCGTAGATCTTCAGGTAGTGCCTCCAAGAAGGTAGGATCAATGGCATTAGCACCAGGACCCTCATTATTAACACTAGTTTGTTCAACCTGATTAGCATCCTGAGCATCTAGCGTGTTTTGTCGAGAAGCTGGCTCCTCTGCACCAATTTCAGGAGTAATGGATTGTTCAGTTTGGTTCCCTTCAGCATGAGTTGAATTCATGTCGACATCAATACTTTCATGAAATGAAGACGCATTAGAATCACCTGGGTTACACATCTCCAAACCAGAACCTGCTAAAACATGATTACCTGCCTGACCATCTGCTCCTAACAATCCGTCAGCACCCATGGCCTGTAACGACAGATTTTCAGGTACACCAGAATCCCCCAAAGCCAAATTAACCATTTCAGAAACTCGCTCTACTTGATCAGCAGCAGTGTCATTCCCTTCCCCAATTTCCATGTTACCACGCTCATCTGGTGCACTGTTCAAAGAAATCGGCTGAGTTAATATCCCTTCATGTTCCTGAATAGATTCAGCTATATCACCAACGTCAGGCTGAGGATTGAGCTGCTCATGGCATGAAACACTTTCAACCATTGGATTAAGTTCATGTGAAACTTCATTAACATTTTCTTGCTGCTGATTTTCATTTAGCTGATTGCTGGCATTTTCTCCCTCTACCACAGTCTTGCAATCATTTGATGCAGGAGCATCTGATGGTTGCGTCTCCTGTATTCCAGAATATTGTGACTGCCTTTCTGCAAAATTATTGGTTGGACCTGAACTGCACAAATGAGATATAAACTGTTCCTCTACTGCCTGTGCAATTGCTGCAGCTTGAGCACATGCTTGTGGCTGACCGTCATCGGTCCACCGTCCATCACCAGGCCCCCTTCTCCCTGTCAAATGCAATGAGTCCATGCCTACAGAATAATCCGTCAAAGGTGGGGGTGCTGCACTGCCCAATCGATCACCAAACAGACTACTTGGTGTATGATCATATCGCAGAACAGGAGCATCAAACATGTAGAAATGAGTAACATCAAAACTCCCAGATGAGAGAGCTTCGAAATCCCTGGATGGATTCCCACCTGATGACCGCATTGAGCTTAAATCCCCTGACTGGGATGGTCTTGACAGAAGAGGATGTTGAAAGCCATTTACTTCTGTAGCAGTACGCTCAAAGGAAGACCTACCATTAGATCGCCTGCGTTCAAAACCTACAGGCCTATGAAGACCATAAAGATCATCCACATTCACGCCTTCAAAAGGCTCAGCAGCAACATCAATCAAACCACTTGCAGCTCCCGGATGACCGAGTACCTGCAAATGATCTAACCCATCAAAGGCTTCCCTCCACCTTACCTCTATAACACGATGCTCATGAAAGTCATCATCTTCTTCATCAATCGTGTCATCATTATAGTCATCTCCCAAACCAGTATCATCATGGTCCTCCATATCAGTATCAGCTAAAGACATCATTCCAGCACCATCTTCTGCTATATCATCATCCTCATCCTCCCCCTCATCATCATCCTCATCATCCTCCCCATCATCTGCCATGTCGTCATCATCATCACCCATATCATCATCTGCCCTATTCTCCACTCGGAATGTCATCTCAATTTCGTCGGGATTGTGTAACACACCTCCTTCCATTTCTTCACGCATGAAATCCATCCCCAGTTCCATGGGTCTATTGCTAGCTGCTGTCTCCTCCACTTCAACTCTCATATCTTGCTCGATAGAATCATTTGGGTTTGCGTGGTGATTGCCTTCACTTTGTGAAGTTCCTTCATGTTGCTGTTGTTCAGTCTCCTCCGCATCTACAACTACTTGTTCACCACCCCCATTCCGATTGTGCTCTATTGCCTCAGCAGCAGATAGAGTTACCTGATCAGCATGTCTTCCGTTTGTAGACAATGACTTCTTCTTGTTGGACCCTTCAGACTTGAAAACCTGCTCATTCGCATTAGCAGCCCTAGTCAGGCTTTCCAAAGCCCTGAGGATCAGATTTACAGTTTTGGGTGCATCAGGATGATCCAAATCAATCACTTCAAGAACGTTGGTTAGACACTGAACCACTCCTCCTTCAATCATGCTTCTTGCTATATCTGGTGAGAAGCCTGTACCAGGTAAGTTGCTCGATGACGAATTCTTCGACAAAATTGAATATGTCAAATCAGCAAAAGCAAAAACCCTTTTATCAGGCACCAATGAGCTATTCATTGAATTGCTCTCCAAACTTGAGAAAGAAGATAAGGCTTTCACAAGTTCATTAATCACCCTTTTACGGCCTTCACTAGAACGACCACATAGAACCACCAGAAACCATGAAGCTTTTTCTGACAACTTGTCCCTCCATTCATCAGGTCCTGTAGACTTATTAACAGACTGTGGGAGCAACCTATGTGAAATATGATAAAGAATGCCAAGGCTTCCAGATCTATCTGATTGATTAGAAGCACGAAGTTGACCCATTTCTGAATCCTTTTTCAATATGACACCAACCGCATGCACATACATTAAAAGAATATCACTCAGCAACTTAAGGACAAAAGTCACCTGAGCAAGTTGTGCAGATCTCTCAGTTTCAGACTCCATTTTCCTTGTTTCTTCAACCTTTGACTTACCCTTCACCTTGCTTACAGGTTCATCAATCTCCATTGAAGTTAAGTCAGTTGCACTATCTTCCAGGCCTTTGGCAGAAGGATGTTTCAAAACTATTTCGAGAAGCTGATCAATCACTTGAGCAAGACTGGCTGGAATCCTTTTGTGGCCTCTTGAACATCTACCTGTTCCATCATTTACCTTATTCTCAGGAATTCGCACAGATTCATTTGAAGAAAATCCAAGTTCAGCACCAGAAGGCTTCAATTTGTCCTTATCTTTCTCCTTTTCCTTCAATAGAACTACAAAGGGCCTTCCCCCTGATGACTCCAACTGACAAACTGCAGCCGCAGCTTTCATAAAAACTACAGGATCTCTACAGATAACAGGTGCCATTAATGTTAAAAATTCCCGAGGTGAAACACGGCCGGCATGCCTGCTTCCACTCAAATTCTGCCTAATCTCCAACTCAATAGCAGTTTGCAAAGTCTGAGGATCTTCAAGGAGATGTCTGATAATGGCAGATGCAACAGTATCATAACCAGGGAAAAAACAATTTCTTGGAAGACTAAAAAGAGCAGCCAAGCCTCCATTCTCAAGAAAGTGCAAAGCTAGAGCATGTGATTTTGTTAAGCGAGCACATAACTGCAGAACAGCCTGCATGACCATCGCTGGAACATGCTGTCTGATTAGGTCGCAAGCAACAAGCAGCAACTTATGACTCTCTTCTATAGTCAAGTAACCAGTAGATTTACCCAATATTTTCTCAAATGTAGTTATAGAGTCTTTCTCATTCACATCTGAAGTTGATTTTTTCTCTGTCATTGATTCCGGAACTGACAAGGAAGCATGCTCCCCGGATGAGTGAGGTTGAGATACTGTCTGAGTACCCTCCACCGTCTCAGAAAATATTCTTGGACGAGACTGCAACATGTTATCCAAGATCAACAGTAATGCACTAATACATTTTGGCGCCACGATTTCATTCCCCAACTCATTTTTAGCCTTGAAGTTCATCAAGATATCAATAGAAGCAGGTACTATGCCATTCTGGGCAGCAATTTCACGTGTATTTCCATCCTCAGAAAGAAGCAGTGCTACAACATGAGATATCGTACACAAAGTAGTGGAATCTTTGGAAAAATCCAATGGACAGAGCCTCAGCTGCTGAATAAGAAAAGAGAGCACTCTTGGACGGTCTTCTCCTTTGTTACGATTACAAAGTGTTACAAGCAAGTCTGTCAGTGAAAATGCCATGTTATCACTACTCTGAAACAACTTCACAGATGCACTGAGGATATCATCAATTGGAGGTTCTGCAGGCCGGCCTTCTTCTGTCATCACATCCATTGGCTTGTCAACAACATCAACTTTGGATGTCTCTGATGAATTTCCAAGTGATAAAGCAAGCGCACGAGCTAGTTCATCATCCTCTTGCACAGGATCCTCAGCATGACTAATCAGCCACTCCATGGCCATTTCAACACTATTTGTTTCAACTCGTCTCAGTGCTTCCTCTGCCCTAGCCCTTGAAAAACCCATCTCAACAATGGTGGCTATGGTACCTTCATCAGGTGGTGGGGGCATGAAATGTTGGTTTGTACTTCCTGTCATGCCACTGCGATTTCGTTTCACATCTCCAACACCTGAATATACATGCATGACGATTGAAACAACAGAAGCCACAAAACCAGGACTACAATTAGGAAACAAAGGATGGTTCCAGATAGGTAGAATCACATCCAGAACATGACACTGCAGCATGCGCACAAAGGTTTCTGGGTCCCTTGGAACAGGGAAAAGCCCAATTGACAAACCAGCAGCAACTGGCTGAACAAGCAGCTGAGTCTGGGATGTAGAATTCCCAAACAGAAGTAATGTAGAATTAACAAAATACTCAAGCACACGGCAGTAGCATTGTAATGTATCAAGTAACCATGTACTGTGTGAGAATTTAGTTGCTTCACCTGCCTTCTCATCTTCAATACCTGGTGTAGGGATAGAGTATGGTATTGTCCACAATAACTGACTAGTAGCTTCAAAGGTGGTAAGTAGTTCCTTAAAGGTTCCATGGACATAAAAATTATTAATCATTGCTGCATAGCATGTACGCCGCCTGCTGTCAAATGACAGTGCTCCCATGTCATCAACAACTTTTCCAAGGTAGCGACACTTGACTGAAAGGGACATATTAAGTCCTGAAGATGAAGAAAACCCAGAGAAATCCAATGCCTCAAGAAATATTTTAGCCAGAGCCACACCAAGGGTCTTTGAAGCCGAATTTAATGATCCTGCATCTGCTCTACGACGGTTTGGTGAGGTAAACCCCTTGACAAGAGCTGTGAAAAAGGATCGTAACGTGAAAGCAAGCTTGTTAAGAATTTCTATAATTAGAAGATCAGGACTTTTTGTTTTCAAATCCAGGAGAGATGGCATCTCTGGTAAATTGTGAGAAGCTTCAAAATCAATATTTAAAGCATCCAAGTGTCGACCATTCCTTCCACCCCTTAAACGGGACAAACCATGTCTACTGCGACGGTGCAAACTTTCACCAGAACGAACAAGTGAAAGATACTCTCGTTCTGCACCCCACAAAGACTGAGAACCGTTTCTAATAGAAACTGGATTCATGTATCTCACAGCTGGAATACCGGTATCATCATCGCTTTCTCTTCCAGCAGCAGCATTTGATGTACCTGTATCCATACTCTCACTTTCTTGATCAGCATTCCGCTTCTCATTAGCCACGGAATCATTAGACAAAGAAATTTGCCATATTATTTCCCTATATGCCCTCCCAAGATCTTTCAATACATCAGCATCTGCAGTGCTCAATTCAGAGACAACACTAGTAGTGCCCTTCAAAAGAAAATTGGAGAGAGACAATATACCATCAAGACTAGAAAGAGATCTCAAAACCTTAGTCTGGTTTCCCGGTTCAACAGTAGCTAGCTTAGTTTCCCCAACTGAAGCTAACAGTTCATTTGTTGACTTCAGATGTTCTCTCAGGAATGAACAAACTGCCTGAGCCAGAGATGCAGAATGCTGAAGCGAAAAGTTCTTGAAGGCAACAGAAATGCTCTGTCCAACTGATGCTGAAAGAGGCATTAAAGGCAAGGTAAACAACTGTAGGACAGCATCGATCCCTTTCTTTTCAACAAACAAACGGCAGGTATCAGCATTCTGAAGAATGTTTTCAAGAAGACGGCCCACATTGCTTATACATTCTGGAAGAAACAATTCAATATTCGCCAAAGAAGGATCAGAAGAGGGCTCAGCCGTCTGCTCTGAACTCTCAATCCTTGAAGTTTCCCTGTCATCTCGATGAATCAAATTCCTCTCTTCAGCATCAGTTTCCATGGGTACCAGGGCAGACGATTCAGCAACAAAGTAAGAATTGTCAACCCCAGATCCAATTCCCACTATGACATATAAGATCTCAATCACCATATCCACTCCAAGCGCACGCAATGAAGAAGCATGCCGCATAAGTTCATCCAAGCCACTTGACAAGGAACCAGGAGTATCCCCAGTAAGAGAACGTGAATATGTTCTAGAAGTAAATATTTTGACGAAGCACCTCAAAGCATTGCGATCTCTTACAGCCTGAAGACCGTTAGGATTAAGACACAGGGCATCCAAACACTGAGGTATGCATGTTATGGCTTCCGCAGAGCAGAGAACACCATCCAATATAGCATCTAGGAAGGCAGATGGAAGACCAGCTGCATCTAGGACAGGAAAGCAGTTAGGATCCTTGTGTATTAGTTCACTCATGACGGTTGCAGCAAGAGCAAATACACCCCCACCAAAATCTTTTGCTCGTTTAAATATGATGCACAAGCATGGTGGCAACAAACTCTCCTCAGATCCATAAAGACGAGCAGTGTTTCCAGGGGCATATGTTCCAAGAGATATAGCACGTAATAAATATTTCATGAGCAGCCGACGGTGATAGGAAACTAATGCTTCAGAATATAATGGCTGCATGTGGTCAAGATCAGTTGAAGCACCTGCAGCTCCTTGTGGACTCCTCCCACTACAGTCAGGATTTTCAATTTGTTGCTTTGGACTGTTTTCAACATAAGAAACTTCAAGTTTCAAGCGAGAGATTGTATCATCTAAACCACCCAAGTCTCTGAACAATGCAGCAGCAGCAGAATTAATATACTCCATGAAGGCTTCTAGAATATTGACAGCTGTACTAACCAAATGCAGATGCTGCGGATCAGTATCTTTAAGCAGAGGTAGAAGTGTAGGGATAAAATCTGCTTCACGCATGGCCGAGCAACGTGATGATGAGGAAACCAAAACATAGACAAGAGATAGCAAACCCTCAACAAACACAACAGAGCACTTTGAGGTATTGCTAATAACAGAATCAACAGCTTTCTGTGTGAGGCTGGATAGAATGCCGCGGTGTCCACCAGATGTGACCGCAGTCAATACAGTCGGTTGGCGGGACCGGTCTTGACAAAGAGCAACCAGAGAAAGCACACATAAAATTCGAATCTTCTCAGGAATTGCATCTTCATAGCTCAGTAAAGTAACTAACTCATTGACAAACTCAGGCTCGTTCTTAAAGAAAGAAACTAGGTCATCAGCATTACTGCATGCCTGAACAAGAACAATGAAGGCATACAAGCAAATGCGTGTATACTGCTGCTGAGTTGTAAAAGAGCCAAAAGCCCTTGCAAATCGCAATCTTGACAATAAAGAAAATCTTAAATTGGTGGGTACCTTATACTCACCAACTAATTTATTCAAGAGCTCCAAATCAGTCTCTGGATGAGTGTTGATATTAGGTAAATGAATAACTTGTAAACCTCGGGTTGACTGTTCTGAGGCAGAGAACTCATTCGATGAATAGAACTCAAAATGAAGAGTACACCCTAAGTCATAAGCAACTTTATCACATTCATTCTGTACAGCACATGCAAGCAATCCTAGACCCTCTTCTTTTCCCCCCCAACCTTGTGCAAGAGCAAATAACTTGGAATTTAGAGACGCATCTCTGATAGAGTACTTTCCAAT
Organism: Durio zibethinus; assembly: GCF_002303985.1. Next base: position 9,431,063 of record NW_019168270.1, read on the forward strand.
TGTTTTCTTCAAGAAAGCAGCAAAAGTTTGCAAGCAAGCCTCAATGACATCAGCATCTGTAGATGCAAGCAAGGATGAAAGATGCTGCTGCAAATTGCAAGGAACCAAAAACAAGAAAATTAAGAAGAGAGGAGATAAAGAAGTAAAAATGATTGGCATGTTTATAGCCTCAAAGTAATTAATATGCCTGATCTCTCACTTGGAAAGAAAAGCAAAAAGATACCCAAGATTGTAAAGTATACAGATTTACTAATATATTTTTTGAAAAAATAAAATCTAGTACATAATGTAAGATAGCAGGATTTCTAAGACCAAAAAAGTACCTCATAGGAGCTATAAAAATGCTTATTTGGGCAGTTTTCCAAGACTATTCTTATAACACGAAGAATTTGAAGAACTGCTTCCCTTGGGAAAGGAGGATCAGATCCCAAAAAATTATCCTCAACCTGCAAATCTTTTCTTGATTTTATATGCTTATCAAAAAATGTATCAAAATGGTTAAAAAGCTCAACCCAATGATGAAAATCCCCCTGCATCAATAACAGCAAATTGTAAATAACTGCAGTACAGAAACTAAAACAATTTATCAAATAAAGGTTATAAAGGCACCTTATCAAACTCCCAAACAAAATGTTTTAGGGGTTCCTCTATATTCTCAAGCGGTACAGAAGTGACGCTATTGATGAAGGATCTGATTTTGGGAGGCTGATACCAGTCAAAAAGAAAAACAGTTACTTTAGTTTTAGGCATCAATATATTCCTGGATATTCATATCCTACCAACATAAACAGAAGCCAGATTGGCAAATCAAAAGAGACAGAAAACAAAGAAAAATACAGACGGTAATTAGGAAAACAAACCAATGGCAATACCTCAACAGCCTAAAAAGTTCATTAACTGCTTTCTAGAAGGGAAAGAAATAAGCATACCACAATGGAACCAAGTTTTGTTTCCATAGCTCTCTAAACATATAATCTCAAGCCTCCTCATAAAACCATTGCCAATAAAAATAGATTGTCCACCTTTCAACAACCAACCCTCTTAGCCAAGTAGATGCAACTTATACAACCAAAAGAGAATAAAACCTGTTAAGAGATCATCCTATATGCACATCAGCTACATTTGGCAAGCCCCACCACAGCCTACTGCTTGGGCACAAACCTAAGACTTACTTGTATCTCCAGGCTTTTTGCAAACAACAGACAGAACTATGTTGCCACAAATGTAAGAAACTTATTTTCTTCAAATTACTAAAATGACACCACATTCAGAATTCAAGCAAACAATGCCCCACCATGTTGCCAATAAAATGTCAAAAAGAGAAGGTCAATTTTATTTTGACTTAGTTACTTATTTGATACCATAATTCTATTTGGGTTTTTCAAAACTGGAAGTCTGCTTCAAACCCCAAATGAGTTCAAAAGCCCTATCAATCAAATTTCAAAGTAAATATTAAGTTCATCTCAAAACTTTGCCACTAGTAACAAACTCCAACCAATCAAAAACGTAAAGAAATAAAATAAAAATAAAATATTTTACCTTGATCAATAAAAAAGAAATAAAAATTCAAACTTCACAGCATTTAAACAGCTTAAATAACACCAAAAAAATATAAACAAACTAAAAATACAATCAAATTGAAAAAATGAACAATATTTTACTTACCAATTCTAAAGACCTCCTCCGCTTGAGCTTCATATTGAGCAAAATCGGCACATCTCACAAATTAAAAGTTACGATTTTGAGAATCGATCAACACTCAAGGCAATCGGGAATTGATCGAAGAGTTGAAAATGTTAGAAATTAAAGAAAAAGTTAGGGCTTTTTCCTTAATTATCACTGTTAAAATATTGGGATCAAAGAAGGATCCTAAAATTGGGAAGGCAAAAAGTGGGACTGACAATTAGAAGGGAATTTGGGGAAAAAGCTATGATTTTGGGATCGGAAATTAGGGTTTCTGATAAGATCAAAGAAAGAGAAAGAAAAGAAAAGAGAGAGAGAGAAGTGTGGGAGAATTGTGTTAAACTTGAGAAGATAAAAAAGAGTGTCCTGTAAATATTTATATGAAAAAGTTGAGATATTGCTTGAAGAAAATGAAAAGGAAAATATTTTTTTTTAATTTCTTTTATTTATTTTTTTAATTTCTTTGTACATTTTTTTAAATAAGTTTTAATTTTTGACATCTCAAAAAAAATAAATACCACAATGACATTACAAAGAAAAATAATACCCCACTATTCAATTTGAATTATTATATTTATTTAATAATTTTTTATAGTTCATTTTATTAATCTATTTTAATTTTCTAATTTCAAGGAAATTTTTGTATAATAAAATAGTTTTAAGACATATAATTATTGTTTTGAACTCTAAAAATTTTTTAAATTTTATTTAGTATATTTTATTTTGAATCAATTCAAATAAATTTATATTGTGGAACCTAATAAGTTTTTCAAAATTATTTTTATAATTTTTTAATAATTTTTCTCCTTTTTATATTTTTGAGAATGATAGTTGCATTTGTTTGGATTAATTGCATCATTCCTTTGCAATTTGTTTGTAGCTTTCATTGTTCATTTTTTTTCTTTTACTTGAAACAAATTAATTAAATTCTAGTTATCCTTTTGTCCGATTTAAATTCCCCTCTTTAAACTATAAAAAATTTTAGATAATTGACTTGATAATTGTAGATTTAATAACATGATATGATATTAAAATAATATTAAAAAAATAAAAAAGTGATACAATTTAAAATTTTGATAAAAATTATATATATTTGATAAAAATAAAAATATATATTTTATATTTGACATGTTAAAATAAATTATAATATGATAATTTTTATATTATATATATTTAATATAAAATAAATACGATATAAATATATAAATTATTATATCTATATTATATTTATAACATCTAACAGTTTTTTTTTGCCAATTTTTGAAATCTATTTCCTTAAGATTAAAATTTGACTAATTGTAAATTTTGATTGAAAAATAAATAAATAATAGGAAAATAAAGCCATGATTTTTCAATAACAAATTGAAAATATCAGTATTAGTAGGTGAAACAAGGTGCTGTTATTTTCACTGAGATTAAAAAAAAAAAAGTTAGGGAGTAATCACAAAGATTAATTCGAGACGATGTCACCTTTAGGGGTCCCATGGCAATGGGGAAAAGAGGAACAATCATGTGCTTTTGTGGAAAACTTAGTAGAGAAGTTAAAAAGTTCTAGCTTAACACTTAAGTCCTCAATTCAACTTTATTTTTTTATTATTTTAATATCCAAAATATTATTTTATACAAATATGTATATATACAAAATAATTTAATTTTTAAATGATATGATTTATAATAATTTTATATTTATAAAAAATTTATGATTAAATATTTAGATTTTATTTTTTAAAAATATTTTACACCGTTAATTAATATTATTAATCAAAATATCGATATAATAAATATTAATTAATAAAAATATATCATCTATCGTGATATTATTTTTTACTACATTAAGCTTCTATTAATAAAAATAATATTTAAAAATATTTAAAAGAAACAAAATTTAACTATTTAATCATGAAAAGTAATATAATTTAAAGTTAAATCATAGGTTAATTACTTAAACCCTAATTTCACATCAGAATAATTTAAAATTTTGTTATCATATATATATATATATATATATATAAAGATTTAAATATAAATTTATGAGATATCTTTTGTGAAATAAAATTATGAGATCTTCGAGCTAAAATAAACAATACTTCGCAAGTAAGATGTAGTATTTACAAATTATATCAAAATGATTACCTGTCAGATAAAAGCTAAATGTTATGTTGTAAAAGTTACTTCTAAAATCTTATAAGAGTTAAGTGATACACGATGAGGACTTCTGCTAGAATTATAATTTTTAATGTGATCTTATAATCTGTATGTATTTTATGTTAAACTTTTGATATGATTCAATAGATTTATATATTTTATGTTATATTTGATAGGGATATCAAATTTTATCATGAAAAGTTTGTGAGATTTCAATTCCACATCAGCATAATCGGAAAATTTATTATGATATATATATAAAGAAATCTAAACTCAAATTTATAAAAAAAAATTTATAAGATAAAATCATTAAATTTTCGAATTAAAATAAATAATATCTCACAAATTAAATATAAATCTTATTCTAACCTACATATAAACATTAAGTACCAATTAAAAAAAGTTGGCATCTATTTTATTATTTTATATTTTATGGATGAAAAGTATTGGCGTCTCTTTTTATGTATAAAAAATGACTAAAAAGTCATCTAAAAGGTGTCAAAGGAAGCCCTAATGGTGTCATGGCTGAAGTGGCATTTTGGAAAATTATAATAGAAAAAAATGAAACTTTGGAGTATGAATTTTACTATGAATAACAGAAAATTTATTGTGTATTCTTTTTCTTTATATTTTAATCTCATTTGTTTTTCTCTATGAAATTTTGGGGGCAGATGAGGAATATAAGAGGAGGAATAAAAATTGATGGATTAGCCAACATTTAATTTATTTTGTAATTTATTGATAAAATATTAAATTTTAATTTTAATAATTATGATTCGAATATTTTAAAAATTAGTATATTCAATATCTTTTTCCTTTCACGTTGAGAAAGATAAAAAAAAACTTAAACAGCAATTAAAGTAAATATTATTTTTTGAATGTAAAATTTAGTTTCATTGATTTATATAAGTTTTTTTTAAGATATAATAGTTTGAAGTTTAAATCTTAATATTTTTTTTTTATTTTTGAGCTATGATTATAAATATAATTGAGCTGAATCGAATTAATATATTATCATGCTCGAATATTACTAAAAAGTTAGAAGTTCAAAACTTGATTAGAATTTTAATTTTTATGTTTGAACTTGACTTATTACTTAATTGAGCTATTTGAGTTTGGTTTGATAAACTCGATTTAGTTCGATAAAATTATAAATATTGACATTAAATATTAAATATTTTTATTATTTATTTATTTATATAATATATTAAAAATAAAACTTTATTACATTTGTAAATTTCTTAAGTCAAGTATTAAGTTATTCAAACTCAATTTGATTCATTACTCGAATAATTTAAAATTTAAATTTAAAATCAACTCAATAATAAATGAGTTAAATTAAAATTTTCTCAAATCAAACATAAATAATTTATGAACAATTTGGCTTATTTACACCTTTAGCTATGATCACTTTGTAAAATAAAAAGCAAAAATTATTCCTTTCTTCTGGTCTACTTCATTCTTGAAACTTGATTCAATGAATATGATTATAACAGGACATGCATGCATAGGAATTGACATTTTTATGTTTCCTGTTTCTCCTTCTAGACTTTGACCCTTCCTAAGATGAACTGGTATCAGGAAACACAGGTTTAAGCCTATAGGATATATATCAGGTGACGTTTAATAAGGGTGTGCTCGAGTAAAAGATAATACAGTGAGAACCTTTTGAATCAAAATTTATTATTCGAAATTTAGTTCATATTTGATTGAATTTTAATTTTTAAATTTGAGCTTAATTTAAAATAAAAATTAAATTATTTGATTCAAGTATTAAAATATTTAAATTTAATTAATTTGATAAATCAAATTATTCAAATTAAACTTAACAATAATCAAATAAAATTTAAATTTTATCTAAACTGAATCTGAATAATTTATTAACATTAGTGTATCATTTATAGTCTAAATGTCTGCCAAGACAAATCTAAATGATCAAATAGAGCATGACTTTCATGGCTGCTACCTGTTTATTACTTTAAAAACAATCTGATCATGGCATGGACTCTTAGAGGTCAAAAGTAAAATAAATAGAAGCTGAAGAAACAAGGCACAGCATCAGCCTACAGACAATAAAATCCTGGGAATGGCCGATTGAGAACACAAGTGTAATACATAGGAGTGGAGTAACTTTTTGTACGTAACCATTCGTATATTTGTATTATGTTTATATAATATAAAATATATTTAAAATATAAAAAATTATCATGTTAAAGTTATGTCGATATATTAAATATAAAATATAAATTTTTTTTGTTAAATTTATATATGTGTTTAACAAGAAATATATAAAAATTTAATAAAATTAAAAAATATATTTTATATAATATAAATCATGAGATATAATTTTCATTTAAAATTCTATATTTTCAAACAAAGTCGCCTAATGGGCAGGTCCAATTCCTAGTTTGTTTCCATCTATTTAGAATCACCACTTTAGGATTAAACTGAGCCCAATGATCATGGCGACGCCGAGCTTGGACAAAGAACATTTTTGGCAATTGTCGCTGAAACAAGGCCCAATCCAGACTAGCCCAGTCTACGCTTTGGAGCTTCGGACAAGCTCTGCCTGCAGCGTGTCAATGTGCGGGACTGATACTGGACGGTTATCCAGAAAAACAACCAAAGAAAACAAAATATAAGCTCATTGCTTCGCTCTGGTTGGCTTTCAATACGAGATTTCAGAGCATCAATGGCACAGGTGCTATCTCTTCGTGTCTTTCTTTCTTCACACACACAGAAACCTTCCCCCAAGTCGTTGAAACTCAGCAAGAGAACTAACAAGTCTAACACATCCATTTCTACTGCTAAAAAAGGTAGCTTTTTCAGTTTGTTTCCAGAAACTGTTTGAAGATTGAAAGTTTTTAAGACCCAGAAATGAAGATGGAAGACTGAAAGAACCCAACTTTTAATATAGGCTGCCGGTGTCTGGAATTCAACTTTCAATCCTTTTTTGTAGCATGTTTAGCTTTTGTTTTACATTTATATGAGTGTGAATATTGTTTTATTTATTTTTTATTTATTTTAGTTTAGTCTTATTATGCTTTGTTTTGATGATGAATGTGTCAATTCAGGTCTTGTTAGTCCCTCACACAAAATCCAGAAGTTGAATTTGGAGGTTTCTCCCCATAGAGCTGGTAATGTCAGCTTCTCTCTCTTGTTTCTTTTGGAATTCATTTTATTGTGTCAATTTTTATGGTGGTGTGATGAATGGTTGAAGTTATGGTTACACTTACAATGGCAAATGCATTACTTAATACTCATTTCATGCCTTTTTAACATTTGATTCTACATTTCTACTAGTACAGGTGCGGTATTTTTGCATCCATATATCATATCCCTTACTCTGGTTTTTTGAGATTAAATTTAAGGTCAGGCAGTTGGTTTTAAGAATATTCTACTTTTTTTTTTCTTATGTGGATTTTTTTATGATCTGTGCAGTATCTGCTGTGAGGTTGCTGAGAATTCAGTTTGGTGGTGCATTTGCTGACCTTTTAAATGAGAAAGGAAAGGGTTCTGGTGATAATGAGATGGGATATGTAGAAAGAACTCTTGGTTTTCGGACCCGTGATTTAGATGATCGGGATCTTAGATTGGTCACCTGCCTTTTACCTTTCTTTTCTTTAATGTGCTTTTGATGCTCTTTAAATATTGTCTTAGTGCAAGGTTAGTCTAGGAGTCATCAAGATAATTTTAAGAGAGTTTTATCTTCCTAATGTTAATGCTTAATCTAGTTTAAACATGCTGTATCTTGTGTTTCTCCATTTCTAACAGATGTTAGAAATGCTTTTTGTAAGGAATTTCTAGATTAATTTAAACAAGTCATATAAATGGCATTATGTTTTCAAAAAAAGTCATATGTGTGGAATGTTATAGGTTACAGATATTGTTGGAGGCACCATTCGCTGGAGGAGATATCTTGATCATATAATTGGATCACTATGCCATGATGAAAGTGTCTTTAGAAGCATGGAACCGCTTCTTTTACAGGTACTTTTTATTCAGATATTTTGTATGGTTCTGTTCTTACTACCGCATTGTCAAATATGCTTTTTCGTTTTATTAGTAGCATTCTCAAGTATGCAAGTGGCATATTCAATGTGGAAGTACTAACTAGCCTTAAAAGGTTATGTTTTTGGAAAAAGTATTATTCATTCACTCTTATGTGGTTTTTACTTATTTATTTTAATACTTTAAGCTGGCTTCATAAAGTGGATTTCATTGATAACAATCTACTAGTTTATGCATTTCCTCTTCCGAATTACTTGCTTCTGTGCTGACAAACAAAGCAGAGTCAATTTGGAGTGTTGGAACCTGAATATATTTTATTTTCTCTTGTCTATGCTTTTAGATTCTCCGAATTGGTTTCTACGAGATTCTCAAGCTTAATATGCCACCATATGCTGTTGTAGATGAGGTAAAATCTGTTCATTTTTGTTATAACTGTATGTTTCTTTCTTCTTTCTACCTTGATGATCCTGCATGAGGGAATTATCAAGTTTTTTAACTCTGAAAGCTCTATATGTGATAAAATATGTCAACTTGGATCTGACCTGAGATAAGATTCTGGCCCAAAATCTTTTTTGTTGTCAACTTTGTTATGTATAAGTGCAGAATGTGAAACTTGCAAAGGTTGCTCTTCGGCCTGGTGCTGGTAACATGGTCAATGGGATTCTTCGGAAGTTAGTTTTGGTTAAGGTTTGCCACTTTCTTTTTATGTGATTGAAACAATGAGCAATCATCAGGTTCTTACATCTTCTTCACTTGTGGTTTGCAGGAAAATAACTCCCTTCCTCTACCCAAATTGGAAGGTGATGATCGTGCACAAGCACGTGCTCTTGCAACTCTTTATTCTCATCCTGTTGTAAGTCTGTGATAGTAAACTTTGTTTGTAGTTCCTATAGGATAACTTGGGATTGTAGTTTCACAATCCTGGCTGCCAACTTGATCTTTGATTTGTCATCAATTTGTAAATTGAAGAATAAAGCATTGTTTTATTTCATAATTTCCTAACTTTGTCCATATCCTTGTTGCTAACTTTTATGCTACCTATTTATTATTTTCTAGTGGATGGTAAGGCGATGGACAAAGTATCTTGGACAAGAAGAAGCAATTCGGCTGATGATGTGGAACAATAGTGATCCCAGTTTCAGCTTAAGGTTTTTGGCCACATTTTGCTTTCTTATTCATGTCGTTTTGAATCTAAGACTAACTTGTTTGATACTGAGGTCAGGGCAAACTCTGCAAAAGGAATTAGTAGAGATGACCTTGTGACGCAGCTTAATTCGTTGCAGGTGCTTGATTGCTGTTTGTAGTTTCCATTTTTCCTCTATTCCATTAAAAATTTGAGGTTATGCAAAATGTGCACATGATAGTATTGCTTCTAGCAATATTGCATTAAGTATGTGTTTCCCTTTAATACTAAATGTACTTAACTTTTATTATCGAATTCTTCCATCACCCCCACTTTTATTTTCTCATGCTTATGCATGCACATGGTGTTTTATCTGTTATAACTTACTACCATACGGTGCCCCATATTATTAATTTTCTATTTTTGACTGCAGGTCCCACATGAGGTTTCTTCGCATTTGGATGATTTTGTCCGTGTAAAAATTGGTTTGCAGGTAGGTGTTTGATTTATGATTTTGTCCAACATGAGTTCTATGCTCATATATCGTATGGGCGCCACTTTGGAGCCTATACTATGTGGCTACTAACTGTGTTGTAAGTTGAAATTTGTTGTTTTGACATTCACATTGATACATCAAATGTAGTTTGTCTTTCTTTCTGAGAGTAAATTACGGTGTCTCTACCAAAAAAAAGCACTTTGTTTGGCACCTGTAACAACCAATAGTCATGATTATCAAGAAACTGAAATTACTGTTCAGCGTTCGATATCTTGATCACCTACTTATCCAATTTCAGAATGTCATACGAGCGGGGTTGCTGAAAGAAGGCATCTGTTCTGTCCAGGATGAAAGTGCAGGTAAAGTTCACCATCCCAAAGCTCATTTGGATGAATAAAAGTTAAAGATACATAATCAAAGTATGATATATTACAATAACATTACAGTATGTTGGTAATGCTCTTTTTATTTCTTGATCAATTGAAATTGTTTTTTCCTTTCTAATTCTTCTGGACATGATTTGGACTTTATACAACTTGTCCTTTGAATTATATGACAACTTCATTTCAGGTCTAGTAGTTTCTGTTGTGAATCCTCAACCTGGTGATGACATTATCGACTGTTGTGCTGCTCCCGGAGGAAAGACTCTTTACATGGCATCTCATTTGAGTGGTAAAGGTATATTACAGGCTTCTTTTGATGGGCATAAGAACTTGTTTATTGCTTAAACTTACTTAACAGTCATTTTCAGGCATCAAAATATTTCATTTTTATATTAACTCCTCTTTTGCACTCGTGTATATGCACACACAATAAGAATGAGATCTTCCAACTTGAGATTGCCTTCTGGTCTGGCAGAATCTTTTAGTTAATAACACGAAGCACGGTCTGCATTTAGAACTTATTTGGCCATGTTAATTTGATTTTATAATTTCTTATAATCAGATGATGCAAGAACTTATTCATGTTGTTGGTTCTTATTAGGCAAAGTGCGCGCAATTGACATAAACGTAGGTCGTTTGAGGATTCTTACAGAGACGGCCCAGATGCAAAAAGTTGATGGTGTCGTTGCCACAATCCATGCTGATCTTCGTACCTTTGCGGTAATTGCTTGCCCTCTTAAAAGCTTAAAAATTTCAAGGAATTCGGAACTTCTTACATATATCTCTACTCTAAAATTTGTAGGTCAATAGCCCACTGAAATCTCATAAAGTTTTGTTAGATGCTCCCTGTTCAGGACTAGGTGTTCTCTCCAAGGTAACTTGATATGACCATGTATCATTAAGCGTTCGCTTTTAGCAAGCTTTTAACCATGTTTAAGATTTTCTTCTGATCCAGTTACCAACTTTTCTATTCTGGCGCGTTGAGCTTTTAACCATATTGTTAAGGTATAACTAACCGCTCTTTTTTCTTCTTTTACTGATTTGAAGAGAGCAGATTTGCGCTGGAATAGAAGATTAGAAGATATGGAAGAACTCAAAAATTTGCAGGATGAGCTCCTTGATGCAGCTTCCATGTGAGATCTATACTTTCGTCTATACGTAGTGTCTTACTCTTTGTTTGAATGTATTTGTTTGGAATTTATAGATTGGTGAACCCACAAGGAGTATTAATATATAGTACCTGCTCGATTGATCCCGAAGAGAACGAAGACAGGGTGGATGCATTTCTTGTCAGGCATCCTGTAAGAGCAATGGCTTTTTCCTGAACCTCTGTGCTAATAGAGAGCACATTACAATTTTCAGATCTTTAAGCATAAGATTAGCTGACTTGATTGTTGTCTTAACTTCCCTTTTCAGGAATTCAGAATAGATCCTGTGGGTAGATATGTACCATCTGATTTTGTTACAAAACGAGGCTTCTATCACTCCGATCCTGTAAAACATTCCCTCGATGGAGCCTTTGCAGCTCGTCTTGTTCGGACCTTGTGAAGAGCTCACTGGACAACCGAGTTCTCTATGTAGTACTGAGCCAATGCAGTGAAGAGCTCATGCTTACAGCATCAAATAATCAACCCTACTTTATTGAATCTGCCATGGAACTATACAGTGGTGATGGATAAAGATTTTACCAATGCTTCAGCATGGCCCTTGAGAAAGAGATCATGCCTATGCTTTAGCCTAACATATTGCCTCAAGATACAAGTTGATAACCAGGGAATCTGATGGTTGCAGCCTGGTGATGACAATAGCAGCTGCTTGAGGAGCCTGTTCATGGAATGTTAAAGCTCAATACAGTTGAGTAAAACCAGCCGGTCGTTCGCAGCGTTGGTGAGCTTATGGACGCGTTGGCCAGATACAATTTTTTTTTTTTTTTTGTCTTTTGGGTTACGACTAAAGTTCGAACTTGCGTCCTCAATTCGATACGTACTTTTTTCATGATTAATGCATTAACATCGTTGTTAAATGGATTATCCAGTGTTAGTTAATTTATATAATCACTTTTAAAAATTATATTTTATAGGTTTGAAGTATAAATATAAATGATATATTAGTGATAGTAAGTTATTTGGATTCAATTTAGATAAAACTTGAATTTGATTCAATTATTATCAAGTCAAATTTAAATAGTTTGACTTATCAAGACATTCGAGTTCGAGATTTTTAATATTCGACTTCAATAATTTACAAGTTTCATCGAATTTTTATATTTTAATATATTTAATTATTATTTAATTAAAAAATTATAATTTTATTTATATATATAAATTTGAATTTAAGTTTAAATTCGAACACAAATAATTAAGCTTGAAGTCAATAGAATAAAACTCTATTTTTATTTGATAAATAAACTTAATCGAATGAATTCATAATGTAACTTTTATCTCAAGCTGAGTTTGAGTTTAAAATTTAAAATTTAATTTAATTCAAGTCAAGTTTTAAATAATAAATTTTAAGTCAAATTTAAATTTAAAATTTTTATTATATCGATTTGATTATTGAATTGTACATTTCGAACATAATATATATATTTATATATATTAAAAAATATATATCAAAATTTTTTAAAGGTATATGTCTAGGTAAACTATAAAAAAAAAAAAAAAGGAGGTTTTATATCAATTTTAAAAAAAAAAGGGGAAAATCCCAAAAATATAGGAAAGAAAAAAATAAATTTAAATACACACAAAACGACATCGTTTGGCATCCAACTGCTTCGGCTTTTTTACGGCCTACAACTTTAAGGTTTAAACCTCGAGGCCCAATGGCCCAAAAACCCAAAACCACATCTCATCCTATATCCCCTTCTAAAACCCCCCACCACCACCACACCCGCCGCTGCTGCTGCCACCATCATGCTCTCATGAACACCACAAACCACTGGCCCAGGCGGGCCTTATTCCTCTCACGTGTCCTATCACGTGCCTTCTCCACCACTCCCACACCTTCCTCAACGTTCCCTCTGAAGCACGTGACACGATCCAACTTCGACTCCGTGCTCGTTGAACTCCGTTCTCACGTGCGAGCAGCCGACTTCGTGGCCATCGACATGGAGATGACGGGGGTCACTAGCGCTTCATGGCGGGAATCATTCGAGTTTGACCGGTTCGATATTCGGTATCTTAAAGTGAAAGATTCCGCCGAAAAATTCGCTGTTCTTCAGTTCGGCGTTTGCCCTTTTCGCTGGGATTCATTTAAGCAATTTTTATTGCTCAACCGTTAGTTTTCTCTTTCCCTCATTTGAATAAATATTGGTGAAAGGGTAAAAAAAGGCCCTTGAACTAAAATTCAATAATCATCCAAGCTCCTGTTGTTTTCGTGTAATGAGGGCTTAATTGCGTGAAAATACATCATAAGGGTTCAATTGAATGAAAATAGATGTTTAAGGGTTCCATTGATTTGAAATAGAAGATTCGATTGATTGCAATAAATTATCAAAGGCTTAAATGATTATTGAATTTTTATTCGAGGGCTTTTTTGACCCTTATGCCATAAATACTTAATACTTGTTAAGAAAATAATCCATATCAAATTTTGTTTTTCTTTTCTTTTGAAGTTTATGTTTATACTTATTGTTAATGCCATTTCATGGTGAAAATGAGGGGTCATTTCTTGTTATTTTAGAGAAAAAATGGTTTTGGATGGTTGAATTTAGCTTAATTTGAGCTGTTTTAGTTGTTTGATTGATGATAAATTAAGAAAGAAGAGGAAAAGAAAAGGGAATTTAAGTTCTTTACATGGAAAGATAGATCTTGCAGTTCTAAATACTCTAAACACAACACAATGGGATGATACAAAAATAATACGAAAAAAAGAGAAAGTGACATGGTTTAAAATTTTAGAAAAAATTGTATATGTATTTGGCAAAAACTAAAAGGATGTATGGTAAAGTTAACAAGAACAACGGGAGAAAGAAAAGGAAAAGAAAGAACTTTGGTGTAAATTCATTTTAATTGCTATGAGGAAAGGAAGTAGGATCTTTGTTTTCCCTTTAATCTGCAAAATTGAGTCTTTGAATCATGTTCTTATTAATGAATTCGACTGCATAATTTCCTTGACAGGCACAATTTCTTTGTATTTCCTCGTCAAGAGATTCAACTTGATGGGCCCTCTTATGAATTCCTCTGCCAGACAACTTCTGTGGATTTTTTGGCTAAACACCTGTTTGATTTCAATGCTTGCATACATGAAGGTTCTTTTACTTATCTTCCATGTCCCAATTCATCATTGTTTCCTTTGATGCTTGAGATACAGTTTCTTCTAAGTTGCCCTTACCTTGAGAATTGTCATCTCAGGAGTATCTTACTTATCCAGAGGACAAGAAGATGAGGCCCGAAAGAGATTAAAATCACTGTATGGAGATCAGTTAACTAATCCGTCGCATGATTTTAGAGAAACAATGGACTTGCCATTGGTCCGAGTGGCAGATGTTCTCTTCGCTGAAAGAATGAAGAAAAGATTGAGTGAATGGCGTGATGAGTTGTTACAACATAGGGTCAGTGGGTCTCAAGGTCATGGGGTTTCGGATGACTTAAATCAACAATTTCAAACAGTTTTCTTCAAGATGCGTCCTGCTCTGAGTTTGAATGGATTCACTTCTCATCAACTTAGTCTGATTCGAATGGTATATGTTGTTGCTTCTCTGTCTGACTCTATTTATAATGTCTTCTCATTTTATCTGATCTCCTATATTTAGCCTCTTCATTGCGGCTTTCATTTGGAAATATTCTTTAAGACCATTTTATTCTTGTATCATTAAGTTATAGTTTTAACAAGAATTATCTTTTCAATGGCTTTATATGAAGAAATAAGATTTTACTGCAGGTCACAAGGAAGCATTTCAAAGATCTTACTTATGTTCATTTCAATGGTGAAAGTTCCTCACAAGAATTAGTGGTTTATACAGATTCAGAGAGTGATAAGGATAGACTTGTGGTAAGATACACTACATCTGTAACGAAGATCTGTCAATTGGTTTCATATATTAGATGATGAATATTCTACTTTTCTTCTATATGCAACACTATTTCCTGTGTTCATGTTAGAGAAATTTCTAAAATTTTGAACCATAGATTCTATTCTATTTGTTTTCTTCCAGAGGTAGAATGGGTCTGCATTTTGCCTGGCAATGCTTTCTGAGAATTTAAGTTCATGAGTGCAGTAAATGGGAAAAAAAAAAAAAGCTGACCATGTCATGGATGTTGGTATGAATGTAATCTTATGCACAAACCTGATGGTGCTGAAATTACATACTGAGGCTATATAAATGGAAATATGAATCTGACTGCTGCATTTGGTGTGACATCATTTGCATGTTGTGATAACTCTTCTCCTGTGCCCCGATTTCCTGTAGGAGGAGGTGAAGAAAGAGCATCACAGAAGGGCAGAAATGAAGATAAATGCTGCAGTGGGGTTTCGTCATGTGATTGATCTCCTTTCCTCAGAAAATAAGTTGATTGTTGGTCACAACTGCATCCTAGGTATGCATACTAGTCTCAAGTTAGAGATGTCATATTAGTCAAATAGATTACTGAAATGCTTTTATTTTGGTGATACAGATATTGCTCACATGCACAGCAAATTCCTAGGTCCTCTTCCTTTGACTGCTGAAGAATTTGTCTCCTGCATTAACAAGTACTTCCCAAATATCATTGACACCAAAATACTATTGAATGCTGACTACACATTACAACGGCAGATAAAGAAATCTAGCACATCATTATCCTCGGCATTTTCCTTATTATGCCCAGAAATTGCTCACGGGTTTAAAAGTAAACTTCTGCCTTCTCAGCCATATGTTAAAGTTGAAGTCCATGTGGATGACATGAGGTTTGCCTTCCCTTTCCCAACTCTCCCTAAAATGTATAGGTTAAAAGCTGTTGATTCATTTTATCACAATAGCTGGAACTTCCCTCTCTATCCTCTCCCTTTCTCTCCTCTCTTAAATTCTGGCTAGTTTTGCAATCTCAATCGTATAGCTTAATATTAGCTCTTTTTTTTTTTGCATATTTATTAGAGAGATCTCATTACCCTTTATCACCCCTTGAGACTAATAAACTAAACACGGGCATTTTTTGATGGATGTTAGCATTAATAATGAATCTATAATGCTCCTTTCCCAAGTTGAGGAGCCAACTGTAGGTCCTTTTACACTAAAACTGAGCTTTAACTTGCAGGTCCTCTGATTGGAACTCTGGAGCCAAGCATGAAGCTGGCTATGATGCTTTTATGACAGGCTGTGTGTTTGCACAGGCGTGCAGTCACCTAGGCATTGATTTTCAACTTCATTCACCTTCTGAAAATCTTGCCCAGAATGAAAAGCTCCAGAAGCACGTGAACCTTCTGTATCTGAGTTGGATTAATGGAGACATTATCGATCTAAGGACTGGTAACCAGACTGCAGAGTTGTTGGGCTCTAATATCAAAAGAAAGCGATTTCCACCAGTCTTATTTGAGAACAGTGTTTTAATCTGGGGATTCCCATCACAGCTGAAACCTGGTGTGATAAGAGAATGCATCTGCAAAACCCTTGGCCCTACCTCTGTTATTTCCATCTACCGTATTGATCAAACTGCGGTCTTCGTTCAATTCAGCAAGTCGGAGTTGGTATCAGACTTTCTGATTTTGAAAGAAAGCCTGGAGCAAACTAACGATGCAATTTCGGTTTTGCATCCTCTTTCACAACTATTGGAAGGTGGAAATACTTATGCCGCTAGATATGAAACTTATAAAGAGATCTGTGCGTCACCTATGTCAGAAGTGTTATTTGCAGATCAAGCAGAGGCTGTAGGTATCAAATGGAAGACCGAATCGATACCATCCAATGTAGGGGAAAATGCATCGGATACCCCAGAGGCTGTTGAAAAATCCAAGAGAAGAAAGACAGAGGATGTAGGGAATGATTCATCAAAGAAACAGTTGACATGTGATGAGATCATTGATTCATTTCTTAAAGTGGAAAAGATTAGAAGAACCACTAATTTGTAACTTGGGCTGTAAGGCCATTTTTTGAGCTCGTTTCCCTCTTACTTCATTGTGTAATCTGTATGACATCGAGATTTTGGTATACAGATGTAGGTTCTGAATTCGAAATGAAGGTTACATTTTGATGGCAATTTTTAAGCCATCTTCTGTACATGAATAATACTTTGTCTTCCAAATATAATTCCTATTCTTGACCAGATTGCATGTCTCTTTTGAATGGTTAGTTTATTCTAATTATTTTCTGCTCAATTAAAGTATTGAACAATTAAACAAATAAATTTTGTTCCGAATATGTACTACTAACCAGTATTTTTTTTTATTTGAGATTATCAAAAATCAAACTCTAATCACTGAAATTAAAAGGATTGGAAGTGCTATTATATGAACTTCAGACCTGTAAGATGTTACCTCTTAAGGGTTATTTGCATGAATCAAATGAGTTAAACTCTGGGTTCATCATATGTTTTAGACTTTTAAGTCCTACATTCATAAAACTATATGTTTAACATACAGTTATGTTTGTTTTGATTGCATCAGAAGCTCATCACACTAACATTGATAGATTCTTTATATTATTACTCATTAGATTTGTGGAAGAAAAGGATGATAAATGGACACCCATGATTTGTTTAAGTACATGAAATTGAAAGATATTCTAAACACCTTTTCTCTTTGTTTCTGCTGATGGCAACATGTGATGAGGTATTGGATTGGAGGCATGATTCAAACAAGCTACAGATGGAAGATCAATGCAGGAGGCTTAAAAACTATAACATGGATCAAAGAGCTGTGAGTTCACTTGTCACATGGGAAGCAAAGAACTACTCAGGAAACAACTATGAAATTTGAATGTAATATGAATTTGTCAGTTTTGGTCGGTTTTGGTCTAAAGTCTCATAGTTTTATCCTACAAAGTCTCTACATATATAATAAAATGGATCTTCAGAATATCCTCTGATATATGGGATTGGGGTATTACAAATTAGGGGCAAGAGTCTAAATCTAACTCAACCAATGGAACGAATCAGATGAACTAGCAGTGGCAGATCAGAGAAGGGACATCTCAGAACTTTGGAAAGCATATTATCCTCAGATTACAGAAAGAGACCACATAGTTCAATACAGTACTTTTGAACTCAGACTAGTGAACTTGGCAAACTTAAACGAATTAACACTGTAATAATGCTCTAAAACACAATGAAAGAATCAAACAATCAATGAATTTTGTATCTGAGAAAATGAAATCTAACTCAAGCAGTTGTTTTGTGTTGTTAATCATCGGAAACAATGTCCTCAACAGTTAAGCTACAAGAGAAAGTGAGACAGGGTTTCATCTTTGGCACAGCTATTGGCTCTGCCTCATTATTAAGGATCTGAAGAACTCTTCTGATTGAAGGCCTCTCAGCACTATCAGGGTGTGCACAACTCAAACCTACAAGCAGCAGCTTCCTCATTTCTTCCTCTATGAAATCCCCATTCAACCTTTTGTCAGCAGCTTCAGTGATCCTTCCCTGACCATGCAATCCCCATACCCAGTCAACCAAATTAACCATTTTCTGGCTGTTTTGTTCCCTCTCAATTGGCCTCCTACCACACGCCACTTCAAGAATAACAACACCATAGCTGAAAACATCAGTTTTCTCTGTTGCTTTCCCATACTGAAGATACTCAGGAGCAAGGTAGCCCATGGTTCCAGCAGTAAGTGTTGAAACTGGACTCTTGTCATGATCCATCAGCCTTGCCAATCCAAAATCACCAAGTCTTGGATTAAAGTTCCCATCAAGCATTATATTACTTGTCTTTATGTCTCTGTGAATGACTTGCTGCTCACATTCTTGGTGCAGGTATGATAAGACACAGGCCAATCCAATAGCAATGTTGAGCCTATGGGACCATGTCAGCAATATGCCAGTCTCAGGTTCTGGATGAAGCACCTTATCAAGGCTTCCATTAGGCATAAAGTCATAAACAAGTAGCAATTCACCCTTCTCAGCACACCAACCTTGTAGCTGAACAAGATTTTTGTGCCTCAAACAAGCTATAATGGACAATTCAGCAAGAAATTCAGTTTTACCTTCATGGGATTGTTTTGATCTTTTCACTGCACCAACAGTCCCTGAAGAAACGAAAATAGCCTTGTAAACATTTCCAAATGCACCACGTCCGATGATTCTACTTGAGTGAAACCCTCTTGTGGCTGCACATAGCTGTTTGTAACTAAACTCCCTTGGCCCTGTCAAAATCTCTGATTTGAGACACTTTTCTGTTCTCATATCCATCCATTTCTTCACAGAAACATAACCAAAAACAACAAGAACCACAAAAAAGAAAGCTGGACCGGCAATCCCAAGCCCTAAACCAAGCCTCTTGTGGTGTTTATTAGTAGAATTTGACACTGGAACATCTGATATTATTGTAACTGAACTATCAGACACATTATGAGGATGTGATCTTGGTCTCACAGGAAGGAAACCAAAGGTCTTGAAACTCCAATTCTCAATCAAATGAACTTCAGTGCTTCCTTCTGTTGAAGCTGAAAAGCCAACAAACATATCCTCTTTAAGATAAGCAGAAAAGTCAATATCCACAGACAATAATGGCGTTGGAGGCTTTAAAGTTGAATAGCTCAAGAAAACATTCAAGACCCTCAAATCATTCTTGTAATCAATCCAAGCAGTGATCAAATTCCCACTCTTTAAATCAATATCTTGCAACAATGCATCAGCTGTCTTGATTGAATTGAGCTCGTTAATATCTAAACCAACATGGTTTTCATTCGGGTCATTGAATTGAGTATCAAGCTTGGTATCAAATTCAATGGCTAAAAACTTGTTCTTGGTCAATGCTGACGAGTTAACGAGACCAAGATACCCACCTGGACTCCCAAGAGTTTGGTTATCAGGTGAAAGAAAAAATGTTAAGCCATCACCAAAAGAGCGTGGATTGACATTGTTGATGGCAAAAGAGAAAGTTGTGGAAAAAGAAGCTGTGATATTGGATTCTTGGTCAAAAAAACGAATTGGTTTGCCATAGATAAAGCTGCCTGAGCTTGAACAAGGAACACCAAGCTCCCTGGTGAGGCCTATAACGCCAGTTTTAAGATGGGAATCACCAAGAAGAGTGAGGTTCCTGACAGTGAAGAATGGGAAATCAAAGGTGGTGTTTTCAGCCAAGAAGGTGAAGGGAATGGTGAAGAGAAGCAAGAAAACAAGAAGGCTTGTTGGTAGCATTGTTTTGTTGGGATCAGATTCTTGGAATGGAAATGAAACTACCAAAACTGGAGCTTTCTGCAATAAATGAAAGGTTGTAATTGATACAAGCTATGAAAATCTGAAGCTTCTGCAAAGAGAATTCATGAGAAAACAGAGAAAGAGACAAGAGAAGTGGGGAAATGTGGTTTAAACTGTTGGAAAATAGGCGCCTGTGGGGTTTTGAAGAAAAAGAAAAGAGAATATTTTTCATAGGTTCTTATATATATATATATATATATATATATATATATATATATATATACACTTTAATAATATGATAGTAAAACGGTTAGAAATATTGATGTCGATTGGGGGAATGGTGCTACAATTAGGGGCGAAAAAAATTAGAAAAAATCAGAATTATTGAAAATTGTAATGTTTGATTTAATTTAAATCGATTTTAATATTTGATTCGAATATTAAATATATATATTAAATTTAAATTGAATTTTGAATTTTGAATTAAAAAGTAAAAAATTCAAAAAATTAAATTAGATCAAATTATATATTTTATATTTTTATTAGCTTTATATATTTTTTAAATTTTTATAAAATAAAAATAATAATTTTATATCAAAATTTATTTAAAAATATTAAAATTTTATATTAAAATAATATATTAAAAAATTAAATTTGAAAAAAAATCAACTAAACCAATAAATTTTGATTAAATCAAATCAAATTATATTAAGAATCGATTCGCATTCGAATTAAATTTTAAAACTTTATAATATTATGTAATATTTAAAAAAATTTGAATTGAATTCAATCTAATTTAAATTGTTATCATTCATAATATAAATTATTTATTTGAGATAAAATGTGTAAATACGAATATTTTTGTATTATAATTTATGTTAATTTATTAAATACAAAATATATTTTTTAATATTTATTAAAATTATATATAATTTTTATTAAAATTTAAATTATACAAATTTTTTATATTTTTATATCTTAGATCCAAACTTATATTTGGTAGGGGTTTTCAAAAGTGACCGTTTTCAAGGTGGGTGGGGGCTTGTTAATAGATTATGGACTGTGCATTCTGATCAATTATTATTATTTATTAGAATTATTTCTGCCACAGCCACGTGAATAAATTTGATTCCTTTAACCAAGTTCACATTTGACCCAATAATGATGATAGGCTGACCCCACAAATATAAAATTAATGGGGTTGGAATTGAAATTGCAAAATAATATATTTATTATTAAATTTATAATTTGTTCATTAAATATTTTGTTCATTTACAGATTTACTCAATAACTTAAATTCAAACAACACTTTTTTATATAAAAAATAAGATGATATATAATTTTATTTTCAATTCTAAAATGATATTTTTAAAGGAATGAATTGCCAAATTTATATGAGTGAAACAAAGTTTTTAAAATGGAAAATGATTAGAAAAGGATTAAACAATTTGGACCCGATATCCTTAAATCCTTCATCCCATGAATGAATAATAATGATGCTAAATTCTAGTGGAGGATTTAATTTTTTTTAGAAGAGTATTTACTTATAATATATATAAAAATTTATTAATAAAATTTTAAATTTTACCCATGTAAATGATGTTCAAAAATTTTTTTTTAAGATGTTCATTGAAAGGTCTTTTATAAATTTTATTTTTTAATTTTTAAAATATCTAAAAAAGATAAGTGTCTAGCATAAAATTTTCTTTTAAATTTTTTTATTTTTTAATTTTTGATTATCTAGAGTTAATTATTTGTGTATTTATATTATATAAAATATTAAAATTTATATATTTATATTATATTTTATATAAAAATTATATGTTATATTTTATATTAATTAAAAATATAAAATATATTTTTATTTTATTAAATTTAAAAATAATATATAAAACTATTGTCACACTTTTTTCGTACCATATTAAACTGTTACGTCTGACAGCCCATTATAATGTAAATCTGTCACCGCTAAATTCCATGAGAAGTACTTACTTCAAGGTGGACCTTTTGGGCGGTGATTTGAAAAAGATTTGGGCTTGGAATGTCAAACTTTACAGCTTTTTGGGTGAATTGCAGACCCTCTAAGAATTTTTTAATTATATATATGGAATCTAACGGCAACATAGAAAATGGATCACAACGTAGAAAATGAAAATCCTAATTGCCATAGCATTTTCACGTCATGGAGCCGTTACAGAAATACACAATTTGTCCCCTACATATATGGGACACAATTTCTTAAATTTAAAATTGAATCTAAATTTAACAATTCGTCTATTTGAATTATTTTTTATTATATATAAATTTTACCGTATTTTTTATTTAATATAATTAAATTTATTATATTATTAGTTAAATTTAAATATCAATTTTAATAAAATTTATTTAAAATAAATTTCTTATTAAATTTTTTTAATAACTTCAGTAATTTTTTTTTAATTGTAGCTGTCATAACTTTATTATTAATTTTAATTTCACCAAAGTTAATCTTATCATTCATTTAAATAAAATTATATTGTTTCAACCTTTTTGTCTGCAAAACTTTATTGTATTTTACGAACAGGTACAAAAGTTATTAAAAAGATCAAATACCTCTTAAATTTATAAGATACTTCTGGGCTTCAAATTCTAGGAATTGCTATCAGCCAGGATGATGGAAGCAGTGTTTATGGAGGGATTGAGAACTGGTACAAAACTTACTTTGGATTACTTGCTGCAGCTTCAATGGCGCTGAGTTATTGAGTTGAATTATGTCATTGAACAATAAGAGGGTTAGACAACAGCCATTAACATTGGCAACTTCGAATTTGTAAGCTCTTAGCTGTTAGCAGTTAGGATATAAATCATTTGCTACATTTTTGGCAATCTTCAGCAAAGCAAAAGAAATGTTGGAATCAGTAATCAGTAATCACCTGTTCTTAGTCTTCCAGTAAGTCTCTGTTGACTCTGCCACTAAAAGCAAATATTCATTAGAATATTTCAAGTAGAAATAACAACGAGACAAGAGGGTTTTTTTTTTTCCGTTTTGAACTCAATTTAACTATATATAATAAAAATTTGATTCGATATTAAAATATTATTTTTAATATTTAATCCAATCATATTTAAATATGCATAAAATTTTAATTGACCTAATTTTATTTGAAATTAATAAAATATTTTATTAAATAAAATAATATTTTTAATATAAATATAAAATTAAATAAATTATAAAAATATTATATATATAAGGTCGAAGAGGGATGAGTTTGCTTAAAACCTAACTCCAACTTATTTAAAAATAAAAATTTTAATTAAAAAAAAAAATTTAATTCTATAAGGTCGAGTAAGGTCAAAACCTGATGAATTCAGAATGGATTACCAACCCCAATTTCAAGCCATGAAGAAAATGACAGACATAACTCACTTGAATGGAGAATATCTATAGATAAACCGACAATTCTGTGTGTTCATCTTATGTAAAATATAAAAATTGCATGATGTACAAAAAAAATGAAATATATATATTTTTTATTAAACTCTTATATGATTTTTGTTAAAATTTTAAATCATATATATATTTTTAATCATTTTTGTGTGATATCATTGTTTTAAATTGTCAATTCTATCCATGGAGGTTCGGTTTTTATAAATTGGTAGTTGCCTCAGCATGTGATTTAGGCCTACACTAGTTACCGATCCCAAGAAGATAAGGCCAGTGAAACTGAAGAGACAGTGTACCTTTATATCCTAAGCAAGAGCTCTCATTGAGTCAGCAGAAGATACAATGGTTTTCAAAACTGTACCATCCAATTTAACTGGCACGATTTTGCTGGAGCTTTCTTGGCAAGAGAACTATGAAAGAAAATACTTCTTAGTTCAACAGCAAATGACATAGTATAGATTTAACAGTTTGTACAATATCACCTTGAGCAATACTGAGAAAGCTTTCTGGGGGGAATATTATTTCTGGATCCACTTTTTGCTGGGAAGTGACAACTAGAGCAACATGATTTTTGCTGCAAAAGTCACCAAGAGTCAAAGACTGGTTTTCTGGAACAAAGAGCTGAAAACATCTTAAGCTGGAATTGGAAACTTATTTTAGGATGAAAATTTGAGTTACATACCTGGCCCATGAAGGAATAAATTTGCTATTGGGTTCATCATCATCTTCTTCTTCTTCTTCATCGTCCGAAACTTTGTATGGAGAAATATCATATGATTGTTCCTGGCTTGTATCTGCAATCAGGCTATTGCTCTCTGTTGCTCTATCCATGGTGCTCATTACCTGAGAAAGGTCAAGTCTCCACATGAGGCTCTAATGAAAAATATTTGACAACCATTGAAATTAGCACAAGAAATGCCCAAGAGATGGTTTCAGTTAAAGTGGAATCAATATAGCAAAATATATAAGCCTTGAATAAAGGAGTAATCGTCTTTAGTCTCCTTGATGTCACAAAACATTGCAACAAAGAGATGCATAAATCTGTTTGAAAGGTGTCGCAGTTGAATCCTAAAGGTCCATTTCATTAGTTTGTTGCAGCACAGCTGCTGTCAAGCTTTTCATAACAATTCTCCTTAAGTTGCACTCTCGTAAGAAAATCTCATTTCAATTGCAGATGTAGCTTTTTTTTAGTGTACACGTACTATTCTCACTGAAAACTGAGAGAATACTTGAGCACTTCATGCATAAGGCTTAACATTGTCTGATCAAAAAGCTTTTCAGATAGTTTAACGATGAAGAGACATAGCATTTATAGTTTAATATAGCAGTAATACTGAGAGGAACTCTTAAAATTCCTTTGATTTAAGCCAAAGAAGGGATAATATCTTGACGATAAATGACTTTTCCAAAAATAAAGATCTGAAAAGTATGGTGCTAAAAGAACTTTACCTTTGCATTATAATCTTCAATGGCTGTGCTAGCTTTTACAGCATCATAAGTTGAAACAACCGCTGCACTAAATTCCATCTCTGAAATTGTTCCTTCATTCTCGCCTGGTATTTCGTTTTGCATTTTCTCATGCTTCACTGCTTCATCATTAGGAACCTTCATTGTTTGTGCTCTCTCATCCTGAAGCAGATATCGACAATTAATGCCATTCAAGAAAGATTTAAGAACAAAACCTTGTTTACAGCATCAGTGGGTTTACCGGAGCTTGGCACTTCTTTTCTTTCTCATCCTTCTTTGCACATAACTTTTCAACAGGAGCACGCTGTTGCCTCCGTACATCCTCCATACGCTTTCGTTTTCTTTCTTTTTCCAACCTTTCTTCTTCTTCCCTCTGTCTCTTCTTTGCAGCCAAATCAGCCTCTTTTTTCTTTCGCTCTTCTTCTTTCTTTTTCTTCTCATGCTCCAACTGCCTCAAATTTTTTTGCTCCAACCTCGCTCGTTCAAGTTTCAAGGCCTCCTTCTTCATCTTACGATCATTCTCTTTCTTTTCTGCAAGTTTCTTTGCAGCTTCAGCAGCCTCCAGAGCCTTCACTTTAACATCTCTCTTCCCTAAAAGGAATTAAAGATAACTTAAAGCATCTGCATAATCTACACGTAATACAGCTTTCATAAAATGCTAGGGAGAAGTGAAAAAAAAATGATTACCAGTGATAATAGAAGCTGCTTGTTTTTGCTGAACAATTGGAATGAACGAAGTGACATTTGAAACTATATTATTGAACTTTGACTCCTTTTGTGAGAAATTTGGCCCACCTTTTCGCAGACTGGTTTTCTCAGATAGTTTTGGTTTACTGAACCTATTACGAAGTGATTCACTTGCCCTTTTGGTACCATTTTCCCCTGGTAGTATACTCTGGTTCTCTTTCAATTTCTTTGTACCTCTCCTCTTGCTGCCATTGTGTTTCTTAACCTTTTGCTTGATCCCATTCTCAGCCCCAGTGAAGCTGTAGGCTGTGTTCACAGAGTCCAGACTATCTCTAACAGTAAATTTTTCAGCTCCAGAAACTGGTGCAGGAATGTTTGGACATTCCCTAATCTCGGCAAGTGGTTCCCTTGTGACAGAGCAAGTCACAACTTCCGAAGCAGTGCCTTCCTGAAATGCATCAACCACCTCGTCTGTGTTCTCATTTTCTTCATTAATGCAGGGAAGCTCTGGATTTAGGCTACCTTGCTTCTCTGAACTACCAGAGTTTGATGGAATTCTATCCCAGAGCTTCCCAACAGGTGAAAGATAAGGTTTCTTTACATCTCCAGTAACTTGAGAACTAGAAAATGGCAAGCAATCAGAAAAGTATTCTCCTACAAAAGTATGGTTCATATCCTCCCCGAAGCAACTGGTGCTAACTTTAAGTTGACCTTTTCTATTATCATTTTCGGGAAGGGTGCTCCTCAGTTCCATGCATTCTAGAAGTCCATTGGGAACAGACTGGTAAAGATCAGTTGTTCGATGCAATCTATATGTGGTTGGAAATTGGGATAATGGTGTATGGATGCAAGCAGACTTGCAAAGCTTCTCCAGAAGGCTAGCACGTTCTATTGTAGTCTTTGGAAGGCCCAACTTATCAAAGCTAATTCCATCTCCACCAACGCATATTTGTCCACTGTCTGTCTGCATAATGAACCCCTCAATTTCTGGTCTGCTTTCATCAGCATTGATCAAGTCTGTAGGTGGTTGACACGGAGAACTAGAGGGACAAGTTGAAAACTCACCATCTTCTCCAGGTTGAGATTTGCTTTCTTTCTTGCTCCTTTCATCACAAGTCAAACGTTCAATATTTCCACATTCTGATTTATCCCCAACATTCAACAAAATTTGGTTCTCATCTGCAGTGCAGTTCCTTGTTGAACCAAATATAATGCTGGATGAATCTACTGCTCTTGTTTTCTCTGCTGAGTGATCTTCAAAATTTTCAAGGGTCTCTTGGGGCAAACTCGAGATAGAAGGGGTGTTTTCATTTCTGTCCCTCTCTTTCCAAGTACATTTCCCCTGGCAAGCACAATAATAAGACATTCGCTTAGATAAAAACTGTTCTCTGGCAAATAGGAAAGCAACCTGTGCAATTATAAATAATCTGTTCCAGATATGTAAGTATGCTACCTATGAAATGGCGATATAAAAGACCAGTAAAGAATATGCAACCTTCTAATAGTAACTGAGTTCAAAATAATATAGGCACAAAGCAAAAGAAATGATCAAGAATTTCAGATCAATTAGAAGAGAGATTAAGAGGAAAACTAGCAATCAATGGCAACCATCTATTGAGATTAACACTGTAAGTCTAAGCATAGCTGCTATCCTGATGACTTGGGAATGGCTGTGAAATCTTTTGCCTCCTAAAGTTTTTCACCAATTCAAGAGTAACCTCTTAAGAGGTAGTAGTATCATTGAAATTAACAGATAAGTTTAACTTAGTCAGTCGTTTTCATGACAAAGGTAAAAGTTAGTGAAAGTGTAAGCATTTTATAAAAGGAAGATAAAGTATATGAAATCAGTATCACATTGGAAATCCTAGTTATTAAAATAATAAGGAATTAAGACCAAAGGAAGATTCAGATCCGCCCATTATGTAACATACCGCATTCTGATCTTTTTCACCAACCAGAGACTTATTGGCATTTAATTGCAGAACATATTCCTCCTGAGATACAGAATAAGTGCTGAGATTTAAGATATGCTTTGGATTATCTTATCTAAAACTCAGTAAATACACTCAATTGGCTTTACCTTCAAGCTTAATGACAAAGACAGGGAATTACTTTGTTGACCATCAGTCTTCCTCCGCTTATGAGGCCATGAACCCACATTGGAGCCAGAATGTCTACCCAGCTGTAATGACTGAATTGCAACCTTATTTTCACTGAACTTTGCATGTGCGTGATCTAGAACTGAATCAACGCCATCAGCAATACATCTTCCCATTGAGTCTGCATTTCGATTATGAGAAGGACTTGACACCGTTTTCTGTTCCACAGAATGACCTTTAGTTTCTTCAATTAGTGCAGCACAAGGATGCTTAATTGCATCACTGGAAGTTACATCTGCTTTCCTTAGCAACGCAGGGCTACAAAATCCAGAGAAATAAATATTTGCTGAAATTGCAGGACCACAACATTCATCAGCATTAACATTACTTGCTTCTGGGACTGGCATTACAGATTTTACTACTTCAAGCTTCTCATAATCCTTCTCAAAGACATAATCCATCCCTGTATCAGTGTTTAAACTTGAAGTTCTACCTGGGCCAGAAGTCTTATTCAAATTTGTTTCAGACAGTTTCTCTTCTTTACTAAAAGTTTCTCGCTCGTCTGGGAACTGCTTTTCAAGGGATGAGTTGTATTTTCCTTGGTAGTGCACAGAACTTACTTCATCCAACTTATCTGCAGAAGGAAGTGGTGTAAGAGGCTTTTTCTCCAATGATTTGATCACTTCTTCACTCTCCGATACAAGACAAGAAGCTTCATTCAAAGTGGGCTCTCCCAAATCATCACAATCAAGTTGCCTGGGCATCACCATCTTAGCAGATGCAGAGTGTGGGTTTGTTCCTATGACTTCCATCTCAACTCTTCCACTCCTATTCATTGACTTTGCAAGAGGAGGACCGTTAGCACCATCCAAGTTAGATGCAGAACCAGCTGAAAGAGTCTCAACTAAATCATCAGAATCTGTATTAGTGTCTGCTACAATCACATCACATTGATTCAAGTCAGCCAGACCACTGTCATCGGCACAAATCTGGGAATTTGCTTGAGCGCCAGAAACTTCCTTAAGTTCAACTCCTTCAGACCTGTCTGATGACTTTAAGTATGGGGACCTTTTGGAAGCTTTTGATTTGGACCGTGTAACTTCATACTCCAGAGTATTAGAGGAATTGACAGGTTTAAACAAATTTGTACTACGATTAGCTTTTGACCTGGTTCTACCATCATTATGTTGATCTACAACAGCATTCTCTTTTGTTTTGTTGTCACTTGTTTTGGCCTTTATCCCACAACTTTGATCGGTGATGTCAGAAAGCTTAATCAACTCCTTAAGATCATTAGCATGGCAGGCCAGCTGTATTGATTTACAGATGCCATCATCCATGCTCCTATTGGGACAGCTATCCAGCTTTAAATGTTTATTCACACAGTTATGCTGTTGGCTAGAACTTCTGGATCTAGTTAATCTTCCTTGATAAACATTGTTTTCCTTTTCCTTGCTTCGGTGGTGTCTTGCTTTCCTTGAACCACAACTTTCATCAGAGATAACAGTAGGCTTTACCAATTCCAATAACTCATCGACAACATTAGGCTGTTGTTTTGATTTGCTGATGGATTCTATAAGCATATTGCCATCACACTTTGCAACATCAGAACTTTTTCCTGCACATGAAAGCCCATTTACAGACTTGGGAGATTGTACAGAACTTCTAGATCTTGTGATCCTACAAGAGTAAATATTTTCACCCCTTTCCTTGCTCTGGCATTGACCTCTTTCTTTCTTTGCTACCACACAAGTAACAATATTATCAACTGGTTTGACAAATCGCAATAACGCAGCAGCAGTCTCAGGCTGTAGTCTTGATTTGTTAATGGATTCTTTGAGCATAATACCATTTGCAACAGGAAAAATCTTCCCTGCACTTGTTGGACTGTTGACAGACCTTGGAGGTTGAACTGAACTTCTTGACCTTGTGATTCTACCGGAGTAAATATCTTCAACCCTACCCTTGTTCCTGCATTGACCTCTTTCTTCATTTTTCACTGCATAACTGACAGTATTACGAACAGGTTTGACAAATTTTGATTCCAGTAACTCATGAACACCATCAGGCTGTTGACTTGATTTGCTGATGGATTCCTCGAGCATCATACCATCCTGCTTTGCAACAAAAGAAGTGTTGCCTGCACGTGAAGGCCCACTCACAGACTTGGAAGGTTCGATAGGACTTCCTGATCCTGTGACTCTACCAGAGAAAACATTGTCACTCCTTTCCTTGCTTCTGCATTGCCCTCTTTCTTCCTTTCCCACCACACAACTCACAACATTATCACCAGATTTGATCAATTCCAACTTATCCAAAGGGTCAGACAGTAAAGAAGCAATCTTAGACCCTTTGTTTTGACTACTGCCAGCATCAACATTCTTTTCAAAACTCTCAATATTTTTACATGCTTTCGCACTATTTCGGTGCTCTAAAGCCCGTTGCCTAGACTTAGATCTCTGGATTCTTGCCAGAGATAAACCAGGGTCAGGACAAATATCTGAGGTCATCCCATCTCTACAATCTTGAGGAGGAGAAGTAGCACTAGGATCAAGCTCAACAGCTTTGCCAGAAAGCCACTGATCTAAGCCTTCATTGGAAGCATCAATCCGGGAGCATAAAACATGGGGTAACTGCACATTATCTGTTGTAACAACTGGCTGTTGGAACAGAGAACAGTAAGGAATGGAGGGTTGGGGATGTGGAAGTAAGAGTCCTGAGATACGATCTTCCTTATTCAATTCTGCAATTAAAAAGCAGACATTTCCTTATTTAAAAATCCATTAAACCAACTGATAACAAATACGAGACGCATAATTAAAGTACTTGCTTAATTAGGTTCCAAAATCGAAATGCAATCAAGAATTCAAATGAAAAGAAGACCCTTTTTTTGGCCAAAAATAAAAAGATCACTTTGATAAATGAATTTTGAACAAAGAAAAATTTTCAAAAACTAATTCAAGTTTATGTACTTGAAAGCAGGAAAAAAAAATCTTGAAATGAAGGAAACAATCCTGCAAACATTTTCTATTCTACGTAGAATCAGGAGTGATACCATTTCAGTTTGGATTGAATTGGATTAAATTTTTTAGATAATATATAAATTATAAATTTTTAAAATTCGATTTAAATTCAAAATGAATTTTCGTAGTATTAAAACTAAATCAAATTATATAAGTTCTATTCAGTTAATTGATTTTTTAAATTTAAATTTTTTATTTTTTATATATTATTTTAATATATTTAAACAAATTTAAATATAAAATAATTATTTTTATTTAATAAAAATTTAAAATATATATAAAAACTAATAAAAATATATAATTTGGTTCAATTTATTTTTTTTTCATTTTTTATTTTTTGATTTGAATCTAATGTATATATTTAATATTTGAATTTAATCTAAATGAAATAAAAAAATTAATCCAAATCAATCCGAATGCTATAATTTCAAATAGATTTTTTCTTTTTTTCATTTTTTTCTCACCACTACGTAGAACTAAGCATTAAATCAAAATTATTGAAGTAATTAAAAGGTAAAATCCAAACACTAATCGAATATTAGAATTTCAAACAAATTCAAAGAAGGAATTCATGAAGAAATTAAAGACGCCATTGCTAAAGAACACGTCAAATTGATTATGTAAAATAATAAAAAAAAAAACCCGAAAGAATCGAAAGAAGAAGAAATTTAACGATTTCAACGGAGAAGAATCAAATCTCAGCATTAATAAGTAAACTAAAACCACATTATCTCCAAGAAATTGTTGAAATGAATTAAAAAGGAAGAAATGAGAAATGTAAAGCTGAAAAAAGAGAGGAGAAGGAGATCACTGTACCGGTAATCTAAAATATGACATAATGACATTACATGAATATGATATGAAAAATGGATACCAATATTTTAACAACAAGAATACACAGTTCAGCAGGTCTAGAGATTACCGGAGGGAGAAGCGGAGAGGAGCCAAGGTGGAGGAATGAAGCCATCGATGAGACACTTGCTGGCGAGGTGTTGATCGAAGAGAAGGATTTGCTGCTTCGCGTGGTCGATTATTCGATTCTTCCTCTCGAAGATCTGAATCAACACCTTCTCCATCGTCGACGTTTCTCTTCTTCTTCAATGGCCGCGATTTTCCATCTACAGCAAAAGAAAGGACAAAGAAAAAAAATGGAGTTTTTTCGATTCTTTGAGAGAGAAAGAACGGCGCAGAGATGAGCGCGGCTCTCGAATTTGAAATTCAGGGGTGAATCTGATAATTTCTCGACTTTCAGTGGCAAAGTAGGTATTTCAGAAGTATCATTGACTTCTACGACGTCGTTTTATAGCTCCTTGAAAAAAAAAATTTAAATTCGATAATTTTAAATAAAATAAGTGACATGATAAAAAAATATTGTGAAAGGAACACAATTTAAAATTTAATAAAAATTATATATAATTTGTTAAAAATTAAAAAATTATTTTTTATTTAGTATATTAAAATTAAAGGTGTAATTGAGTTAAATCAATATAATTAAAAGGTCGAATTCAAATTTAATTTCAAATTAATTATTCAATACTTAACTTGAATCAATTTTCAAATTTAAATTCAATTCGATATAAAAATTAAATTATTTAAACCGACTCGATTAAATTCTTTAATCGAATAAAAAAATTTGATTCTTATGCTCGATTTTAAATTCAATTATTTGTATTTAAATTTGATATTAAACTCAAATTTAAATTGATAAATATAAATATAAATAAAATTATAATTTTTAATTAAAATAATTAAAATATATAAATTTAATTAAATTTATGAATTACTCGAATCAAATATTATAAAATTTAAATTTACATTATTTGATAAATTAAAGTATTTAAATTTAAGATCAATTCAATAATGATCAACTTAAATTCAAATTTTTTAAAAGCTAAATCTAAATAGCGGATAAATATTGGTATATTATTTACATTCTTTCCAAAAGTGAATTGCAACAAACGTGAAATAAACTAATAAACGAAAAGTCTGTCACAAACAACGCCGCTTAAAGTCAATTTACGTCAGGTATACGACGTCGTTATTGACACGGGAGATAATCAACAACTCCTCCCCTCTTTTCCTCTCTGCGTTTTCTTCGACTATAGAACTCTGTTTTTTTTTTTTTCTTCAGAATTTTATTACTAAAAATAAAACAAACCCATTACTTAAAATGGAAATCCCGTTGCCTTTGGATAAACTTTCTCTTCCACCAATACCCAAGTTAGTTCCTTTCCTTTCCCTTTTTTTTTGAATCAATTCTCTTATTTTTCAATGCAAATTACTAATTTTATTAAAATAATTTCTTTTTTTTTTAATGATCAAAGTGGAGATAAAATTAATGTAGTTTTAGTAGCCACTGGAAGCTTCAATCCTCCTACTTTGATGCACTTACGCATGTTTGGTAAGTTTTTATTTTATTTTTCTTTTTTTATTAGTTTATTTTTTATTTTTCTTTTTTTTATTTATTTTGATATTGTTTTATGGTTAGAACTGGCTAGAGATGCGTTGAATTCAGATGGGTTTTGTGTTATAGGAGGCTATATGTCACCTGTTAATGATGCATACAAGAAAAAGGTTAATCTTTTTTATACTTCACTGAATTGTTAATGATAGATCTACAAAATTTTAAAATATTAAATTGTTAATGATAGATTTCTGTTTGTTTATATTCGTTTATTAAGCTTAACAAACGAAAAGAACATTTCAAGGGTCGTCAATTGAAGGAACAAATCATGAATATAACAAATTTCATTCATATTCAGATCGTGTACATTCGAGAGGGTAAACGAACAAAGTATTCGTAGAACATTGCGTGAACAAGCTTGGTTTACGTTCATTTATGTTTATTTATTAAGTTTAACAAATGATCACAAATAATAGTTCTGGGTTTGTTAGTTCAACAAACAAATCATGAACATAGCAAAATTCATTCATGTGCGGTTTGTTTACACTCCTAACAATTGGTGTATAGAATAATAACCCGAAAACAAAGAAATTAATGGATACTGGCAACAGTGTATCTATCGGAGTTTATATGTGCTATGTTGTTCTATAGTTATATACAACAATTGAGTAGCTTTGACTGATGATGCAGGGCCTTATAGCTGCAGAACATCGTAATGAGTTGTGCAATCTGGCCTGCAAAAGTTCTGAATTTGTCATGGTTGATCCTTGGGAGGTACTATTTCTCTGTCTCCAGCTTTGTTTCATTGGAAAATCCGAGTTGAATTGTAAAGAATATCGATTGCATTGCA
Source organism: Durio zibethinus (assembly GCF_002303985.1). The sequence continues at coordinate 9,465,129 of NW_019168270.1, forward strand.
AATTATGATTTGCCTTTGTATCTTTCCAAGCTTGTTTCTGTAACCAACTCAAATTTTTATGCTTTTTTCACAGGCAAATCAAAGCTCTTTTCAGCGCACTCTAACTGTTCTGGCTCGAGTCAAGAGCTTCCTGACTGAGGGTGGACTGATACCCAAGGGTATGTATGCAGAAAGTTATGCTTGCTTTCCTTGCTTTATAAATGTTACAGACACACAGCGATACACATAATTGATAGTTATAGACATGCATACACTTCAGTTGCAAGAGTGGGTTGATACGGGATTACATTGGATGATCTGGTTTTGTTTTCCAGGAACTGTCGCCATGATCTATCATATTAATTCAACAATTTCACTACCTTTTTATTTATCTTCCCATTTAGCTCTCCTCCTAATTAGGGGTGTCTTTGAGTCAATATACTGTAAGGCTTAAGCTCAGCTTGACTTTAAAACTCGAGGCTTGAAATTCAACTCAAGCTCTACCGGGTTTCGTTTTTTATACTCGAACTTAGCTCATAATTTAATTAAGCCACTCAAGCTCGGCTCAATTAAGCTTAGTAAAATTGTAAATATTTGCGTTAAACATTATATTTTTGTAATTTACGTTTATATATTAAAAAAATAGAAACTTAATTAGGCTCGCAAGCTCTACTTGTTACCTAAGTAGCGCGAGCTTGGCTTGAAAATAAATGAGTCGAACTCAAGTGTTTTTGAGTCGAGCCCAAATAGCTCACAAGTAGCTTGACTCGTTTACACCCTTACTCCAAATGCTGTTTATATGCAATTTCCTCATTGTCCCATGGGAGATACTAACAGCAATATCTCTGGCTTTTTGCAGAAACCCTTAAAGTCATGCTTGTTTGTGGTTCTGATTTACTTCAATCTTTCAGCATTCCTGGCTTTTGGATTCCTGAGCAGGTATATGCTTATATTAGTTTGTAGAGAAAGGATTGTAAGAAACAGTTATTCCACATCAGCATGTCATTTCCATTCAAATCATGCCACAAAATCATGTTAATGGAAAAGTTAATCATTTATTACACATCACATGCACAAGTCTGTTGAAATAAATATTTACCATTTAATTATCACATGTGATGTGTAATAAGTAGTTGACTTTTTCCAATAACATGATTACGTGGCATGGTTTGAATGGAAAGGACATATGTTGACGTAAAGTAACTGCTTCATATTCCTCCTCGTAGTTTGTATGATATAGGTGTTATTGGATTGAGGGGAGATTTAAGTTATGATTATTTGGTCCAAATTCAGTGCATACTCTAGCATAAGTTTAATCTGAAGTCACTAACCTTATGTTTTGCATCGAATTTCAGGTTCGAAGCATATGCAAAGATTATGGTGTGGTTTGCATTCGCAGAGAAGGACAAGATGTTGAAAAAATCATCAATGATGATGAAATTTTGAATGAAAACAGGGTTAGTAGAATTTCTTTGTTCTCTCCAATTTTTCACAAGAAGCAAATCAAGGTCTTAGTTCCTGGCCATTACTCTTTAGACGATTTTTGAATTTGGTTAACTCAAGAGTACTTGTGTCGTATTTATTTTGTGTCAAATATATGTAAAATAAGAAAATTATTGTATCACAATTTGTGTCGACACAGGAATAGGAAACATATTTTTTTGGTTTTCTCCAAACTCATATATGGTTTTTTGTCAAAATTTTAAACTGTACCATTTTCATATATTTTTTCGTGTTCTTTCAGGATAACATTAAAATTGTGGATGAAATTGTACCAAACCAAATCAGTTCAACTAGAGTGAGGTAAAGAGCATTAGTTATGGAGCTACTAGATACTGAACCATATATTAAACCTTATTCTCAAAGCTAATATCAATGGAGGTCTCTTGTTTTCTTCATTTGTTTCAGGGAATGTATTTCAAGAGGATTGTCTATAAAATATTTGACTGTAGATGAAGTGATTGATTATATCAGAAAACAGCACCTGTACTTGAACTCAGATGAGAAATGAAGATCAACTAACTGATCATATTCATAATTTTTAATTCTTATCTGTAAAGACCATTGATGATTAAAGCTCTGTTTATCAGTAATGGAGTAATTTGTTTTCATTTGTATAGGAGCAACAATTCTAATATCTTACCAATCTGGCAGCCATTGATTGAACTGACTCTATCACTATTAGATTAAAGTTTTTAATCCTTATCTCTTTTCATCTTCCCTATCAAGGAAAGTTTAAAAATCCAATCTATAAGAATTGGTTTTCATTTGGAACATATCACCTACATTTATTATAGTGCAATTAATCAATTATAATTCAGTATTATATGAGATCCATGAAAAAGGAACTTGCTACATGTTTCCATAAATGGGTTCCAAATATTCTAGTTACTAATTTCAGATTAAAAGTTTATTTGAATGGATGACAATTCCGGTGAAATTAGAAATAATGACTGTGAGATTAGTTATTATATCGACAACATTAAAATTGATAATGAGGGTATGTGATTAGATGAAAACGTATTACAACAACAACAACAAATTAAGTCTTATATTTTATAATTTTAAAAAATTTTAGATCAATTGTATGAAAGGGGAAAAAAATTATGTTAGATCAATTTTTTGAATTTTTTACATCATTTATTTTTATCAACAACAACATTTTCATTTATTTTTTTGACCATCATAATTTTTTATTACTTGTATTCATATTTTTTATGATCTACCTCTATAAATTTTGATCTCTCTTAAATTTAAAAACTCATCTTTTCTAACTGGTGCACAAATGCAACCGTATCGATGAAGATAAAATCGGGTAAAACAATATTGAAAATTGTATGCAATTTTAATGTTACACTAAATCATGCTAGAGTGCTACTCTGACTGCTAGCCAAATGCATCATTTAATGCATTTGGGAAGCATAAAGGGGAATGCGATGGAATCCAAATACACCCTAAGCCAACGAAAACAAGAAATAAACCATTACATGTTTGTGCCAAACTTTGATCTTAAAGTATTTTTGGAAAAGTAAAAGAAAATAACGGTTAGAGGCAACGTCAAAAAGTGTTCTTTACGTTTGCATTCCAACATGTAAATCAAAATAGGTAAGATCCAAAGAAAAATAATAAAGAGAATTAGGAATAAAATGAACTTATTATAATAATACCTAATCTTTATATTTATAAATAAACAACGAGAAATTATTAAGAGACGAACATGATCAAATTGATATGACATTGAATATGTTAAACCAACCTAATATATCATGTCAACATAAACGTGGAAAATACTTATAATTGTTTGCTAAAGACTTCTAACAACAACAAAAAAAAAAAAATACTATACCCTTATTACCACTAAATGCCTCCAACAATGCAAGTCATCTATTTTGGTGTTGTAGCAAATTTGTCCGTCTATTAATCTTATCAAACATTATCTATCAATAAATAAATAATCTTATCAAACATTAGTACCAGATAAGAGGGCAGAAAACCAAGAGACTGAATTTCATTAATCCTTTATTTCAAACACAACAATTGGTTACAAAAAAAAAAAAAAAAAAAAACCAAATAAGGCCATCAAAGAACTTGCCTATCAGCAGCTTCAGCAACAATTGGCAATCTTGGCAACTGCCCAAACAAGCAAGAAGAGGAACCATAGATCAAACAAACCAAAAGGAACAAAAACACAGTGCTATCCAAGCTCATCACCAAATCCAAACCCAACCCTTCTCTTGGATTGAAACTCCTCTCCAACAGATCAGGAAATATCAACAAAACATCAAGCACAATAGCCTGCATAGTGTTAAACCTCACATACCTACTAAAATTTGGGTTCCTAACAACCGCAAAGTACAATGTTAAAAACACTAAAAACCCATTTAAAGGGAAGCTTTTGAACAGTTTAATGGCTGGGAAAAGTGGTTGTATCAGCACCTGAATTGGAGTGAACTGTGTTATAACATACTTGCCATATTGTATGCCATCAAAGAAGGGATAAAAATAACATAATGCTGAAATCAGCCTATCTGGGCCATCAGCTGAGTCATCACCACCTTTGGCTTGGACTGTGAAACGTTTTCTTCTTGTTAGGTTATTTTCTTTGCTGGGAAAGTTTGGTATGGTGAAAAAAAATGGGTGGTTTTTGAGAGATAAAATTGAAGGGGAAAAATGGGTTTTTTGAGATAAGGTTAGAGGAGTTGGTGGTGAAGAAAGATGATTGAATATAAGCATCCTGCTTTCAAGATTGTTTGGTTGTTTTACAGAACAACAGAAACTAGGTTAAGAGAGGAAGACGGGAGGATTTGTAAGGTCTTGGTTACTTCCTGCAAGGGAAAATGAGATAAATTTAGGAAGATTCTGTCAACATTTTTGCGTAGGGAGCACATCCGTTTTATAATATTACGAATTTCATTTATTTATTAAAGGCCAAAGATAAAAATTAAAAAAAAAAAAAAAAGGATCCCCAAGTGTAACCATCCAAGTTTTTTTTTTTTTTTAATAATTAATTAAAATTTTAAATATTTATTTTCATCAATTGAATCTTTATTACAAAAAATAATTAATTGTTTATGTTAAATAGAGATTTAATTAAGTAAAAATAGATGTATAAATGTTTAAAATTTTAATTGATTTGTAATAAAAAAATTCAAAATTTAATAAATTGTAATAAAATGTAAAAAATTTAAATAATTATTAAATTTTTATTTAGGAAAATTTTTTGACTCTTGTGCCTTTATTAAAACCATCTGACAGAATATTACTAAATGAATAACAGAAAATGAATATATTTCTCTCTTGGATTATTAGTCTATTGAGATGGCAATGCAAATAGAATGGACTTGGATTCCATGGATGAATTCAAATCTAAATATTATGGAGGGTAAATTTCAGATAAAATTTTCTTTTCTCTGAGAAAACAAATGAGTTGATCTCATTTTAGTTTTAGGATACATAATGTTAAGGAAATTTTTGGGTTTGATTAGAGCAGGATTGAAATTGATGTTTAGCTGGTCAGCTTGTTAGATCTGTCAAAAAAATAGAAGTTTAATGGTATCTAAATTAAGATTTCGAAATATATTCCGATGCTCAAAATAACAACGAAATATTTTGTTTACAAAAAAGAGAAAGTAAGTTAAGAAATAGATAAAAATATAATAAAATATATTTTACATATCTCGTATCATTTTCATCAGATGTGATAATAATTCAAATCAAATCATATTTGATTTAATTTAATTTTTTAAAATAATATATAATAATATAAATTTTTAAAATCTAATTCAAATTAAAAATTATTTTTTATATGATCTGAATCGAATCAAATTTTATTAATTCAATTCCATTTAATTCATTGGTTTTTAATTTAATATAAATTTTTAATATATTTAAATAATTTTAACTATAAAATAATTTTTTATTTTATCAAAATGTAAAAATACATAAAAATTAATAAAAATATATAATTTAATTCAATTCGATTTTTTTTAATTTTCACTTTTTTTTTATTTTAAATCCAATCCGAATTTAATTTATACATTTAATATTTAAATGTAAACCAAATCAAATAAAAAAAATCGATCTAAATTAAACTAAACACAATAATTTCGAATTGGTTTCTGATTTTTTTGATTTTTTCTTACCCCTGCCTCAAATACCTATAAAAAAGAAAAAAAGCCGGACTGAACGACGATGGAAGGATGTATAACTAGATTTACAACAAGGCTACAAAAGCTTTTGTAATTCCCCCTGTCCCCCGACAGGAAAAAATAAAGGGCAGGAAGATGTTAATCAGCTTAGAAAATGGTATATTACAAATCTCTGCTCATCAATCTGACAAAAGGCACAAAGTTATTCCAATTTTCAACCCTAAATATACCATCATTCATTCTGAAATAAGTAAATGATCTTACAACTTCTGTCTGCCGATTATAACAGTTTGAATGAATTCTCCTTAGTCCACTCTGCAAGAATTTTTAAGAAAGAGTTCAATTATCAGTTATGTTAGTCAGAAAATACTGGCAAAAATAGTTAAACCCATATACAGTTTTCGTTAAAATTATAAACTGTCACTTTCGTATCATGTTATCGAGTCGTGTTTAAAATTGTTAAGTTTAATCACAAATGCCATACTTATCCTTACCAGAAAAACAAGACTGTGTTAAGAATAAGATAGAATGATACCTTGTCATGTCGTTCGGTAGTATTTCTTCCGATCAACTTAATTATCCTTTTCTTTGAAACAGACTGTATCTGCAGTGAAACTCAAAAGGTCAAAGAAATTAGTCTTTGGCACAAGAGAAGCACATGAATGAGACAAGTTGCATCAGATATTCACACTCTTTAGCAGTTATAAACCACATAACAACCTCGTTTAAACTTCCTTATAACAGGCAACAAACTGTTTCCTCTATAGTTGTCACAGATTACAACCAAGTTCTCAGGGGAAGTACAGAAAGAAGGTAAAGCAGAATTGTTTCTTGAAATATTGTATCCTGGGAGAAACCTTTGAGATATTTTCATAATTATACCAGATGTCGAGAAAGGATTTAGGCTTTAAAGGTTACATTGATTATGATAAATATAACATATTAGTTCAGTTCCCTTTGTCTTTTTATCTTTTAGGCACCGGCGGGTGAAGCCAATCAAGCCCTAAAAGTACACAGAATTAGGCCCTCTTATTACAAAATTATGGAGATTGAACAATGCTTCTTTTTTTTTTCTTTTTTCTCTTTTCAAGGGGGAATATCTGAGAGGCTAGACATGTAAACATATTTCGCTAAATACCAGATAGGTTCGAGACATCCAGTTGTAATATCATATACAAAAATTCTTTAATCAATTATAGCAATGAATTCAGATAGAGGAATAGTACTGTTTGTAGATTTAAACAGCTAAAATTGCAGCAACTAAAATCACAAATTTCAAAATCAAAGAAGAAAAGAAAATTTTATCAATAACGAGATGATTCATGCCTGTTTCAGTAATCCTTCAGGACTGCAAAGATATGTTGGTGGGGTTTCACTGTCCATCATATCTAAGCAGCTGCAGGGAAAGTTAAAGAAAATGAAAAAGCTGGTAGAAATACGACTAAATAGTAAATATCTACAACTATCAGACAGGCACGAACTTAGATAAACGGAGGGGAGAGACAATGAAGTAGCATAGAACTTCAACAATGAACAAAGCCAAACTTCAAATGACATTGATGCTTGATATTCCCTAAGCATCTTATACTTCATCTTGTAAATTTTATCCTTAAGATTTTATCAATCTACAAAAAGAAAGAATCAAATTGGTTTCAAACTTTCTACAAAATAAAGTCTCATTCAGGAGATTCACAGTCCTGCATGTGGATAAGTCCACTCTATTTTCAGGCAAGTATCAGTTTACAGCAAATATTGCACCAAACTATTTTCAGTCATTAAATGAATAATGCATTATGCTAAGGATTTTAGAAAAGAAACCCAACCAAACAAAAAAATGTATCTATGTAAAGAAGATAGAGAAAAAAAAAATGAACTAACTAGGGATGAAATTCTCACGGAATATGCAAAGCAGCTCCATGGCGAGAAAATACTGAGACGACTGGATCATAACCATCCCTGAGAGCAGTGTTGTAGTAACCAGCAGTTAGTTCAGCAGGGTGCGATATAGTCTGGTACCACCAATAAATTCCACCAATTTTAGCCACTAACATAACAGAAGTTTGCTCATTTTCTTGGTATTTGTTCAGTATCTTTGCTGCCTTTGCAAGAATGGCATCTGCATGACAAATTAGCCTACCACTGTACCATTCCTGCAAAAGATCATCCCAAAGTCTGGTTTTTTAGGTTCTTAATAACTCTAAGTTTCCATAATCATGTTTAATATGAGGCAGGGTATTGCACACTGGGTTTCTGAAAATATGATGTTATAAGCAAATTACACTTTTCCTAATTAATATATACCTATGACTATGAGTAACCTTGGTCTAAACCAATATATAATTTGATAATTTCTGAAATGATTTGATAGCTACTGGTAAGGAAATAATGACTCCAAACAGAAGGAGATTTACCCCATATATCACCATTTTAGTATATGAATACCTTCTTACAAAATAAAACTGTTGTAGTAATGAAAATAACCTATCACTATGACTGTCGAGGAACACTAAACTCTGTACCACACTTCTGTATTGCAAATATCTTGGCAATGCATCAAATTCAAATGGATGGTTTGAATCTTTGTCAGTTAATGTATTGTGACAGCAAAGATAGAGATAGTGCATGAATGTTGTAGAATATTATTAATCTGCCATAATTTATATAGAACTTTGTCAGACATATATCTAGTATGAAAATAGTAACAGATAAAGCATACATACCAGGAAGAAACGGCCATAATCAGATAGAAAGCTTTCCTGTCCCTCTTCAAAAAAGGGTACCCCTGATGGAAGACTGTTGTAACAGCCAGCATTCTGTGGCCCTCTGTCCCCCCATTGAGGCTTTCTTTCTCGGCATGCTGCCATCTTTAAGTCCTTCATCCTGTAAGCAAAACTATCTTGAGAATACTGAAACAACTGAGATTGCATCATAGAATGAAAAAGGTTTAAACCTACATGTACTTATCATAACACTGGAATTCACCAATGCCAGGGAACTTCCATCTACCATCACCAAAAGGATGAGCAGGGTACCTGCACTAAGAAAATCATGCAATGGCTTCATAATTATGTTTCAACAATAACTTCACAGTTTGAACAAAAAGAGGGAAAAGAATGACATAAGAACCATATAGTACCTAAGTTCTCCAGAGGGACCAAGACCAATGCTTATTTCTTCTATTACACTTCCAATATAGGATTCGAATTTATCAACAAAACTAACCATGAAGTCTTCATAACATTGGAGGGCAGTCCGCCCAGATAACAGAGGAACTTGGTCCACCCCTAGTGTAAGATAATCATTGTTGGAGAAGCCATGTTGGTCTCGATAGTATATGTCTTTATTTACATCACCAATCTGAGAGCAAAAGAAAGTATTAGTTAGCGGTACATTAGCAGTCACAATAATCATAATACAAATAAGGTCGTCTTTATATATTTCTCATTTGGTAACCTTTTCACTGGAGTAGCTTCATACTAATTGGAAGACTTAATGGAGTCTTACCTACAGGATTACAATAGTAGATTATCTACCACAAGGGATTGGTGGTGCAGGTAAAATAAATGACATTTTTCCATCCTAATTTATGACTTTACTGTTGGTGGATTGAATTGGAAGATTCCTACCAGTCTGATAAGTTACACCAAAACAAAACCTTCAGTACAAACAGTTAAAAGGACCATAAATCAACCATGCAAATTATAACTCAGTTTGCAACTATATGGCAGCATAACAAGTAAATGGGCAAACCTCTAAAATCCACAGTGGAAGACTCACACCCCCTTTTCCATTAGATGAGTGAATATTTGAGTGAAAAGACAAGGCAACATGCAACTTTAGCCCTGAATCAGATATCAATTTAAAAAGCTCTTCATACAGAGACCAACTGTAGTCAAAAGGAGAAGAACGCTCCACTATTCCCCACCAGACCTCAACTCCAATTCCGTGAACACCTGCCAACTTGAGTGCTTTTAGAGATACAGTTAAGGCCTTGATTCTGAAACAATAAAGCGCAAAATGAAAACCGTTTTATTTTCAAAAGCAAAACAAAACATATTATCTAAGATTTAAAGAGAAGAAATCAGATCCTATAACATGATCATGTTAATTAGGATAAAGGTGATTGTATTCTCCTTATTTTCGATAGTATGATGAAGGCATCGAGTCAGCCTCTCTTTTAGAAATGCTAAACCATAACATATAGTGATAATCAAGCAAATGTAACATCAAAAGCTTACTTTCTAATCCTTGGCCTTCCAGAGGCATCAAAAGAGAATGCATCCACAGGCATCATTACAAAAATAGGCACCCTCTTATCTTTTGATGATTCCAGTATCGTGGATCTCGATTTCTCTCGAGCATCCATGCTGCAAGAAATCAATACTAAAACATCAGGGCAAGATACAAATCATCTAAAGAAGAAAGAAAAAAATACCATAAAATTTTTAAACTCCGTAGATTGGCTAAGTGATATTCCAGCATCACAATCCAACCAACTTAAGCAGGAACTTGTCCGAACAGAGACAACCCTTTTCCAGGAAAACTAAAACATGAACAAGAAGTTATACTGAGAAACACTTATTATGCCAAGAGCAAAAACAAATGTTTAGGTCATGTTTGATGCATAGGATGGTTGATAGGATGGGATGATAATCATCCTATACTATGTTTGGTTTCTATCTAAAGAAAGAGATAGGATTGTAAGAAAGATTAATCAACCGCTTAGCATATCATGATTTAATCCTCCCAAAGTGGAGGGGATTATTTTAATCCATTGAACTTACATGTCTTATTATGCCCTTAAAAATTACATTAATAATTTAAATTCTATAAACTTTGAAGAAGGATATTTTTGACTAATAAATAAATTATCCTATCTTAATCCTTACATACATCAAACACAATATAGTACAATATTATTTAATCTAATGCTAATCATAATATCATCTTATCCTATCCGATTATAATCTTATGTACCCAACACAGCCTTAATTCACTTTACTAAGATAATTTCTCATCCATTTTCTCGTTAAAGTGTCACAAATTCCAATACTAAACGGAATTTCCTATACTAATCACTGATAGGTTACGTCTCTAACAATCAAAAGCGTGACTTTATCAATTCAAAATTTGATAATAAGGCATTACAAATGTTTTCTTCTTCTATTTATTAAATACATAAATAAATTTTATTTTAATTTGATATTTCAGCTCTAAAAAGAAACTTATTTTGATTTTTATAAATTCAAAAATTTTCCTTTTTCTTTTATTTTCTTGTCAACCAAACATTAACTGCAATGTACAGCTCAAAGATACGAAAAATCCAAAATTTTCTCATAAAATTAATGCTTCAAATTCAGCCCTTCGATTATCAAAATTAATTATAAGAACACGGACATCAAAATTTTCATTTCGTATCAATTTCTCGGTAAACAAACAGAAAGGAGAGAGATAACATGAAAATGTAATTCACCGACCTAATAATGCGACGGTTACCAGCAACGGATCGCCATTTACTACGGAAGAAGCCGTTTGTGAACATGCGGATCACCGAAACGTTTCGAAGAAGGAAGTTTCGGTTTTTCATTGAGTCACGATCGAAACTCACTTTTGCGTTCAAAGTGTAGTAGCAGCCTCCACACTTGCACGCCATCTTTGTTTCTTCTTCTTCTTCTCATAAATTCTCTGGCTTTGCAGAGAGAAAAGAGCAAAAACCAAAAAAACAATTAATTGTGAAAGCTGATTTTTCTTATAATTTTTCCTTTTTTTTTTCCCTTTTATATTTTATATTTTATATTTTTAAAAAAAGTTTTATGGAAAGTTTTGTAGTTTTGCCCTTGAAGTTCACCAAAATATTGAAAGTTACCCCTTTTTTTGCCAACTACCTAATTTACTGTCTGATTCAATGAATTGATTGTATTAGTAGTTTTTTTTTTTTTGCATAAATTGCTTTATTTTTTCAATTTTTATTTATTTTCTTATATGAAAATTTTGCAATTTTTATTAAAAATAACCGCATAAAAAGTTTTGTTACATAGATAAATTATATAAAATTTCAAAGAATTTGAATATGCTTTTATGTTTTATTTAAATAAAATATTTGTGTTGAAAATTATAACAAAGTTTTCATCTTTCAATAAACATCTATGAAATTTTTGTGATTGGATGTTGTTTTTAATTTTTTTAATTTTTTATTGAATTTTCATTTTTTATTTAATCAATTTTAAGGTAAAATTTTATAAATTTCATCTAAAAAAATTTACCTAAAATTTTCTTTTTAAAAAAAAATACCATATTAAATTATTTTTAATGTAATAGAACTAGCACACTATTCATCAATTATTGTATTTATTATAAAAACACAATAAATGATATTTTAATTAATCTTTAAAATATTAAGATGCTTCTTAGTAAAACACATTTTTTTTTAATAATTAAAATTCAGTATTTTTTTTTTTTTCATTTTACGATCTCCATTGAATCTAATTTTGTTTTCCAAATCTTTCATCTCCCAATTTTATCTTAATTCTAATAGATACATCCCAATGAAATATTTGATTCAATAATTGATAGATGATTTTCGTTTCAAAAGTAGATTTAATTTTTTTTTTCAAATAACATAATATAAAAAAATAAATATTAAGTTAAACAACAAAAACAAGAAATTCAAAATTTAAAAATAAAATTCCTAACGTGAAAATGGTTATCCAAAAAAATTTGATAAGAAGAAAAAAAAAAGGTCATTGTTGACAATAAAACATTGCTATTATTGAAGTAGGTTACCTGCAGTAAACGACAATCAAGCCTCATCCCACATTTTTTTTTATTTGCAATTAGAAGTAAACTTAGCAGCCCGGTAAAGTTACAAAATTCTAGAATATAATCATTATGACATAACTTAATCTTTAAATTTTCACAGCAAAATTTCAAATTACAAGTTCATCACGTTGAAGAAATTTTTGATATGACGACAGCGACATAACGGGAGGTTGAATTAAAAAAACGTGTTATATTTGTTACATGAAAAAAGTAAAAAAAATTAGAGATAATACTTTAAAACGTGTTGCTATAAACTTCGAACTATATGATATTAAGAATTAAAATTTGGATATTTATGGCCGAAGAATAATAAGAATAAGACTTTACTTGTTTTTATATTTTATTATGTAACAAAATAAAAAATTATATATTCTTTCATTTTTATTGAACAAAAAAAATGAACAGTTTTAAATTCTATAAGATTAAATAAAATTTTTATTGATCCTTTGATATAATTGTTATGTTTAGTATGTGATTTGTTGGGATTTTAGGTTTAGAATTCAAAAAAATTGACGAACTACAATATAATTTAGTAACTAAAGCATTAATAACCAACTCATCACTTTGGGATTATTTAGATCCAAAAAGGCAAACAAGATATGATATATTGGTCATATCATTATAGCAACTTTTTTTTTTTTTTTGCATTAAGTAAAAGAAAAAAATTAACTTGATTATGGATATATCTAAATTATGAAGTAAAATAAAAAAAATATAAAAATAAATAGAAAGACGAGAGAGAGAAAAATAATAAAGAAATGATATATGATTCGTAAGTCATTCAAATTTTCAAAAAGGAAAGAGACAAGAAAAAAAAAGAGGAAGAATAAGAGAGAGAAAAAGGATTAAAAAGAGTTTTAAGAATTTAAAATGTTATATAATGGTTTAATTTTCCTTTTTATATCTCATAAACGATAGCATGGATAGTTGACAAATAACTATCTATCTTAAGTTATATGTGAATGTTAATAATGTAGTTGTTAAAATGTATATTATATTTAGTTGACTTATAAGGTTGAGCTTTATTTTCGGTTATATCTCGTGGGCTATAAATTCATTTATACATTTGTATATATATATATATATATATATGTATTTTACAACCCTAGAAATAATATTATTTTTCATTCTTCAAGTCATCATGGTATCAAAGCTTTCGGTGACTGCTATTTCTTTTTGTTTTGGGTCACTTTGATTTGCTATTGTTTGACCTTTCTTTTTTTTCCTTTAATGAATGGTTGTTGCATTTTTTTTTTTTATCCTTTTGAGAAATTAAGTGGAATTGATTTTTGTGCCATTGACTACAGCTTAGGTTTGGTGAAATTGGAATAACCTTTGTCTTGTCCTACTTTTATTCATTGGCTACGGGTTGACTAAATACTTTATTGGTTCTAGATTGTTCACCTGTGTAATTGGCTTGTCTGTTTCACTTATTACGAGTTGATCAATTTATTGGCTTGTTATAGGTTGATTAGAGTTTTGGCTTTGAATTGTTTTTCTTTCATGGCTCTCAGAATCATCATAACCGATTATAATGAAATTAGATGGAACAAATTACACTTATTGGTCTTATTTGATATAAAATTTTTTAAAAAGAAAAAGACTTTGAAATATGTTACAAGTGATAAAAAATCTTCGAAAGCTCTTGACGAATTGGAAAATTTTGTATCTGAATATGAACAATAGGAGATTAATTAACAAAATTATTACTTGGATTGCTAATACTGTTACTCCTTCAATTAGTATACAACTTGGAAATTTTAACACTTCTAAGGAGGTTTGAAATTTTCTTGAAAAACGTTTATGTTCAAACTGATTTTGCACAAAGATATAAACTTGATTGGATCTTGCTACTTTGAAATAGAAAAAAAAAGATAATCAATTTCTACTTTTCATTATGAAATGTCGATTATTTGGGATCAATTAGCTCTTATGGAACCTAATAGATTGTTGATGTAGAATTATATTATTGATATAAAAAAAAAAAGTCATCTTGCACAATTTATAATGGCACTTCAAGATGATTTTGAGTCCATTCATGCTTCTATTCTACATTGTGTCATTTTTCCTTATGTTGATGTTGTTTGGTCAAAATTGATGGTTGAAGAAACTATGAGAGGCATTCTCAATCAATCCAAAAGAGGGGATGATACTATCTTAATAACAGCTACACATTTGAAAAATTTTATCTCTAATTCATTTGGCTCATCTTAACAAAGGGATTCTTTTAAGATTGAATGTTACTACGAGTTGGGACGTACAAAGCATAATTGCCTAAAATTGAAAAAAAAATTGGCTTGCATAAAATAAGTCGAGTTGCTGCTGTGATGTCGTGTACAAAAACTTTTAATGTTAACTCTTACTCCACTACAAATCAAGCTCAAGAGATTATTCGACAAGTTATTTCTAGTATAAGTAACAACTCCATGGGTAATAATTTTTCTACATATGTATTGTTAACTACTCTATGTATGAATTCTAAGGATTGGATCATTGATTCTGAAGCTTTTAATCATATGACTTTTGATAATTCTATCTTTGACTATTCAAGTCCTATTATTTGTTCACCTTTTATTCATACTGCTAATGGTTCAAATATGTCTGCTTCTCATACTGGCTCTGTCTCATATTTTAAAAATGTTTCTTTTGATAATGTTCTTTTGGTTTTATCACTTTCCATGAATTTGCTATCTGTTGGTCAATTATGTGATCAAAGTCTTGATGTCATTTTTCGCTCTCGTGGCTATGTGGTGCAGGATTGCTTGATGAGAAAAGTAATTATGATAGGTCTTAAAATTGGAAGATTATTTATTTTGAAAAACTTACATGTGTCACATCGTCCATTTGGTCAATTTGATCATCTTTTTGTGTGAAAATCCTTATTAGTTTCTGGTGTTCAAAAGCTTTCATCTTTTTCCCTTTAACATCATAAGTTAGGACATGTTTTTTGTTCTAGACTTCAATATATGGTATCTAGTGGCAAGTTGGGTTATGTTAAGTCAGAAACGTCCAATAATTGTATCAATTGCAAACTAGCAAAATAGTTTGCTTTACCTTTCAATAAGTGAATCAATTTTTTATCTTCTTTTATCTTGTTCATTTTGATGTGTAGAGCCCATCTTTTTACCTACTATGGGAGTTTCTTGTTATTATGTTATTTTTATTAATGATTATTCAAGGTACACTTGGATTTATTTGTTTCGGTATTGTTTGGATTTACTTAAAATTTATCATGATTTTTTTGCCATGATCAAAATATAATTTTTTAAAACAATTAAATGTTTTCGTGCTGATTGTACTGAAGAATACCAATCAAGTAATTTAAAAGAGTTTCTTACTTTTTAAGGTACTCTTCTTGAATCATCTTATACTAATACACTATAGCAAAATGGTGTTGTTAAAAGAAAACATCGTCATCTCATGAAAACCACTAGAGCCTTGTTATTATCTTCATTGGTTCTTAAAAAGTTTTAGGGGAAAGCTACACTTATTTAAATTTATGTTATTAATCATATTACTTTTTCTGTCATTGGTGAAATTTTTTTTTTTGAACACTTGTATAATAATACTCCTAGTTATTCTGAGCTTCATATTTTGGTTCTACATGTTTTATTTCACCTTCTAAAGTTTAGTGTGACAAATTATCTAAAAAAATTATGATTTATGTGTTTTTAAGATATGGTATTGGATAAAAAAGATATCGTTACTATGATCCTATTTCACAAAAACTTCATGTTTCTCGACAAGTTACTTTTTGAAAAAAATATTTTGATGTATTCATTTGCCTTGTTTTCAAAATCTATCAATGATCCTCATGAGTCTTTAGTCTTTTTGATCATTTCGTTGATTTAAATGAGTTTAATTAATCTTTTCATGTGTCTCAATGTTCTCCAACTCTTCAGTAAATTCATCCAAATGAAGCTGTCCCATTACTAACTTTACCATAAGCAATCATGCACTACTATTGTCTAATTCGATAGAGTTGTTTGACTCTACCATAAGCAACCATGCATTGCCATTGTCTAATTCGATAGAGGCCATCTGTCTAGAACCTAGA
>NW_019168270.1:9482631-9553264 GCF_002303985.1 Durio zibethinus
ACATTAACTGCAATGTACAGCTCAAAGATACGAAATCGCAAAATTTTCTCATAAAATTAATGCTTCAAATTCAGCCCTTCGATTATCAAAATAATTATAAGAACACGGACATCAAAATTTTCATTTCGTATCAATTTCTCGGTAAACAAACAGAAAAGGAGAGAGATAACATGAAAATGTAATTCACCGACCTAATAATGCGACGGTTACCAGCAACGGATCGCCATTTACTACGGAAGAAGCCGTTTGTGAACATGCGGATCACCGAAACGTTTCGAAGAAGGAAGTTTCGGTTTTTCATTGAGTCACGATCGAAAACTCACTTTTGCGTTCAAAGTGTTAGTAGCAGCCTCCACACTTGCACGCCATCTTTGTTTCTTCTTCTTCTCTCATAAATTCTCTGGCTTTGCAGAGAGAAAAGAGCAAAAACCAAAAAAACAATTAATTGTGAAAGCTGATTTTTCTTAATAATTTTTCCTTTTTTTTTTCCCTTTTATATTTTATATTTATATTTTTAAAAAAAGTTTTATGGAAAGTTTTGTAGTTTTGCCCTTGAAGTTCACCAAAATATTGAAAGTTACCCCTTTTTTTGCCAACTACCTAATTTACTGTCTGATTCAATGAATTGATTGTATTAGTAGTTTTTTTTTTTTTGCATAAATTGCTTTATTTTTTCAATTTTTATTTATTTTCTTATATGAAAATTTTGCAATTTTTATTAAAAATAACCGCATAAAAAGTTTTGTTACATAGATAAATTATATAAAATTTCAAAGAATTTGAATATGCTTTTATGTTTTATTTAAATAAAATATTTGTGTTGAAAATTATAACAAAGTTTTCATCTTTCAATAAACATCTATGAAATTTTTGTGATTGGATGTTGTTTTTAATTTTTTTAATTTTTTATTGAATTTTCATTTTTTATTTAATCAATTTTAAGGTAAAATTTTATAAATTTCATCTAAAAAAATTTACCTAAAATTTTCTTTTTAAAAAAAAATACCATATTAAATTATTTTTAATGTAATAGAACTAGCACACTATTCATCAATTATTGTATTTATTATAAAAACACAATAAATGATATTTTAATTAATCTTTAAAATATTAAGATGCTTCTTAGTAAAACACATTTTTTTTAATAATTAAAATTCAGTATTTATTTTTTTTTTCATTTTACAATCTCCATTGAATCTAATTTTGTTTTCCAAATCTTTCATCTCCCAATTTTATCTTAATTCTAATAGATACATCCCAATGAAATATTTGATTCAATAATTGATAGATGATTTTCGTTTCAAAAGTAGATTTAATTTTTTTTTCAAATAACATAATATAAAAAAATAAATATTAAGTTAAACAACAAAAATAAAAAAAATTCAAAATTTAAAAATAAAATTCCTAACGTGAAAATGGTTATCCAAAAAAATTTGATAAGAAGAAAAAAAAAAGGTCATTGTTGACAATAAAACATTGCTATTATTGAAGTAGGTTACCTGCAGTAAACGACAATCAAGCCTCATCCCACATTTTTTTTATTTGCAATTAGAAGTAAACTTAGCAGCCTGGTAAAGTTACAAAATTCTAGAATATAATCATTATGACATAACTTAATCTTTAAATTTTTACAGCAAAATTTCAAATTACAAGTTCATCACGTTAAAGAAATTTTTGATATGACGAGAGCGACATAACGGGAGGTTGAATTAAAAAAACGTGTTATATTTGTTACATGAAAAAAAGTAAAAAAAATTAGATACTACTTTAAAACGTGTTGCTATAAACTTCGAACTATATGATATTAAGAATTAAAATTTGGATATTTATGGTCGAAGAATAATAAGAATAAGACTTTACTTGTTTTTATATTTTATTATGTAACAAAATAAAAAACGATATATTCTTTCATTTTTATTGAACAAAAAAAATGAGCAGTTTTAAATTCTATAAGATTAAATAAAATTTTTATTGATCATTTGATATAATTGTTATGTTTAGTATGTGATTTGTTGGGATTTTAAGTTTAGAATTCTAAAAAATTGACGAACCACAATATAATTTAGTAACTAAAGCATTAATAACCAACTTATCACTTGGGATTATTTAGATCCAAAAAGGCAAACAAGATATGATATATTGGTCATATCATTATAGCAATTTTTTTTTTCTTTTTGCATTAAGTAAAAGAAAAAAATTAACTTGATTATGAATATATCTGAATTGTGAAGTAAAATAAAAAAATATGAAAATAAATAGAAAGATGAGAGAGAGAAAAAATAATAAAGAAATGATATATTGGTCATATCATTATAGCAACTTTTTTTTTTTTTTTGGCATTAAGTAAAAGAAAAAAATTAACTTGATTATGGATATATATGAATTGTGAAGTAAAATAAAAAAATATGAAAATAAATAAAAAGATGAGAGAGAAAGAGAGAAAAAAAATAAAGAAATGATATATGATTCGTAAGTCATTCAAATTTTAAAAAAGGAAAAAGACAAAAAAAATGAAAAATAAGAGAGAGAAAAAGAATTAAAAAGAGTTTTAAGAATTTAAAATGTTACATAATGGTTTAATTTTTCTTTTTATATCTCATAAATGATAGGATAGTTGACAAATAATTATCTATCTTAAAGTTATATGTGAATGTTAATAATGTAGTTGTTAAAATATACATTATATTTAGTTGACTTATAAAGTTTAGCTTTATTTTTGGATATATCTCGTGGGCTATAAATTCGTTTATACATTTGTATATATATATGTATTTTACAACCCTAGAAATAATATTATTTTTCACTCTTCAAGTCATCATGGTATCAGAGCTTTTGATGACTGCTATTTCTTTTTGTTTCAGGTCACTTTGATTTGCTATTGTTTGACCTTTCTTTTTTTCCTTTAATGAGTGGTTGTTGCATTTTTTTTTGTCTTTTTGAGAAATTAAATGGAACTGATTTTTGTGCCATTGACTACAGCTTAGGTTTGGTGAAATTGGAATTACCTTTGTATTTGAATATGAACAATAGGAGATTAATAATAACAAAATTATTACTTGAATTGCTAATACTGTTACTCCTTCAATTAGTATACAACTTGGAAATTTTAACACTGTTAAGGAGGTTTGAGATTTTCTTGAAAAACGTTTATGTTCAAACTGATTTTGCTCAAAGATATAAACTTGATTGGATCTTACTACTTTGAAATAGAAAAAAAGATAATCAATTTTTTATTTTCATTATGAAATGTCGATTATTTAGGATCAATTAGCTCTTATGGAACCTAATGGATTGTTGATGCAGAATTATATTATTGATATAAAAAAGAAAGTCATCTTGCACAATTTATAATGGCACTTCAAGATGATTTTGAGTCCATTCATGCTTCTATTCTACATTTTGTCCTTTTTTCTTTTGTTGATGTTGTTTTGTTAGAATTGATGGTTGAAGAAACTAAGAGAGGCATCCTCAATCAATCCAAAAGAGGGGATGATACTATCTTAATAACAGTTATATGTTTGAAAAATTTTATCTCTAATTCATTTGGCTCATCTTAATGAAGGGATTCTTTTAAGATTGAATGTTACTATTATTACGAGTTGGGACGTACAAAGCATAATTGCCTAAAATTGAAAAAAAAAATTTAGTTTGCATAAAATAAGGCAAGTTGCTGTTGTGATGTCGTATATAGAAACTTTTAATGTTAACTCTTACTCCACTACAAATCAAGCTCAAGAGATTATTCGACAAGTTATTTCTAGTATAAGTAACAACTCCATGGGTAATAATTTTTCTACATATGTATTGTTAACTACTCTATGTATGAATTCTAAGGATTGGATCATTGATTCTGAAGCTTTTAATCATATGACTTTTGATAATTCTATCTTTGACTATTCAAGTCCTATTATTTGTTCACCTTTTATTCATACTGCTAATGGTTCAAATATGTCTGCTTCTCATACTGGCTCTGTCTCATATTTTAAAAATGTTTCTTTTGATAATGTTCTTTTGGTTCTATCACTTTTCATGAATTTGCTATCTGTTGGTCAATTATGTGATCAAAGTCTTGATGTCATTTTTTCGCTCTCGTGGCTATGTGGTGCAGGATTGCTTGATGAGAAAAGTAATTATGATAGGTCTTAAAATTGGAAGATTATTTATTTTGAAAAACTTACATGTGTCACATCGTCCATTTGGTCAATTTGATCATCTTTTTGTGTGAAAATCCTTATTAGTTTCTGGTGTTCAAAAGCTTTCATCTTTTTCCCTTTAACATCATAAGTTAGGACATGTTTTTTGTTCTAGACTTCAATATATGGTATCTAGTGGCAAGTTGGGTTATGTTAAGTCAGAAACGTCCAATAATTGTATCAATTGCAAACTAGCAAAATAGTTTGCTTTACCTTTCAATAAGTGAATCAATTTTTTTATCTTCTTTTTATCTTGTTCATTTTGATGTGTAGAGCCCATCTTTTTTACCTACTATGGGAGTTTCTTGTTATTATGTTATTTTTATTAATGATTATTCAAGGTACACTTGGATTTATTTGTTTCGGTATTGTTTGGATTTACTTAAAATTTATCATGATTTTTTTGCCATGATCAAAATATAATTTTTTAAAACAATTAAATGTTTTCGTGCTGATTGTACTGAAGAATACCAATCAAGTAATTTAAAAGAGTTTCTTACTTTTTAAGGTACTCTTCTTGAATCATCTTATACTAATACACTATAGCAAAATGGTGTTGTTAAAAGAAAACATCGTCATCTCATGAAAACCACTAGAGCCTTGTTATTATCTTCATTGGTTCTTAAAAAGTTTTAGGGGAAAGCTACACTTATTTAAATTTATGTTATTAATCATATTACTTTTTCTGTCATTGGTGAAATTTTTTTTTTTGAACACTTGTATAATAATACTCCTAGTTATTCTGAGCTTCATATTTTTGGTTCTACATGTTTTATTTCACCTTCTAAAGTTTAGTGTGACAAATTATCTAAAAAAATTATGATTTATGTGTTTTTAAGATATGGTATTGGATAAAAAAGATATCGTTACTATGATCCTATTTCACAAAAACTTCATGTTTCTCGACAAGTTACTTTTTGAAAAAAATATTTTGATGTATTCATTGCCTTGTTTTCAAAAATCTATCAATGATCCTCATGAGTCTTTAGTCTTTTTTGATCATTTCGTTGATTTAAATGAGTTTAATTAATCTTTTCATGTGTCTCAATGTTCTCCAACTCTTCAGTAAATTCATCCAAATGAAGCTTGTCCCATTACTAACTTTACCATAAGCAATCATGCACTACTATTGTCTAATTCGATAGAGTTGTTTGACTCTACCATAAGCAACCATGCATTGCCATTGTCTAATTCGATAGAGCCATCTGTCCTAGAACCTAGACGTTCAACATGTGAGCAAATTTTTTAAAAATATTATCATGATTTTCATTGTTTTTTATTTATCATTATTTTTGCTTATGAACCTAAATCTTACCATAAAGCAAGTTCTAATCTTCTTTGGTAAATAGCTATGAAAGAAGAATTAGATGCCTTAGAGAAAACTTATACTTAGGATCTTATTGATTTACCTCTTGAAAAATCTGTAAAAGATTGTAAGTGGGTATATAAGTTAAAGACTAAATCAAATGGATCTATCGAGAGATATAAAGCCAGGTTGGTTGTAAAAAGATTTACACAGGAGTATGGTATTGACTATGAAGAAACCTTTGCTTTTGTAGCTCGAATGACTTCTATTTGAACTCTTATAGCTATTGCTTTTATTCAAGATCGGCTTTATCACTAATGCATGTAAGAAATGCTTTCTTGAATGGAGATCTTCGTGAAAAAGTTTATATGAAACATCTTCGTAAATTGTCTTACCAAACTAATCAAGTGTGTAAGCTTCGATGAGCTTTATATGGTCTTAAATAAGCAATGCGTGCTTGGATTAAAAATTTAGCACTACTATGCCTGACTCTGGATTTATGTAGAGTCATTATGATTCATCATTGTTTATTCGTTGATCTAAAAGAGGTATTGTATTTTTGCTTCCCTATGTTGATGATATGGTGATAATTGAAAATGATAACCTTGGTATTCAGAATATAAAAAATCGTCTTAGTAAAACTTTGAGATGAAAGATCTTAGTCCATTATGATATTTGCTGAGAATTGAAGTTGATTGTTTCTCTCATGGATATGTCTTGTCTTAAGTGAAAAATGCTTCTGATCTTATTTCTAAAACTGGCTTATTTGATAATAAAACCGTTGGCACTCCTTTTGAAATTAATGTCAAAATAAAAGCTACGATGGAAAACTTCTCAATAATGCTACTTTGAATAGACATTGGTTGGTAGTCTTACATATTTGACAGTTACAAGACCTGATATTAGTTATGCAGTTCAAATAGTAAGCCAATTTATGACAGCACCTTGGATAATTCACTTTGCTGTAGTTCTTAAGATATTGAGATTTTTGCAAGGAACACTGCATAAAGGTTTGTTATTTTCATCAACTTCTAAACTTGCACTTTGTATTTTTTTTTATTCTAATTGGGCTGGTAATGTTAATGATCGACGTTCTACAATTAGTTATTGTGCTTTTCTGGGTGATTCTTTGATATCTTAAAAAAGAAAAAAGTAGATAGTTGTGGCGTGTTCAAGTGCTAGAGCAGAGTATGGACCTTTATCAGATATTACAACAGAAATTATGTGGTTGTAATCGGTTACTTATGGATTTAAGTGTTGACACGCCTACTCCTATTTTACTTTTTGTAATAGTAAAAGTGCAATTCAAATAACTCAAAATGATATTTTTCGTGAACGAACGAAACATATTGAAATAGATTATCATTTTATTAGACAGGATATACGCAAAGGCACCATCATGTTACCACATATTTCTTTTAAATCACAAGTGACGGATCTTTTTACAAAGTCTCTTTTAAGTTCATGTTTTTGTTATTTAGTTTTCAAACTTCAGATGTTTCATTTCAAACCATCTTCAATTTGAAAGGGGCTGTTAAAATGTATATTATGTTTAATTAACTTATAAGGTTGGGCTTTATTTTCAGATATATCTCATAGGCTTTAAACCTATTTATGCATTTATATATATATATGTATTTTATAACCTTAGAAATAATATTATTTTTCACTCTTTAAATCATCAATAACAACCAAAATGTTGCTAACACGGATACTAAACTATAATAATACATGAGCTCAAAACCAAATTACCTAAAATCTAAAATACTTGATTCATAAAATCATTTTTAAAATGTGACATTTAATAATTTTTTAAAATTTAACTCTTAATACCTATAATCCTTCCTCTATTCTCAAACTGAGATCTCTTTATAAAAAAATAATCTGCTCATAATTTGCATTTTATGAACCATTTTTATTACTATTCAAGATGGCAAGTAAAATCAAATTTTGAGCATTTAATCTAAAATAAAATATTATTTTCTTAAGCAAAATTGTTTTCTAAAAAGAATCTAACATTTAACTCTACTTAAAAAATAAAAAAATCCATCCAATAATTTTATTATTATAAAACAATAATTGATCATAAATTGAATTCAATGCGAAACTAAAAATTTTAAAAATGTGATCTAAAAATAGAAAATCTAAATAACCAAGGTGGCCTTGATAACCAAATTAGTGTTTAGATTGGTGATGAAATTGATTCTAGTAAAATTGGCTCTAATGAAATTAGCTTAGATGATATTTGAATAGGCAATGAGATTGACTCTGATAAAATTCAAAACAGTAATAAATATAAAATCAGTTACTATAACAATGAAATTGGTTATTATAGTGGTGAAATTAAAATCAATGGTAAGATATGTATTTGGTTATAAAAACAACGATAATAGTGAGGTAAATTATACCGAGATAAAAAAATAACCATTAAAGCATTAAATTAAAATGTGTATGTATTAAAAATATTTAATTATTTAATATTTATAAAATTAATAAATAATTAAAAAAAATGTTAACTTATTTTGTCCCTATACTATACCTCAAGATTAATTATTAAAATTTTTTGAATGAAAAAAAAAAAAAAAAGAAAAAATCAAGATTCGTAAATTGTATTTCAAGAATTAAAAAAAAAAAAAAAGGTGGGGTAAAATTGAAAATTAAAGTTGAGATGGAAAAAAAAAGTATCTATTATAAATGTGAGTAGATTTGTGCTGATGACCCATGGAAGTATTTTGTTTTTTTGCTTCTTTGTATGTTTTTCTTTTTATACCTTTCAAATTAAGTTATAAAGACAAATTTGTCCTTACAATTTTTTTTTTATTTTTTCATTTTAGTTTTTGTTTAAAATTATGAAATAATAAATAAACTTTAAATATTTATTAATAAAATTATTATTTGACTTAAAAATAATTTAATATTTTTAATTATTTAATAAATTTATAAATATTAGACAATGTAAAATTTTTATTATATATAATTTTATTTTAAAATTTTTAATGATTATTTTCTTTTTCACTATAATCTATATCATCATTATTACTGATTTAAATCTAAATATATATTTTATTATTTATTTTAATTTTATTATTATAATAATTAATATTATCTCTATCAATATTTTTAATTTCATCAAAATGATCTCATTATCTATCCAATTCAACCTTTAGTTGCAGAATATTAGGAATTGGGTTCAAACATTCAGTTGATATTAGCTGTACTTTGCATTGAAACAACCTGAAAACTAGTAAGCTTAAAGAAAGCAAAGACGTACAATTTGTTGCTATAGGACTTTTAGTATTCTTTTTGTTCTGATTGTTTATTGAATTTTTTTTTTTTTCATTTTAGTTTAGAATGTATTTGAAATTGCAGTGAAATAGAATATCCATCATGCTCGGATGTCAAAACGACTTGAACCCAAATCAATTCATTATTAAAATGAAATTCTTGTACACTAGAAACACGTTGCTTCCGAACTAAGCCTTAACTTATTGTCTCGTGTTAATTATAATTAAGAGTGTAATTGAATCAAATATGAATAAATTTTATTATATTTATAATCGATTATTTAATTAAATTTTTTTTAAAATATTACTCGTAATTGTTTGTTAATTTTAATAAATTAATATAAATAAACAAAAAATAAGTTTATTTTTAAATTGTTCATTAAACACTTAATTAAATATAAATGAATTTTATTATATTTATAATTTATTTAATTAATAAAATTTAAAATATTACTTGTGATTATTTATTAAATTTATTAAATAAATATAAATAAATAAAAATTAAAAATATTTACGAATTATTCATCGAACATTTTCTTCATTTACATCCCTAATTATAAACCCACCCATGACCCACAATGTAGTGGTTGAAATATCCGAATAATGTGCTTTACTGTAGAGGTTTACCAATGAATTTACAAGCACTCTAGCACACACAAATGGGGAACCCGGTGGGGGCAACAGTTTCACCCACTAACAAAGAAGCCGATTCTTGTGGTAGGATTAGGGTTCACCAGATTGCCAACATCCATTGTAGGGCTTAACATCAAGAGGATGCTTCATTTGTAGGCATGATAGATGGCCAGTAGATCTTTCAAGGTGTTTCGTTTCTCTTACCCTTGTTTTGATACAGCCTTGTTGATGACAATTGAGAGTGTTTGTCATGATTTCAGTTATTTGTAAGCAATGTATGTAAAATCTGAAATTCAATTTTATTGATTCATATCGGTAGTTTTCAAAAAATGTTATTCAACAAATCTAAAATTTAAATTTTAATATATTAAGGTTTAATTAATGAATCATCTAAGTTTAGATTATATTTTAAAAAGGCTCCATCAAGTTTTACATGTATACTACCATGGGATAGAATCAACAAAAGTGAACAAGTGCTTATGATTCAATCAAGGGGCATATAATTTATAGATTTCACAACAAAGATTCGAATAATTAGGTAATTTTTTAATTTCAAGATTCCTTTAAAAGGGATCCAATTCAAAATTAAAAAATTTCAAGAAACTCACAACCGATAAATAATTCAAATTTAATGGTGATTGGAACAATTATCACATTATTTAATCTCTTATTACTAAAATGAAATTTTCATATAGCAATTAATTACAATTCAAACTAAATAATTTTATAAATAGGATCATATAATTTTCATCTATATTTATAAATTACAATCACAATTGTCATAATTATTCAATTAGAACTATTTTAATGCAATATGTAAAACTTGCACATGCCTTAAACAAGAACAATTCAAATTGATCATCATTTTTATAATATGCTTATGGCCATGAATTCCCATTCAAAAATGTATAATCAACTAAAGGTAATAGTCCTAAGATAAGATCATATTTCAAGAATTCAAGATAAAATTTACATGAAATTTTTTAAATGAAATTTGTGATTTTTTTTAAATGATTTAACAAAAATTTTAATAAAAAATTCATGCTAATAATTTAGTAAAATTTAATGTAAAAATCAATAATATATAAAAAATTATTAAAAATATTATTTATAATTTAAATTTAATTAATACTTATTCACTGAAAAAATTATACCAATATTTTTTTAAAATATCTATCTAAAAAATATATTATAATTTATAATTTTTTTTTCAAATTTTAAACCTTTAATCCATGTAACATAATCTTTCAATTTATTAATTTTAACTTTAAATTTTAATTTTAATTTAATCATTTCTAATAAAAAATCTTTATTTACTTCATCCAAAAATTTTCATTTAAATCTTTTTCTAAAACTTCATTGTATATTCAAAAGGAAGTACAAATTACAAAATATAAAGCACAATCACTACCGTACACGTGTCCCGTTCCATGGCCCAGAATTCTACCAACAGGCCCAAGATACCAAACAAAACTGATGGACTTACCTGGTCCAACCCAATTTCACGTTGGCTCAAACATATCAAAACCAGATCTTTTATCAAATTCATAACAACCATACACGTGTCAGATGATGACAGATGAGAAACTACCTCGGCCCACCCAAATTATTCCCCGGCCCACCTTTACCCAACCCACTTACCATTTGATGAAACCCACTGGAACCATACACGTGTCCTTGATGCTGATGTACCATCATCCCATACATCCCACTGCCACCGGCGACGCCACCAGCAAGAGGCGCGTCTTTATCACGTGCCATCGCAGTCTTCTCTCCTTCCATCTCCCTAAACCTCTGCAAATAAACCTTCAAAGGCTCCACGTAGTCTTCAAACCCTAACGTCGTCATGGCCCACAACAGATCATCACCGTTTATAGTCTTCCTCTTCTCCTTTTGACACTTATCAGACGCTTCTCCTGTGACGAAGCTGATGAACTCAGACACACATTCCTGCACCGTTTCTTTAGCTTCCTTCGATATCTTTGCGTTAGCAGGCAAAGCTTTCTTCATGATCCTGCTCACGTTAGCTATAGGCAAGAGCCTGTCTTGTTCTTTCGGGGACAAAAGGTCGCTGTTCCCTGTTGCGTTTGAAACGTTGTTTTGAGCTCCTCCTGATTCAGTGTCTGACTCTGCCATGGCTGTTCTTCACTACTATTTGGAGGGGTGAGAAAACCCTTAAAAGGGTATCCGAATATGGGATTTTTGCAGTGAAAAAGCGTGGTTTAAGCTGAGTAGTAGGTTTCTCTCTTTTGTTAGCTTTCGGTGAGCTTTTGATAGGGTTTTATGGGTGATAAAAGGAAAATAGGGAAACGGTCTAGAAGCTTGTTGAAATGGAACCAGACAGAGAGAGAGAGTAAAAGATATTGAGATCTTGACTTTTTGAGAGTGATCACTTGACTTAGAGAGATTTGGTATTTTGATAGTGATAAAACTGTAGAGACGTACCTACCAGAGGTAGGCACAATTGGGAAGATCATTTTTTTTTTTACGTAAAAATTTTAGATCCGAGTTTAATTAATAAAATTTTATTAAAATTATCTCTAATATATAATTTATTATTATTATTTTTAAGTTTTCGAGTATGATATATTTTATTTTAATTTATTAACACTGAATTTTTTATTAAAAAAATATATGAAAGGAGAAGGTGGACATATGGTATTATTGTTTCGGGAAAAATTTAATCGAAATTTTTTAGTTTAAGTTTGCGAAGTTCTCAACTAAAACTAAGTAAATAAGAATTAAAATAAAAAATCAAAATCAATAAATTAAAATGTCTTATTATATAAATTAAATGTGTAAATTTAAAAAAATTTTAATAAATTTTGATATATATTTTTAAATAAATATTTTTAGTAAAAATATTGATAGAATTTTTATAATTGAATAAGTATATTGATCAAATTTGAATTATAAATAATATTTTTGATTTTGTTTATATATTATTAATTTTTACATTAAATTTTTTCAATATATCAATTTATATTTTTTATTAAAATTTTTATTAAATTATTTTTTAAAATTTTCATAAATTTTATCTAAAAAATTTTATGTAAATTTTCTCCTTCTCGTTTTACTTTATTCATTGAACTAATATCATGAATCTTAGGACTAGAAATTAAGGATGGATCTAGCTTTTTGTTTTTTTTTTGTTGGCAAAAGAATATAATGTTTGATCTTGATTAGAGAAAGAGAGGTTAATCATTTTCATTTTTTTTTATGTTAATATGTGAAGATTTGACTGTGAC
The DNA here is from genome assembly GCF_002303985.1 of Durio zibethinus. The sequence goes on from NW_019168270.1 coordinate 9,495,296, forward strand.
CATTAAGAATTCAACATTTTACTAATCACACTATTGTAAACAAAAATATAAAGTTTTTCATCTAATAAATTTTTATATAATATAATAAGAAAGTTTTGCTTAAATCTAATCTTTTGTTTAACTATTTTAAAATTGTAATTTTTATATAATTTTTTTTTTACTTTTAAGGTATTTTTTGCAAAAAAATTGAATTTTAATAACAAGTAAAAAATTTTCTCTTCTTATATATATATATATATATATATTGAAATTATAATAATTTTTAAGTAAAATAATACAATTTAAGAACTTTTTTATTAGTTTAATCCATTTTTTTTACTATCTAAATGAAGCATTAGTAAAAGTCGTAAAAGACAATTAATTTATTAAAGTTAAATTATAATTAACCATATAATTAAACTTCCCCCGGCAAAGTCATAATTGTTAGTTGAGATGGCTTAAAAATATCTTAGAAAATAACAAATTTATTATTAAATAAAATTTTGAAAGTGATTTGAGTTTGACTTATTGTCTAACACCCATTGTTTATTATTAATCTTCCAATAACATGTTTATTTCATGTATTCAACGAGTTTAATTTTCTAATGGTACTAATTTATTTATAAAAAATTTGTAATTCTTTTTATTGCTTTGTTGTTTTCTAATGTCATTAATTTTGATTTTAAGACTTTCTTTTTTGGATTTAATGATTCATGTCCCATTTTTTTTAAGATAAGTTTTTGATAATACGATCAAGGTATCCCTAATTTTTTTTGGAACTATCTTATTTTTGGTAGAAGGATAAAAAAAGCACTTGAATTTAAATTTAATAATCATCCAAGTCATTTTTTTTATTTTTGTAATTAATTAAATTCTCAAATATTTTATTATTTGAGTTTTTATTAATTAGAGAAAAAATGGTTAATTGTTTCTTTTTAATTAAGGGCTTAATGAGTGAAAATAAATGTGTAAGAACTCAATTTGAAAAAAAAATAGATGTTTAAGGGTTCAATTGATTCGAAGTAAAAGATTCAGGACTTAATTAATTATAATAAAATGTCAATAACTTAAATGATTATTGCATTTTTGTTTGATAATTTTTTTATCCTTATTTTTTTGTATCCATTTAATACATTTAAATTTTTATTTTTGAAATATTTTTTACAAAAATATTTTTTCTTCTCAATATTTACTACTTTTTTAAGGATTTATCCTTTTTTTTAAAAAAAAAAACCATTTTAATTTGTCTAATTTTAGCCTCTGAATAATTCAAACTTCAATTGCTAAAAAAGATTTATTATTAGTGTTAGATAAAAGTGTGTATCATCTACTTTAATTAATCCAATCTTTTTTTTTTTTTATGTTTATGGGGTTCTAAAATTGATAGCTAGAGTGAGTGAGTGGCCCACTAATTAATGGAGCAACTTTCCTTTAATTCTAATTAGTGTTGGACTGACTTCGCTCAGTTTGATATAAGAATAATTTTTACTATTTATTAAATTGATATTTATTTGACTTAAAAATTAAAGTGATATATGTAATTAATATAAAATAATAATTTAAGAGAAAGTTAACATTGTTAATTACTAATTTTATAAGAATTGGATAGTAATACAACCCTATTAGAAAGCTAAACTCTTATAACTACTTTAGTTAACACAAACCTGTTAGAAAACATAACTTATATAATAATTTTGTAATAGTTAGGTTAAATTCGAAGTTACAAGACATGTACGAATAACTTTATTCATAGTCACAATAGATGATAACTTTGAAAGTGTTATATGTGATCATTGAAAAAAGATAATAATCACCTTTTTTTGAGTGATTATTAGTAACAAATTTGTTTTAGGAGATCGACCAGTATAAAGTTAACTTTCTTTTTACAAAGAAAAACATAAACACATAAACAATTCAATAAAAACAATGGACATTATACTAAAATTAACTAACATTTTCTCGATAACAGATTTTTCTCACTCAAATTCTCATCATTCATCTCACATCATTTTCATCATTTGCCTCAATAAAATATTTCTACCAAAAAAAGAATGGTATTGTCGATATTTCCACTTATGAAGTTTATAATAAATGTCATAAGAATTCATAACCATAATTTGTTAGTGATTATAAGGATGAAGAATAAATTATAGATGAATAGAACAACAAACATTCACATCATCTTCATCAACCACTTTCCCCAAAACAGTTAACGGAACTAGCTGAAGTTCTTACTCAGTCTTGTAAACCTTTTGCATTTCTTCTGCAATAGCTTGAGCCAACGTATCCTAGATTGGGATTAAAGAAAAAAACAATATCTCACCTCATAAACAATAGAGTAAAGAATGACATAGACAATATATGCAACTATATATTTGAAAATTGACCTGATGACTTTCAAATGACAGATAGTATGAACATACTAAAGCCTCAACTTTCACTATAAGAATTATTGACTGTTTCGACACCTTATTAGCTTTGCCACTATGTTGGCTAAAAAAGCATAAAAAAATCAGAATTAACATGCAAACCCATAATAAAATCACATGAAAAAGAAAACTAAAAAAAAAAATTTAAACTTTTAAAAGGATAATACCTTCATTTCCCTATATTAGAACCATGCTAGAATTAAGAACAGAATCCTCCTATACTAAAACAAACCAAAATCATTTTTTTTTTATAAAAATTAGTCTCATTTATTAAAAATCCAACAAAGTTTTGTTCACTTGAGCAACTTCTCACCTTTTGAACATCTTAAATTATAGTAACAAAACCACCAATGATCCATGCTGAGAGATAATGAAAACAAATATTTCAAGCAATTAGTATAAAGCACAAAACCTACACTTGGTTGATCATTTTTATCATAATGAACTGCATATCTTTTAAGCACCCCTATTTAAAAAAAAAATGTACATAAAGTTAACAGGGTATTTCACCAAAAAATAAGACAAACTCATTTACACTTAAAATCATAAATAAAGGTATCACTTTGCCTTGATATCTTCATTTGAGACTTAATGATCTAAGTTGGACACATATAACTTGGTGCCAACTTTTACTCCTGATATCCTAGCAGCTCTAAGGTTAGCTTCAAACAAATCATGCTGCCATTGCAAGCCCCTAGTTTTGTAGGAAGACTAATGAAAGCAAATATAATGTGTAAGCTTATGACTTGATAGCAATATCACCAGTCTTTAATATGAACCAAGATCAACTATATTCCTAAGAAACATTTAAATAAAGGTACTAGCAGTAAAGTCTAGTTTAGTAAAACGTTGCAGTAATCTAGTAAAACATCAACAGATTCAGCTACTGAACATAAATGAGATTTCAGGATTAGGGCCACGTTATTTAAATCAGTGCTACACTATGGGCAAGCACTCCAGTATTAAAGATATGATAAGGAAGCTTTTTTACAAAAAGGCTATGAAAAAAACAAAAACTAAAATCTTGCACAAAAAAAAAAAATCCAAGAATAGAAAAAGGATCCATAGATATAACACACAGGTCAATAAAAAGATCAAAATGTCAAATCCAAACACAAAAATGAAACTCAAAACCAACAAAACAAAATTTCATTCAACTTAAACAAACACAAAAACAATCATTGTGAATCTGAGTTGCATGTTTGGTTTCTTTAATTTTTTTTGTTACAAAAAAACCAAGACAACCAGTGTGAATCTGTGTTAAAAAAAACCAAAACAACCACATAAAAACCAACATGCAATAGTAATTAAACAAAAAACACAAACCAATCTACAAAAAAACCTAATCCAACTATCATCCATGCATCATGCAATAAATAGGGGTGAGCAATCGGTTGGTTCGATCTGAAAAAATTAATAACCAAAATAACCAACTTTTATTCTATAAGTAATCGAACCGACCAAAAATTGGTTCGGTTTGATTAGTTCGGTTAAATAATCAAATTTTTAATCATTTTTTTATTTAAAATAATCATTTAGCTACAAATTCAATCTAATAAAACTTAAATTCACATATCATTCAAACTAAATCACCAAAGAACTTAATAATTTCAATTACATTTTACAAGAAAAAAGATAAATAAATACTTATCTAAACTTGATAAATTAAAAAATAAGTTATAAAAAGTGTGATCTTCGAGAAAATGTGATACCTAAGATTTTTTTTTTATTTTTAGGGTATCTCATATTCAATTCACTCGTTTGGATAGGGAGAATCTATATATATTAAATCTTAAATAATTATTATAATCCCTTGGCATATATGACGGTAACTTAAATAATCTAATTTTTAATTAAAGAGGATTATTGAAGGTATTTTTTGGCCAAAAAATACCTTTAATAATCCTTATTAAAAATTTAATTGGGTTATTCAAGGCATTTGTGGTAAAAAAATGCCTTGACAAATTCCTATCAATTTTATGACGAGATTATTTAAGGTGATTTTGGCCAAAAACACATTGATCTTTTTAAATTTTATATGAATATTTTTTGATTTTTATCAAAGTTTTGATAAGGTTAAAATGAATAGTTATTAAAGAGTTTCTAGAAAAAATTGAATAGTATTCAAAATTGAATGAGTATAAAGGTTTTGAAAAAATGATATCTCCTTCAATTTTTTAAGGGATTATAAGGATTTTGATAAAAACTTCAATTATCTTTTTTTTTTTTACATTTTTGAAGGTGTTTTTGAGAAAAAACGCCTTGAATAATTCCTTATAAAAAATTGAATGGAGTTAATGAAGACGTTTGTAGTTAAAAACACCTTAAACAATCACTTAAATTTTTAATTTTTTATGAGGGTAATATTCAAGGCAAAAATTCTTGAATAATCTCATGCAAAAAATTGAATGGGATTATTAAAGACGTTTTTGAAAAAAAAAAAAAAATATTAAAAATTGAATGGGATTACTCAAAGCATTTCTGACTGAATAATCCCTTAAAAAAAATAGTATGAGATTATTTAAAGCGTTTTCGACCAAAAACGCATTGACTAATCCCATTCAAATTTTTGATGGGATTATTGAATGAGTTTTTAGCTAAAAACGCCTTCAATAGTCTCTTCTCATTTTTTTTTTTTTGTAATTATTGAAGGTATTTTTGAAAAAAAAAAAAACCTTGAATAATTCTTTATCAAAAATTAAATGGGGGGTTAGTGAAGCTGTTTGTGGTCAAAAATATCTTAAATAATCTCCTTTAATTTTTCTGAGGGAATTTTCAAAGTGTTTTTGGTAAAAAAACGCCTTAAATAATCCATCGTAAAAAATTAAATGAGATTATTGAAAGCGTTTTTTGTCAAAAAGTAAATTAAGTTTAGGGCATTTTGTAAAGGAATATACATATTTACCCTTAGTTATTATAAAATCGATTAATTCGGTTATTTAGTTATCAATTTTGAAAATCGATAACCAACCAATTTAATCAAATTTAAAACGATCTTCAAAAACTAAATTATAACGAAAAACGGACTAACCACTGAACATGACATCATTTCAGACGGTTTCAATTGATAAATAAGTTTGAACTGATATCTGCTCAACCCTAATAATAAATATTTTACATAAATATTTTAAACAAATAAAAAAAAACTAACATGCAAATCTCACAACAAATATTATAAAAAAAATAACATTGAAAAAAATGGTGTTCAATACAAAAAAGGTAAAATAAAAAACCCAAAAGTCAAATCCCATTCAACAATTCAATTACATTAAACAAAATTAAAGTTTATAACACCAAAATCAACCCAAAAAAAAAAAAAAAACGAAACCCACATTCAATTAAAGAAAAAAAAAACCAAAAAAAATTTACCAAAAAACGCATAAAAAAATCAAAAGCAAAAAGGAAAAAACAAAACACATAGTAATGTGTTTCGCACCAAGATTCCGCTGTTTCAAACTATTTTTAATGGTAAATAAAATTGAACACAAAATAAACTTGAAAATCACGTTAAAAACATCTATCAAATGGAAAAGAAACTTCCAAAGCAAAACATCCAATATAACTATACCATCGCATTATTTTAATATTCACCGACAATCCTTTCGAGTATTTTATATATATATATATATATATATATATATATTCAATTCTTCATATATTAAAAAATTTTATGTTCTTGTAATAATGTCAGTGCCAAATGTCATCTGTGTCTTCAGTGTTTTTGTTAAAAATGTGATATATCAGTACATATTGATGTTAAAAACCGTTTCCTTAAAACAGAAATCCTAGAGATCAACAAAACTAATACCAAGCAGCAGCATGAGAAAATTTCAACAATTAATGACCATGGCGACTGGTGGTCAGTCATGGTCCTATGTATCCAAAATATCAAACAAAATTCAAGCTCTGTCCGGTAGAGTCAGTCTGGAAACCAACTCAGCTATCAGTGACTCTTCAAATCAACTGGCCCACCTTTCACCAAATTTCATGTTACTGTAGCACAGAAAACAAAGATGATAGCAAAAGGTGCTGTCAGTTCAAATGTTGTACGTGCATCGAGTGTGATAGTAAGATATTTTTAAAATTAAAAATAAATTTATATAAAATAATTGTAAGATTTATATTATTATATGAAATTAAGTGTTAAATTATTAAAAAATAACATGAAAAATAAATGAACATAACAAAAATCCAAATGTTTAAATAAATATATGATAAAACTAAAAGAAATAAAATCAAAAATTAAAAAATTAAAAAAAAAATGAAAGAATAGGAGTTGTTGTGATAGTTTGAATATATGAAACATAAATCTAATTGTATATCAACGAGAAAATTAAATTTTTAAAGATAAATTAAAAAAATATGAATACAAATAATAAAAAATAATATAATAATTTAAAAATCAAATGAAAAGATTATCATTCATACAAATAAGTTATGCAAGAAGACTCAAACTCCAACCTAATTTGATTTTTTTATTTGATCTTTCATACAACCAATCTCAAAATATGAAATATAAAACTCAATATGTTATTTTTTGTTGTAATTTATACAATTATTTTTAAAAAATAATATCAGACAAATCTAAAATTTGATTCTCAACATCTGAAATAGTTTTCCTTATCTCTCCACACTCGGCAATAATTTCTCTTTTATCTCCAGATTATGGCTTCTTATATGTCAAAAGATCATGCAGTGAAAGTGTAACATGAGCAAAGCACACCTCAGTGATTAAGTATGCTACCAGGGTTTGCATTACAGAGGAAAATGAAAAACTGGGTTCTATAATTTAAAATACATGGTTCTCAGATTGGAAAATTCCTACAGATTATGTTAATGGTGTACATATCAAGCTGCAACCCTGCAGCACAGATGGGTAGTTCCAGCTCTAATATTTGATAAATGTTAACTTCCCCATAAAAAAAAAAAAAAAGCAACAATAAATTACAAGCTAGGCTTCTAAGTAACGGCTAAAAGTACATAATGGCACAAGACACAAATAACTACACTATTTCTGTGGAGTTATTTTTCATCTTTTAGGTCAGGCAGCTGCAACAGCTTGACCAGCAGACCGATTTTCATCTTTCTCGGCATCGCCTTCTCCATCTTCATCATCTGCTTCGTCAGCTAGTTTGGTAAGCTCTTCCTGAATCATGAGCTTTATAGATGACTTCATTGGGGTGAGGTCAGTATGAAACTGTTGAGCTGAAAGGTACCAAACTCTCCATTAGGTCATCCATATAAGAAACTTACACAGATCTCAAAATAAGGCCGGCACCCCAAAACAGGCATTTCATATTCTAAATCAAGTTGTCATCAAAGTTTACAAAGAAATTTAGTACGCAAATTACTAAGATTTCCTTATAAAGTATGAAATTAATTAATGAAATGGTTGGCTTTCATTATCAGTTTTCATAATTCACTGTTGGGCACTTGATGTGTTACTATATTACTTTGTTAAAATAGCCAAACAAACAAAAGTTGAAAAAATTCCCAAGTCTAATAAGAAATGCAACATATTTATGTTACTAAGTTTTACCACTTATCTTCAGAATTTCAAATAAGTGAAAAAATCATTTGTGGGTGCCAATAAAAAAGTGAAAGATGCATACCAAGTTGCTTCAGAATGTCTGTGAATGTCGCCTGCAAAACAAAATAATACAACTTATGTCAGCAAGAATATTAGAAACAGTATCTACAAGGAAATGAAAACATGAGACTAAGATTTTCAAATTCCCTTAAGCAAAAGAAATCGCAATTCTAGATAAAACTTGAAAACACTTGAGACTTACTGCAATCAAATTGACCAAAAAGGATTAAGGATGGCGTGTTTCAGAAAATTGAGTACCAAAAGCAATGTCTTTGTTATAAACGTTCCCAAAACTACAAAGCGATGGAAAAGACTTTAGCCTATTTTCACACTGGCAATTTGAAGCAGATAGGCAGCACGTGCTAACCTCACTGCATTTCAATGTTTTGCCAAATATTTCCAGAACTAATTCTTCAGTAAAATGATTCAAAATAGAACATCACTAGCAGCAACGCATTCAATGAAACAGCTAAGAATGTTACAATTCATGGTTACACAATCAGACTAAGTAATAATGATCCTCAAAGGTTGTCTTAACTTTCCAATAAATGGAGGTGGTGGATATTACAATAAGTTTCATGGCAACCTACAGTGGTGTAGCCATGGGGGGAAGGTAGTGACTACGGCCCCCCAAAAAATTTTTACCCCGTTATAGAATTGTAACTAATCCCACCATATATTATACCTAGCCTCCCCTTCTCCCTTGAATTTATTATTGCCCCCCCCCCCCCCCCCCATTTTCAATTTTCCTAGCTTCGCCACTGGTAGCCTATTTAGCACTGAACCAAAAGTCCTGATAACCTGACTTTCTAGTTTAAAACCACAATAAGCTTTGGAGTCAGGACCAGACCAACAATGCTATTAAAAAAGTCCAGTGATGGATGCAGCCAATATAGGTAATATATTTTTAGCAGATCTTACCGTATTGAAGTCTACTTCCTTAAGAATCTGACAAATTGCAGTCCTTAGTTCATTATCACTTGGCTTCAATTTCTCCTCGTTAGCTTTGTCCTTTCCTTTTGCAACCTTTTTGCCTTAATAAAATATGCAGGAAAAGATAGCATTATAAACACCCATAACCAAAAGCTTATCTTATAAATTTTGCCACAAGAAACAACCATTTTACAGTTTCCTTAACAAATAGTACAGACAAGAAAAGAAAATAGAAAAGAGGCCACTATCTTACCGGTTTTCTCCTCGGAGGCAGATTTAGTTGGTGTATAGGACTTTTCTTTTGTGACTTTCTCTGTTTTCTTCCTTGAAGACACCTTTGGACTTTTGTCACTGTCCTCATCAGCCTTTGAGCTTTTAGATGATGGTGTTTTTGGAGTTCTTTTCCGTGGTGTAGTAGACCTTTTAGGAACTATGACTTTCTTGGTTTTAGCTTTTCCAGCAGATTCCTTCTTTCTGGATGGTACCTTTGAACTCTTTTTCCTCTTCCCTACATCTTCTTCAGATTCATCTTCAGATTCATCTTCAGATTCATGTTTCTCCTCACTTTCAGAATCCTCAGGCATCTTGTCCTCAGATTTTTCAGTAACGCCATTTTCACTTTCTTCTTCTTCTTCTTCTTCATTCTCTTCCTCTTCCTCCTCCTTTTCTTCATCTTCAGACTCATCCTCGGAATCAGGTGTACTCTTTTTTGCTGATTTTGGAGTATCATCACTTTTTCTTCGACTCTGCATAGTACATCAAAGAAAAAAAAAAAAGAAAGATAATAGCTGAGAAAATGAATGTAAAAAAAAATGGTAAAACCATATGGTAATGACATCTAAATCCCCAACCAAAGAACTATATATAATATAGTAAGGTCTCATATAGCTCTACAAGTTATTTATACATAGGAGACCTAATTGAATGGAAAACTAATATTTCCTTAAACACGGTAAACACAGGTGAAGGCCTAAAAAAAGCCGCAATGGTTAAAGAAATATCATATTTCTGATATCAACAAGGAGAAATTAATACCTTTGTTGATCGCTTTGATGTGGTCCCGGACTTGGTTGACCTTTTGCGCTTTTTACTGTTACTTGACTGGATAAAATAGAAACTATAGGTTAGAAATGAAGCATGTAAAATTCAACATTAGTAAAAGCTGCAGTTAAAATTAAGAAACCTTATCTTTTTCAGCAAGTAGAACAGTAGTTGTAGTATGAGGGGCCTCCAAAAAGTCTATCAGCTTTGCAATGATATCTTCCTGCATGTCCATTTTAAGCCTATTAACAACCATTAGAGATATTTAACTTCTTTAGCATCAAAATCATTATTCAGTTCAGGCATGTGAAAGTAGTATTAACAAGCCCAAATATAAATGACACTGGACTTGGGTGATGATACAAAATCAGAGCTTCTGAAACTACAAAACTCACCCTAGCGTTATTGAACCACAATCCTAGTAACAAGATCTAATTCGTTATAACTGTTGCATTCCTAGATAGGAACAGGGATAAAAATTCTCCGTACTTTCCAAACTATGAAAACTAATCACTTAAATGGGGGTTTCTCAGCTAAAACAACAAAAGTTGGCTTTCTAGAGAAGAAAAATAAAAAAGAAAGGAAAAGATTACCCATAGATATGTAACTCTACATACATACATGCTTGCCCACCTGCCATTTTACTGCATCCTTTGTGAGAAATAGAGCCCCTTTAACAAGCCTATATTACTGTACATGCACACACGGGGCTTTTATTGATCAATTTGCATGAATTTTGAATAGCTATCACTAAGAAAATGTTCTTCATGAATCAAAAAAATGGAATGACCATCATTTCCTTAACATATACACAGAATTAAAGAACAAATCACAGTAGTAAATCAACAAACCTTCCTCGTAGTAATCTTCGTAATTGGTATGTCCAGCACATCACAGAACTCCAACAACTTCTCTTTATTAAACTTGTCGAACTTTTCTTTTACTTTAATTTTTTTCTTTTCCTGTAATTATCACAACATTTGAATGAAATAAGCCTGAGAAAAATCTACAACAGTGCATTAATAACAACAAAAACAAGGTATCCATATAGCTGGCTGAAACTAGCAGATAAACTACAAGCACCTAAAAGGTTAAAGCCCAAAATTGCAATTCCTACAGAAAAAATCAATTATATACAACAAAAATCCTGCTTCTTAGTTTTATAATCCTCTTACCTCATTTTCATGCCACACAAAACCAGAAAATCGGGATATATTGCTCTTGATCTGAACTGCCTGCAAGAGCCAGGAACGTAAGCCGCATAAACTAAAAGCAAAATCAGAAAAGTACTTCTACAGCAACCCAAAACCATCCAAGCGTAGTTTCTTTGCAAACACACATGCCCATACTCATGCACACATGTATCACAACAGACTCTGTTTAAGCATAGTTGCAAGTTTGATACGCCCTTGTCATCAAATTAAGAGAATGAAGCGAGAAATAAAAAATCCTGGATATAAACAAACAAAAGCAATCAAATTACCTTCCCTCTCCTTCCAAAAAGAATAGTATGAAGCAGTCTGAAAGTGTCATCAGTCTTCCTTCTAGACAACTTGAATGCCACTGCAGAAGATGACATAGCAGATACCATTTCACTTAACTCATAGTTCTGAACAAACATCAAATACCTAAACCATATTTACTTTTAAAAGAAAAGGAATGCCAATATACATTCAAGGAACTTAGCAGAAATACTTAAGGGAAAGAAAGTAAAATTAAGCTAAAGAAACAACATCCTGAATTTCATTTGTATGTACAATGTTTCGATGACAATGCAAGGAGTATGAACTCGATGACAAACATTGATAGGAGAAATAAGCTGTTAACATTTACAACTACAGGATCAAACACCCCTATTGTAGGTTTTTCTTCATAAAAAATACAGGACATTAAACAAATAATGAGTGATACAGGACGAAAAAAGAACACACCATTAGGAATATCTTTAAGTGGAGTACCACGACCCTGCAAATGAAAAGCAACCTATTAATTCCTATGGACCTTCAAAATACAGAATTTAAACATCTAAATCATTAGGAAAAAAAAGGATAGCCAAGCAAGAAAGGCAAAAAACCTTTTCAATTTGGAATTCCCTAGAAGCATCTTTGTCAATAGATGCAACCAGCCTTTCAACAGATTTACGCTCGCGCACAGGGCGATCTGTGAGAGGAGTTCTTTGCTCCGGCTCCTTCTTCTCCTCCACCTTTCTTGCCTTCCCTTTAACTTTCTCCCCACTGTTTTGAATTTTCCCACGCTTCTTTCTACCTTTTTCCTCCTTGCTCTCTTCAGCCTTCTCTTCTTCCACCTCTTCTTCTTTCAACCCATCTATTTTCTCCTCCACCTCATCTTTGTTTTCCTCCTTTTCAACTTTCTTGTCATTTTCTTTCAGATAGGTTTCTTCTTCCATTGCTTCAGTTTTTGGTTCCTCCTTTTCTTCTTTTTCCAGTTTTATTTTGCTTTCCTTTCCTTCCTTGAGCTGTTGGTCTTCATCCATCTTCTCAGTCTCAACTTTTCCACCATCTTTCTTATCTTCTTCCATTTCCTTTACCCCATTATTTTCTTCTACTGTTTTCTCAGCTACAGCTTCACCAGGTTTCCCCAGCCGAGAAGTCCCATTAGCCACCAGCTCAGGGACTTCAGTCTTTGTTTCTTCTTCACCCATAACCAATCCAATTCAAAGTAAATGTTTTACACGGCAACACTTCTTTCCCCGGCCTTCCAAAGTTGTAGGATGGAATACCAAAAAGACTACGGAAACGGAATTAAGTATCTATATTAATAACAAAACAAAAGAGTTATTGCACTTAACAAAAAATAACAAGGTAAACAGACCCTACCACTCAGCAACAAACACCATACCCCCACTAAAAACACCAACATTGAAAATTTTTATATGAAAATTTAAGTAATACTTAATACATTTGGAAGCAATGGCTCATTCAACATTTCCAAATTCGTGGCCACACAATTTTTACACACAAATTTTCCAAGGCAATCTTTTCACATAACAAAATAAATTTATTTTCCACACACAATAAAAATCTCCTAAGCTTCACAAGGAATACAATGAGCAAACAGCTGTAACCATGAAAAACAGTTACACTCTCCATATAAGAAAAAATATACTAAGAAAACAAAATCTCCTCACTGAAATAGTGAAGCAAACAGAATTCAACCAATCAAAACTTTTCCAGACTAGAATTTTTGTAAAAAAAACAAAAATTGCATTATTAGAGATCCACATGAGTTTGAACATGTTCAGAAAAAAAATTTATTCCAAAAAAAAAAAGAAAAAACCCAAACTTGCTCATAAAACTAACCATTCAAAAAAAAACAAAAAAGAATCCCCTGTTTGGTTACTAAGGAAAAAAGTATACTTTAAATCTCACAATTATTTTTTTGCTTCTCTACCGATATAAATAATAAATTCCAGTTTAAAAAGGCTAAAAACAGAGTCTATTAAGCTAAATTTTATGAAAATTTCAATTTGGGCACAGAAAATGTCCCAAATCCAAAAATCGAAAATTCCTCTTCATTTCCCACATTTTCCAGCAACCAAACTAACTCAAAAATTTCCCACAAAAACCCACTAAAAAAATTACAATTTTCAAAACATTGACATCCAAACCCCTAACGTCTTGGCACACTAAAAATCCCAAAAAAAAAAAAAGAAAAATTGAGGACTTATTACCGAATATCAGCTGAAAAATGTAAAAAAAAAAAAAAAAGAGAAACTTACTGTGATTTACGAGCTCGTTGTTACCATTCAAAAGTTGACCGAAAGCAGAGTGTTTAGTGAGTTTTTTTTTTTATTTTTTAATTTCTGGGACAAATGAGCTTCAATATTTTCAAAGTTCCGGACTTGAAACACGGATTTCAAATGCAGTTAATTAAGTGCCACGTCAGACTGAAGAATGTCAGAAAAGGGCCGATAATGGAGATCGGATTTAATGGACGACTCTGATCTTGTTTGGTTCTCGTTTATGTAAATCCAAGGGTTGAGATTTTGTTTTGGAGGTATCTTGGAAGTAGAGGGCCCACATTTTGGGGGTGTGGGTGGGACCTATGTTGTGAGGAAATTTGTGGGCCGATTATCGGTGGTTTTTTACATTAAGTTTTCACTTTTTCTTTTTTTTTTTTAAATAAAATTTCCCCTTTCTTTATTAGGTTAATCGGAGAATATTACAAATAAATATTAGTAATATTAGCAATGTAATCAGTCACACTCAATCAATACTGTAGACAGCATTTTATTTTTTTTTTCTTTTTTTTCTTCTAACAATTTGTTATCGGTCGGCTATAGTGGCACTGCTAGCAGTTCTGACAATCGTTTGTAACTGCCAACTGCTCTAATAGTCACCGACAATTGTTTTGACAGTCGGTGGTCACCTTAATCTTAGATAATCAAAATTTCAAATTTTTTAAAATTTTAATCTTCCTTTTGCTCTATAAATAAAGCTACAAAAACATTAATAGGACAAAGGAAAAAAGAAGGAGACCCTAAAAAAAAATACTTTACCAAATAAAAAATAAAAAAACACAGTCCTTGGAACGGGGAACCCAACGTCGAAAAAACCTGCAAAAAAAATCAAAATCAGTTACAACAAAAAATAAATCAGAATATAAAAAAAAAGAGAAGATTTTAGCTGAAAGTTAGAAAGCATATCTAGGGAACTGAAGACTCTTTTTGGTGAAAAAAAGGTCGGATCTATGTTAAGGGGGTCGAGAAGAGTTTTTGGGTGAATTTCAAAAATTTTCAACGATCGACACGACGGTTGGAGTTCACCTTCGATAAGAACCACAACGACCTTCAGGATGGATAGTCACCAACCTCTAACCTGTTTGAAAAGAAGGAGAGAGAGATTTTTTAAAAGGGAGAAAAGGAAATGAACTGAAAAAAAAAATTGAGCTTTTATAGAAACCCCTAAAGGCCAAAAAGACGTCATTTCATTAAAAGACCAAAATGACGTCGTTTTAAGCTCAGGATCCGCACGTCAACCTATCGACCTAACTTGGGGTCTACACAATCGACCTGAAAACTTGGCTCCCCTCTCCCTAGACCTGTTTAGTTCGATCAGTGCTGAATCGATCCAGATCGATCTGAACCGGCTTCAAACCACTGAATGCGATCAGATCGTCCAACAGCTCGCATCGAAGTTAATCGGATCGTTGACTGGTTCAGTTCAAGTGAAATTTTTTTTTAATTTTTAATATTATTTTTGTTACGTTAAATTTTTATTATTAATATTTATGCATGTTTGAAATGGTTAAATTTACTGAATAAATTTTTATTGTTTTATAATAATTATTAATAAAAATAAATAATAAAATATATAGTAAAAATTTGTGATAATTTTGTTATTTTTTAAAATAAATCTTATAAAATAATAATAAAATAAATAAAAAAATAAAAATTTTATCCGACGATGAGATTTAAAGGTACTCCGAATAATAATGTCTATAAAATTTTTAGGTGAAATTTTTTTTAAATACTACTAGTGTATTTGAGTATTTATAAAAAAGTTTTCAATATAATAATTTTTTAATTATAAAATAATAAATTAAATTAACCAATAAATTAATAAAACAATAAAAAATAAATAAGAAAAAAAAATTTTATCGAAGGATGAGATTCTAAAAGTATTTCGAGTATAGATGCTTTAAGAAATTTCTAAGTGAGAATATTTTTTTTAATAATACCAGTGTATTGGAATGTTTATAGAAAATATTTAATATAATAAAATTCATATTTTCTTCGATTAAATGAAAAAGATTAATAAAAATCAATAAAATTTCTAAAAAAGAGAATAAAATACATGCATTAACATATTAGCATTTTGCATTGTATGCATAATAAAATTTTTTACGAAAAGTAAAATTGAGCCTTCAAGGATGAGATTCTAAGGTATTTCGAGAAGTGATGCCTAAAAAATATTTAGGTGAAAAAATGTTATTCTATTGTTGTCAATGTACTGAAATATTTTAAGAATTATTTCGGTAAAAAGGGTTCTAATTTATTTTTCTCGAATAAAATTTGAGCACTAAAAAAATAAAATTAAAAAATAACTAATTTCTAATAAATGAAAAAATCAAGAAAATTATTTTTCGAACATCGAAAATGAGACTTTTTTATCAAAATTAAATGATAACACATAGTTAAGTGGTATCATTTTTAAATGATCGTTATGGGGATACAAATCATTCCTCACGTATAATCGACTTCCGAACCCAAGTCGTTTCGCAGACCATAAAAATATCTTTTTAATATATTTTAATTAATTTTAATATTTTATTAAAATTATGGGGATACAAATCATTATGAGGATACAAATCATTCCTCACGTATAATCGATTTTCGAACCCAAACCGTTTCGCAGACCATAAAAATATCTTTTTAATATATTTTAATTAATTTTAATATTTTATTAAAAGGATATGTTTTAATAGGTGACCAATCGCACTTAGCCAAAAAAGATTGGTGGTAACTCTGTTATTTTTTATTTCGTTTCCAAATTCGTCATATAGACACAAAATCATTATGACAATTACAGTAAAAAATTTAAATTCAAGCTTGATAAAAAATTTATTATTCGAAATTCGATTCAAATTTAATTAAATTAAATTTTTAAGTTCGAACTTAAGTTAAATTAAAAATTGAGTTATTCGAATTTACTTAATTAGATTCGTTAATAAGAATGAATTCAATTTTTATATTTGATTTTAAATTTGATTATGTGTTTGAACTTAAATTTGAACTCAAATTGATATATATATATATAAAGATAAATATTTAATATTTAATTAAATTAATAAAAATATATTCAAATTTCAAAACTTAATTAAGCTCGTAAGCTACTCGAATTGGGTATTAAAATACTCCAACTCAACCCAATCAATGAGTCGAGCTACTTGATTCAACAATAATCGAGTTAATTTTGAATTTTATTTGAACCGAATCTGAATAACTTATGAACATTAATTAGACCTGATAATTTTAGATACGACACGCTAATACAACACAAAATGACACAAAAAAATCATATATATATTTTAAAAAAATATGTTTCGTGTTTATTTGTGTCGACACCATATAATTTGTGTTACATATGTGTTGACTCGTCTAAACACGAAACATAACACAAATAATATATTTAATTTAATCTTATCATCTAAGTACACGTTTAATATATTTAATACATTTAATATATTTTTTATATTTATTTGAATTTAATATAAACCTTTAAAGATTATTTTAATTTTTAATCTTTTAATTATTATACTTAATTAGTTATTTAATATTACATAAAAATTATTTTAAATATTTAATTATGATACTCATTTAATAATTATTATAAAATTATTTTTTATAGTAAGAATATATATACAATATTAATATTAATATTAATCATATATATTATTATTTTATTCTGTAATCTTTAATAGTTTATCATTTTAAATTTGATACTAAAAATCAATATAGTTATGTAATATAAATTTAAATTTAAATATATATTAATTATATATTAAATGAGTATTAGAAATTTTTTTAATATGTAAGTATTTTTTTATATTATTAATGTCAAATTTATTAAATTGTAAATTATCGATAGTTTATGGTTATTTATTATTTTAGTCGTATTTTTGTATATATTTATGTTAGTTATATATATTCGTGTATATCCATATTTATCGTGTCTATTTGTATATATCTATATTATTTATATTGTGTTTAAATAAATTAATTGTATATGTGTTAATCGTATTATGTCGTATGTAAACATATATTAAACATGTCATGTTATATTTAGGATTTAAACATATTTTATAATTTGTATCGTATTTGTATTTTAATAATTTGTGTAATTACACATTTCAAATCTGATGTGAGACACGATACAAAACACGAATTGTCAAATCTAATATTAATATATCATTTACATCTTAACTAATATTCGTAGTTTCTTTAGAGTTTGTTTTATTTTTAAGTTTAATATTCAAATGTATCTTCACTTTTAGCACAAAATATAATTAATTTTTTTATTTTTTATTACATGTAAATAAATTTATAATTTTTTTATTTTACGATAAATATAATAATAAACTTTTAAAATCACAAAAAAAAAAAATTCAATTGTCGTAACGTAGCATAACTACCACAACATAAAACATGTTGACGTCAAAAATAATATACATGTGGATTGATGATGTGGTATAAATGAAAAAAAAAATTTGAAAGAGAGAAAAAGGGAAGACCAAAATCTTTAGGGATTACAAAATATTATATACTTGATAGATTTTGATTAGTTTCAATTTAATGGACTCAAATTTTTTTAAAATAAAAGATCAGATTGGGTTTTTTCTTTAAGATTGAGTTTGGATCGGAGTTAGGCTTTAGGTGGCATCATGATCTGACTTAGATATATATCAAAATATATTTTTATTATTTATTTAATTTTATGTTTATATCTATCTATTATATTAATAAAATTATTATTTAATATATTAATTTAATAAAATGTTATATTTATATATAGTTAAAATAAAATTTATTTTAAAATATTTTATATTATACTAAATTAAATTATTAAATTAATTTCGATTCCAATCGATTATAATTTATGAATATACATATTAAATCAAATATAAAAATAATATTTTAATATTCAATTAAATCAAATTCAAACATAAATATTAAAAAATCGAATTGAAATCGAATCCAACTAAAACCCATCCCATTATCATTTTTAAAAATGAGCAATGGATGAAGGAAAAAGGGAGAAGAGGGAAGGGTCCAAACAACAATGATTGACAGTTGCTGATCAATCTCTCTCACTAGATTTGATAATTCATATATTTGTGTTATGTAAAATATTAATAATTTATGTATTTATGTTGTGTTTTATATGAAAATTACGTGTTATAAATTTTATTAATATAAAAATATAAAAAATATATTTTTTTATTTTATTAAATTTATTTATAACTTTTGTTAAAATTTTACATTGTTTTATTTTTATATTTTTTATTCATATCATTTTAATATTATTGTATCATATTTAAGATTATCAAAGGTACTCCTATTTCCTTTCCCATTCATATTTTGAGACAATTTTCAATAATCTTGTCTATGAAGCTTAATATCTTTAAATCAATTTTTGATCGAAGTCCATAACTCAAGATGTATCATATCAATATTTGGAGACTCAGGATCTATTGAGCGGCAAAATTAATTTTGATGAGATTAAAAAAATAATAAAAATAAGATTAATTATTATAATATTAAGATTTAATATTATAATGGTGAGATTAAAATCAGTAATGAAATATGTGTTTATATGTAAATGCAACGGTGACGATAAAATGAAAAGAAAAAATAACTATTAAAGATATTAGAGTAAAAATTATATTAACAAAAATTTTAAATTATTTAATATTTATAAAATTAATTAGAATTTTATTTATTTATTAATTTATTATATAATAAATAAAACTTATTTATTATAGTAAATTAATAAAGTTATTTTATAATTTTAAATAAAAAATAAAAATAAAGTATAAGAATATTTTTGTCTTTGTAATATAAAATGAAAAATGAAAAAGAAAAAAAAATGAAATCCAATGCATTTTTTCAATTGGAACTAAATCTTCCAATGAAGAAAAGCAAATAAACGTGATGCAAACTTTGATATCCAAACAAATGTTAAACATTAATGAAATCAAATTTTGTCAGTGAAGTGCAGTTAAAATCAAATGGAGCTTCAATTTCTTTTTAGATGAACGATGAGATTGAAAATAGTAATAAAAATTAATATAATTATTATTAAAAAAATTATTATAATTATAATTAAAAAATAAATTTTAATAAAAAATTTATATTAAATAAATTTAATTAAAATTAAAATTTAAATTTAATTAATAATGTGATGAATTCGATTTCACTGCATCAAAAATACACGATAGAATCTAAATCTAATCTCATTTTGTTTGAAGCTTTTGTCCAATTTTGTTGACAGAGATACACTAAGATGTCGACATATTTCACATTTTGGCTTGTGCACAGTCAGAAAGAAGAGAACATCTACTTGGGACCACTCAGTGCTCCCCCTTCACAATTGTCGGTGTCGTATTCTGGAAGATCGAAACCTAGGTGGGAAGCCGGTTAATAACAAAGGTAAGAGAATTTTTTAACGTTTATATTTCGTCATTCACATAAATACTAAAAAAAGAGGAAAATTTTGAAAATAGATGTATATGAAATTGAATTAATAATATGTGACGGAGTTATTTATAGTTGTATGATGAAAATGTTAGGTCTGGGTAGCCTAAGCTTCGAAGGTGTTACAGGCTTGATTTGAACTAACATTCAATGAGTCAATTAAGAGATGACAAATTGATATTTTTATGTTATCCGGAGCTCATTTGAGATGATCAAAGATGTGAATCTCGGTATTTCAAGTTGACAAGCTTGAATTGAAAAGATCGAATTGCCTCCATCTAGCTGATGAGTGACGTTCTGGAACAAAATATCTATTTTATCTCTTAAACGTCTCTAACAGCAATCAAGGCCGCAAGAGCTGAATCCATCCAGTAAGCAACGGTTAAGACAGAAACTGAAAGAGGCTGATAGAAGGATCAGTGAGACAGGGCGGGAGATTAAGGTGGAAAATTTAACAGAGCTTGTAGGTGGCGGGAAAGTCAGCCCCAACGTGTCCGAGGGTTCTTTCAGGGACTGGCTAGACCCACATTGCAATGACTCTGCAATTCGAGAAGTGCTACCCCTGTAACCAATCATAATTAAGTCTTTGTCTTGTTGGAGGTAAGTGAATTGAGGTAATGTTTTTTGACAATTATCCATCAAGCGGACCATTTGGTTTCAGTGGCAAAAGACAGATTTTTAAGTTTTTTCACTTCAATTTTCTTAGGTAATAGCATCAATTTAAAATTAATTGACAATAAATAAATTTTTTATTAGACGTGAAATAAATCATTTTAACAAAGTCTTATTACGTGTAAGCGAATGTAAAAAAAATTTATTACATAACAGATTTAAAAATGATAATAAAAAGAAATTTTAACTTTTAAATTATATTAAATATTTAATTTAAAATTAATTGATAATAAATAGAAGGACTCAACTTAAATATAATAGAAGAAGCATATTACCTAACAAATTTGAAAAGGGCAACGAAAAGAAATTTAAACTTTGATATCACGTTAAACATTCAATTTAAAATTAATTGACAGCAAGTAAAGATGTTTAACTTAAATATAAGATTACAAGATGTAAGATAACACCAGGGAAACTTGTGCCAACATACACATTGGTGTTCTTGGAATCTTATCAGGTTTCACCATAACAGTATAAACTTCCTTCGTTGCTTAGCCACTAAGTGGTATTTTGTGTAGTCATTCGCATAAAATAAGGTCACTTTGAACCGAATGGCTTCTGAAACTTGTTCAACAGACATGGCTAGATATGCCTCCTGACCCTACAGGGAATGCCTGAAAGTACCAATTGAACATCTTAGCAGGTTTCATTTGATGCTCATGAAGTCTAATACAGTTGCCGTAGGTGTCAATCCATGCTGGGACAGATACTTAGCATCATAAAATTTGTTTATATGCCTCATCTCACCATCACATAGAATGGTTAATTATGATTGTATTGCCAGGGACAAGAGCCTTTGCCACTTCAGCAGCTCCATGGCTGAAGAACTCCCGAAAAAGAGCTCCTCATCCCTCAAAAGAACCTGAAATGTCAAGCAGGTGCAAGATTAAAGCCTTAGAGCCAATCAAACATTCTAACACAAGAACGTGTGCAAACCAGGCAAGACAACTTTACCATCATTTAATATCAGATTCAACATAAATAAGCAGAGAATAAGGATATATTCTATTTTGAAAAGAATATGTATCTTTCTTAACCACTGAAGGCATGGTCAGGGGAGTGGTATGAGTGATGAAGAAGTAACATGGTAACAACACGAAAATGATACAAATGATATGATTTAAAATTTTAATAAAAATTGTATGTGATTTGTTATTTTAGTAAAAAATATATACAAATTTGATAAAAATAAAAAATTATAATTTATATTTAACGTGTTGATACAAATTTAATATAATAATTTTTTATGTTTTATACACGTTTAACACAATAGGAATACAATATAGATACACAAATTGCTAGGCAATATCGTCCAAAGCACAATTTCTATCCCAAAACTTGTATGTTTAATTTTTCTAACAATGTGGGAAAGAAAATGAGAAAGAGAGCACATATAAAAGATGATAGACAGACCTTAACATTTCAACAGCCTCCTTATCTTTGCCTTGAAAAGCCCCATCAAGCTTTGCCATCATAAAATTTTGAGTCAATCTGTTGATTCCAATCCCTTCTGTTATGGTGTCAAATGGATTCTTCAGCTTTTGTCCTTCAGCTTCCTCCCCTGGTTGCCTAATTGAACAAACCAGAACCAGGAGGATCTATCAAAGAACACTTGATTTCGGGACTCTTCTCCTGTCCAAAATTTATACAAATACTTACAAAATGGTTGAAAATCGGTTAAAATTTCTACCAGGAGAGACTTGGAAACACTAGCCACATTGCCACCAGTGCCTGCAGCTGCAACAAATGCATCTAGACCCCCATAGTGAGCCCTGAAGTTTGCCAAATTTTCACATTGATTGGCAAAGAGACCACCACTGAATGGCTCAAGAAACCTGGATTTTTTTTTCTCCTGGACAAGTGTGCAACCATTCATTTGATTCAAGTCTTGGCCATCCACTTGGTTGGCCTTTTTATTATTGCTGCTAATTCATTTGCCTCGTAGCAACATCAACATAATGGTCTTTGTGTGTAATTGATGCTGGTCTCAACCTTTCGACAGTTGCTCCCATTGCTTCAAGTATTTGAGACTAAGAGATGTTTGCAACATTCAAAACAGATTAAAGTAATTCATGGAATGTGCTCATCCACAGTACATTTGACACATACATTCTCAATAGCAACATCATCTGGAATGACAAAATGACATTTGCATCCATAGGTAGGAGCTTCCCTGCGGCAACTACTCCACCTGGAACTAGATCACCTGATTCTAGAGCCTGTGTTATATCAGAAATTGGAAAGTAAACGGAGAAAATGAACTGGTTAACGAACAGAACATCCAAGATTGATGATCACAAACTGTACAGAATAATTGAGTTACATTTTTTAACAATAAGGAAAGGCATAAGCAACCATAAAACTGTGATGAATATTAAAAACCCAAATTTTAAAAACGTAAAAAGGCAAATCTATGCTTAAATTATGAATTTATTATCTAATGTGATATTTAAAAAGTTATTTATCAATCATGTATTATCATTTGAAGTTAATCACGTTAAAAGTAATAATCACATTAATTAAAAGATTAAAAAATTCATAATTCAGTTATAGCAATAAAAATTTTTAAAATTAAGAAATTATATTAAATATTTCAGTATAGTTTAAAACTATTCAAGATATTAACACTATCCAAGAACATATCAGAGGGCTTCAATTTTCACTGTATGGTTAAAAGTGCTATAATTCAAGTGCAAGCGTTTAATGTGAAGCATGACCTATCATACAAGATGGAAAGAGAGTCATTATACCAAGTACATAATAGCTTGAATGTCTCTTTGTGTTAATAATCCATGATGATAATTCTTATTTCTTTTATTTTTATCACAATTTCGGATGCTTTCATGCCTAAAGCAAGATTCTTTAAACCATGAACTATGGCATGTAAAAAAATCAATTGAAAATGTACGACTTACCTCAATAATTTTCACAGCAACTAATCTTTCACACTTGCCAAGAATCTGAAAAACTCTTATATGAGTATCCATGAAACCAAGTCAATAAAGCATTGATTAATCACAGAAATCAGAAAAGACCCTGATCTCATAATCATACAAAACAGTAGCTTTAAGGCTAAACATTGATAAAATCGAAAAAGGCGGTGAAGATCAGTGTTACAAATTCAAAGTTTCAGACAAAAAAGCATGAATTAAAGAGACATATTTGAAGACTAGATACCAAACAACAACACCAACAAATTAAGTTTTATATATCATAATTTCGAAATCAGTAATATGAAAAGTCAAAAAATGAATTATGTTAAGTTATAATTTTAAATTTTCTTACGTCACTTATTTCTATCAATAATCCTATATTTTCATCTAATCCTTAACTTTTATATAATTTCTTATTATTTATATTTATATCTTTCATGATTTACTTCTAAAAATTTCTTATTAAATCTGCCTATCTGTTACCATATTATTAGTCCCAAGTCTGAATAAAGTAAAGAGAACTGTGATAGATTGATGACCAACGTAAAATATAATCAAACCATGATAATGAACCAAAATAGGATCCAGGTATCAAAATCAAACTAAAACACAGAAAATTGCAAACATAATAGTTTAATCTAAATTGGAACCCAGATATCAAAAACAAAGTCTATTGTCATGTTTTATTAGACAATTGAATGTTTTAATTCTAATAATAAGTAATTAGTAATTTCTTTAATCACAAGTAACTTATTAATTAATATAATATGAAAATTACAATTAATCTTAAAAAATCCTTATTTCTAATAGATATCATTAGTCTATTTTAAGAAATTTATACTAATTTTTAATAAATTTAAAAGAGAATATCTTAATTTATCTAAGCGATTAATAAGGTATAAATACAGCTTTGGGTAGGGATAATTGTAATTTAGTAAGGAGGATAATATTACAAATCACTCTTAAATATTATAATAAAATGTTCAATATGATATTTAAATTTTAAACATTTTTAATGTAATATCTAAACTATTAATTTATTAATTAATGTGATATCTAAAAAATTATTTGTCAAAAATGTGTATTCGTTTGGAACTAATAATATTAAGAGTGAATATCATATTAATCAATAAATTTATAATTTTGATATCTCATTAAAAATTTTAAAAATTTAAATATCATATTAAATATTTTAATATAATTTAAAAATCATGATATTAACCCTAATATGGGTGTATAAAATAAAAAGCTTTTATATAAAAAAAATCTCCAAAAATTTAGTCATATCATATATCATATGTCCAAAATCTTAAGTTCAGCAATAAATAATGAAATGAGAAAAAAAATCTACTAAGGTTTTCAAAATTTCCTCCCTGTCTCTTATCATTTTTTCTTTTCTTTCTCATAATTATCACCTCCTATAGCACTAGTCTAATGCTATTTTCAGCACTTAGGAAATTGTATGAAGGCTTCCCTTTTCCCATTCTTATCAAAATCAAAATAATTTAACTTTGATTATATATCAAGAATTCATAATTTTTATTGCTTTATGTCCAAATCAGGAATACTTATTGAAAACTGATATTGACCCATTTGCTAATGCTAGTCAATAAAGGAAATGAGTAAATACAATGTCACTTTCCTCTATCTATTTCAACTTTTTCCCAAGAAAAAACCAACCTTCCATGATCTTTCTTTCCTATACATGTCATTTCTTGGTTTTCGGTACTTTTACTTTTACAAGCAACACCCATATTTGATTCATTGAAGTGGTTGATGAAATTATCTTGAAGCAGTTTATACTTCTCAACCCTCAACATGATATTTTGGTTGTTGGGTTTCAAGATTTACTAACTTTCAAGCCAGTGATTTCCTCTTACCATTGCATGAAATAATATCCTATAGCTCTAATGTTAATGTTTTTCTTCACTTCTTCCCTATTACCACACTTAGGGGTTTAGCATAATTCGGTTCCCACTGACTTGATAGATTAAAATTGACTAAATTAAATTAAATTAATTTGATTAATTAAGTTTTACCAATGATCGGTTAAATAAAAAGTTTAATTAATTAATTTTATTTTTTAAATTAATAATCAAATTAATTAAATTGACTTAATCAAAATAAGTTGGTTAATTTCGATTTTATAAGAGGTTAAATAAATTAATTTTTAATTTTTAAAAACCAAAACAATTGATCACTTATTTTAAATTTGATAATTTAAAATATAATAAAATGATATGATATGAATATAAAATATTAAAGTGACAGAATTTAAAATTTTAATAATAAAGATATATAAATTTAATAAAATAAAAAAATTATTTTATATTAATATAAATTATAATACATAATTTTTATATAAAATATAATATAATTATATAAATTTTAATATTTTATATTATACAAAATACATGAATCTTTCAAACCTACTTCTAACTTCAACTCAAAAGTTGATATCCCAATCTGAAGGATGAAACAAAATGTGGGTTTCTGTGTTTGAGCCCAAAATTTTAAAACGTCAGTCAGGCCAAATCTAGAAAATATCGTTTAAAAAAGAAAAAGATTTTTAATGAATATAATTGTTCTGAAAGTGGAATAAAATTCAGGCCTTTGGTTACTGCACCATATGTCGGATTGGATCTTATCTTCGTCGCAAGCTTACAAAAACTTTAGTTAAAGCTAAAACGCAGTCTCATTTTGAAAAACTCGAAAGTAACCGACAATTTCAGTGAAAGGACAAAGGATCTGTGTGTCATTTTCCTTAATTTTCTCATTGAAATGTGAAATGTTCCATGCACCTTCCCTCTGTTTTAAAACTAGCTAGTTGGATACTTTAACTGAGTAACATGAAATTTTAAATATACGGTAGAGTGATACGATAAAAAAAATATGAAAATAATAAAATTTTAATTTTTAATAAAAATTAAATATACGTTTGATAAAAATTAAAAAATGTTTTACATATTAAATATATTTATATTAATTATGATATAGTAATTTATATATATTTTTGGTTGAAAAAATTTAAAAATAAATAAATTGTTCGATTTTTAAATTAAAATAAAATATATCATACATAACAATTTAAAAAATTAATTGAAATTTATGCATTTAAAATAATCCCAACATAATATAACTAACTAGAATCGAGTGATTTTTGTCAATTAAACTAATATCTTATTGATGATTAGATAATTTTTAAAACTTTACGTAATCGACACAAAATAAATATAAGATAAATACATTAATTATCAAATTTACTATCTGATCAATTTATTTTTTTTTCATTTTGGATACAAACTTTAAACTTAGTTACCTCAAATGACTTGAAAGTTGACAGCTTTCGGTTTCTAGGGCAAGATATCAATTTTCATAGCAAGGTTTATAGAAAAATTTGGAGCCCTTGAAATGGTTCCCCTCCTCTCCTACTCTCCTATTTCATAGCAAGGCTCTATCTAAAAGTTCTCCATATAGAAAGAATTAGTACATTCTTAAATCCCATTAAATTTTCACTCATTAATGTGCAAATATTAAAGAGAGATGTTGGCATGCCTGCTTTCAAACTTTGAAAAAATTTGGTGATGGTTATAAATGATTAAAGTAAAAAAAAAAAAAAACTTAGATTATAAGTTTTTAATCTCAAAATTTACACTTCCCACAAAATTAAAATAAAACTTACAAAATTATGAACGCTATATTATACACTCCTAATCCTTACTTCTTAAAATAATAAAATAATTTTTATTTGATAAATTTTTAAAATTGAGATCGAATTGAGATGGGATAAAATTTTTTTATTGAAGATGAATTAAGGATTATTATATTAATAAAATTATTATTTAATGTTTTAATTTAAAAATTAAATTTAATAAAATATTATGATGTAATTTATATTTTTTAAAAATAATATTTACATTATATTCTATTATATTAAAATAATTAAATTAATTTTGTATCAAACATAAATTATACAATATATATAAATCAAAATAGATTATGGTTTGATAATACAAAATAAAATAAAACAATTAAAAAATCAAATCAGATCGTGATGCCTATCAAATTACCATCTCAAATCACATCAATGAAATGCAATATGAATAAGAAAAAGTCCTAAAGGGCATATTAGGAAAGTAATATTTATCTATAACAAAACTAAAAAGCAAACGAAAAAAGTAATCACTAATCTTGGATGGACCGTATAAAAAAATTATATTTAATTTTATATATTATTAATTAAATGATATTATTTCATTAATAATGTAATTTAAATTAGATCATTTTAAGTAAGTTTTTAAAAATTATTAATTGTTTTATATTTATTTTGATGATTGATATTTAAGTTTTTAAAAATTATTAATTGTTTTATATTTATTTTGATGATTGATATTTATTTATTAATAAAATATTATCATTTAATTTATCAAAAATGTATTTTTTTCGTTTTAATTTGTTTATTTTGCATTGATTTTCATGAAATTTAAAAAACTTGATTTTAATATATTTAATATTAATATTAAATTTTTTTTATGAAATTAAAGTTTCATCATTTTTAATGTTAAAAATAAAAAAATATAAAAAATAATTTTGAAATAAAAAAATAAGAGTTTTGGATGTTTTTAAAAAATAAGATATAATTTTAAAATATTCAAAACAATGGATAAAAAAATAAAGTATACAAAAATAAAATCTATATATCAATAATACATTAGATAAAATTTATTAAAAAACAATAACTAAAGAACTCATCTTTTTTTTTTAAATCTTATAATTTAAAATACTACATAATTATTAATACAAAAATTTATAAAAATAAAAAAATTAGATAATTTAAAATTTTACAAAATTTATATATAAATTTAATAAAAAAATTTTCTTATTCTTTTAATAAAATATGCCACAAATAGACAAATTATCATTACTTTACTTAATTTCACCCATGACAGATCTCATTTTCACATCTAAACTCTAAAAAAAAACCGTTTACTTTTTTTTTTCCCCTCTCTTCACTCCCCTAAAAACCACACCAACCCTTTCAGTTTCTGTGTCTCCCATTTCTATAACCATGGAGATCCAAGAAAAGCTGCTAAAGTTGAAGTACCCCATAATCATCACCCTCACTCTTTCAATTACCCTTACTTCCCTCGTCGTTTTTGCGCCTTCTTTCCTCACCATTTTAACCTACTTTTGGCCTCTTTTGCTCTCCACTGCTCTCTTCCTTGTTGCTGTTATCTTCTTTGGCAAGACCTCTGCTCATCCTGCCGGCTCTGACTCTCCGGCGGACAAGGCCGGTGAAGGCATCCTTAACTATGTTGCCGCCGGCCAAACCCAACTCACCGTTGACAGTTACAACAAGGCTGAGTAGGAGTTGCAACTCGTTATCACTGTAATCTCTAACTCTCTCTCTCTTTGTTGTAACTTTCACCTTTTTTTTTCTTTTCTGTTAACTGTAAATTTTGGAGGTGTAATAATTATTATTAATTACTTAGATGAGTAGTATTATTTTTTAATTTTTTTTTTTAAGATGAGAATGAATGATTAAAGTTGGCAATCTAACTCCAATTCGTTTGATTTTCATCCGATTTTATATTAATTTTTTATAAATTGAATTTCAAATCGAATTTAATTAATTTTTTAATAAAAATCGAGATTGGACTGATAGATCCAATTTACATAATATATATTTTTATTATTTATTTAATTTTATATTTTAAAAATAATATTTATTAATTTCATATATTTTTATTATATATATTAAAAATAATATTTTAATATTAAATTAAATCAAATCGAATTTAAATATTTATTATATAAAATTAGATCAAATTTATATTAAAAAAAATGCCAACTCTATGTACTGTCATCTTTCTATATGATTGGGTCATTAGGGATAGGGATTGCCGTTTTTGCAATTTTTTAGTAAGTCATGATTGTGATTTGATAGTGATTGAATTAGGATCTAGTCATTTTAGTTGTTTTATTAATTTGTATGAAAATGAGATTGAATTTTATTTTTTTCAAATGAGAAATAACATTATTATCATAAAAAAATAATAGTATTATAAAAATTGTTGCTAATGTGATTAATAAATTATATTAATTATTAAAATTTTACTTGATAATTTTTTTAAATAGTAAATAAAATTAAAAATTAAAAACATATAAAAATAAGTGTTTACAAAATAAGTTTAAAAATGATAACTATTTGAATTGGATTCATTTTATTTTTTTAAATATTATATAATATTATAAAAATTTAAAATTTGATTTAAAATTGAATTGAATCAAATTTTACTTACTAAGCTTGGTTTATTGATTTGTAATTTATAATTTATAATTTTTATATATTATTTTAATATAAAAATTTAATATATTTAAATAAATTTTTATATAAATTTAATTTTTTTATTTTATAAAAATTTAAAATATATATAAAAAATAAAATGTATATAATTTGATTCTATTTTTTTAATTTTTTACTTTTAAAATTTGATTTAAATTTAATATATATTTAATATTTAAATTTAATTTAAATTAAATAAAAAATTAATATCAAATAATATAATTTTAAATCAATTTTCGAATTTTTCGTTTTTTGTGCTTAAAATAGTAGGTGTACTCTAATATTCCCTCACGTTTAATCTGTGACGTTCACGTTCTGATGTGGGGCTCAGGCAGGATGGCTGTCTACAATCTTGTTCTTATGTTTTTGATCGTACGACCAAAATGGTCCAGTGATGGGTCCCACAATGGTTGTGCAACAGTAAAATTCAAAGAGGATTTTCCATAATGATCTAGTAAGTATTGGGACCGCTGTTTAGATGGGTCCCCTTTTTAACACAATCATTCAGCCTTTTGATCTTGATGTATCATGATCGAATTTTCGTGATGGTTAGCTGTAAACAATAATTTGATTGGCGTATGATGGACCATGGTCCTGGGTCACTTCGACTTTGACTGGAATGATTGTCGGGTGCCCATGGTTGGACAACGCATGTTATGGGTCGAATCCTTGCAAACGAGCCAGCCTAGCCGATCCACTTTGTGATCGTCGATAAAATAATTCGTATTTTTTAAATTTTGATATATTAAAATTAGATTTTTTTATTTTCAAATTGAAGGGCGGATTGAATTTTTTTTTTTTTTTTTTTAAGTTGGATTTGAGTTTTAAGGATATCGATTTAATTTGATTCGATTTGACTTTAACATATACAAAATATTTTTTATTATTTATTTAATTTTATATTTATATAATATATTAATAAAATTTTTATTTAAATTTTACTTTAAGATATTAATTTAATAAAAAATATTATATTTATATATAATCAAAATATAATTTATATTAAAAATAATATTTTATAAATATTATATTAAAATAAAATTATTAAATTAATTTCAAGTTACGTTGATTGTGGTTTATGAATATATGTCTATGTCTAGTATGAAAAAAAATTGTAATTTTAGTTTCAAGTATAAATATTAAAAGATTGATTTAGAGCCGGATCGAGCGAAAACTTATCCTAATTAATTGTCATTTTTAGATGTGATATGAAAATAATATAAAAAAAATTAAATTGATATGAGTTAAAATTTTAATAAAAATTATATATGAGTTTAATAAAAAAATATTTTATTTTTTGTGTTAGGATGAATTATAAAGTTTAATTTTTGTGTAAAATATAATATAAATATATAAATTATCAATATTTTACGTCACACTACAAGAACCGTACCAAGTTAGGAGGTGACTCATACCATAGATCTGGTAATTGATATATTTTTATTACATTTATTTTTATGTTAAACATACATTATATTTATGTAGGGTTTGAAAGGTTCTTTTCTTAGGAGCATTTTCATCATCTGTTAAGGTTAGAGAGCTTGCAGCCATTGCCAACTTTGCCAACTTTGCCAACTTCGCCTGCTTTGCAGCATTGGAGGCCATTTGAGTTGAAGTGATCCAGCAATAAGACCTACCTGCTAGAAGCATTACAACATAGAATTTCATCAATTTTAACATCCTTTTTAAACATTTAAATAAATTTGTAGAGCTAGAAACTAAATATATATATATATATATGTGTGTGTGTGTGTGTGTGTGTGTGTGTGTGTGTGTGTGTCGAAACTATCCCAAGTCCACATGTTTGATCTTAAAAGATAATTGAAATCTACATATTTGTGTTTGTGCTGCAGATATCAGCCATAAGTATGCTGATGAGAGTACGTTCAGAGTTTTTCGAATTCGATTCCGGGATCCAATGTAGTATTTACCATGTAGATTTCAAGAAGATTTTGGATTGAAAATACAAAAACAAAGTAGATTCTTCATCACAATTACTTGAGTTGTTGAGCATGAAATGGCTTGTCATCTATATTTTACTTTTTCTGAAGCTGCATTGGGATGCTTCTCGAAAGAACGAACATATCGTTTTAGTTTCTCCAATTAACATGCACCATTGAACATTTGGGTAATAAGCAGTGAAGACAAAGACACACAGCATGACCTAGGAATCATTGACCTGTATTATGTGTCCATGTCCATCCTTCATAGGCAGTGGCTGTGAACAACTTGTTGAAGAGCAATTAGTCAATAACTGGAAACAGTTATATATATAAATGATTAAAAGTTGGTGTTACAGATTTAGTGAATAGCTCTAGGATTATTCACTTGTTCAGCCAACAGAAGGCGGCTAATGCTAACTGTTCTTTTACATGTATGGTGTCTATGACCTCTTAGTTTCAACTGATTGAGCTAGAATTATGTCAGATACCGACAAGGTTCCAGACTGGTCGACATCCAGCACCTCAAATTCCTCCATGATAAGTGAAATATCTTCTTGGCAAATCTTCCCCATCTCTTTAAGTTTGAATAGAACAAACTCAGCAGCCCTGTAAAAATGAAGGAAAAGGAAAGATGTTATATGATGGAACTATCAAAAGGAGAGCAGATCACAGAATCTAAGCACATAATCTGCAAATCCTTACCCAACAACTCCATCATCATCAAGATCAGCTGCCTCCAAATCCACATTTGTCACTCTTCGGGTAAGAACCCACTTGGCCAGTGCTTTTTGTCTGTTCTCAGTGTTTAGCTCAGCAATGTAGAGAAAAAACTGAGCCAGGCAAATAGTGCCAGCCAATATCCAAAATACAGCAAAAATACGACCCCCTTTAGTTGAAAAGCTTTTATCTCCATATCCCAAGGTTGTGATGGTAGAGCAAACGCAATAGAATGCATCAACAAGGTCTAAATTCTCAACTTTATATAGGAAGACGGTCCCGGATAATATAAGCAAAACAAGAAGGATCAAGGCTGTATAAAACTTGTATTTCACCCTATTATTCTCAATCTCCTTTAGAATCTCAAGTTCACCAACTTTTTTATGCATATGGAAGGCTTTAACCAGCAATGTTTCTTGCTTCTCTACCAAGTAGTCTGCAGCTTTGGTCAGTACAAGTCCGATTAGAGCCATTCCGGTGAAGACGAAAGCACAGGCTAGTAGTTTTGCGAGGTTGCTGTTAGGAACAAGGTCACCATATCCAACAGTTGTCATTGTAACAACACAGAAATAAACAGCATCAAGAATTCCATTTGTTTTATCCCCTTTAATTTGGTTCCTGATTATATAGAAGCAAATGGTGCCTAAGCCAACGTATACCGTCAAGAATAAGGCTACCTTCTTAAAACTTGGGTGAAGTCTCCCAAAAATGGACTCAGAACGTGGAAGTGCAGCATCACCATTGATATCAGTAGGACAAAACTCTGCTAAAGGAGCACTTCTAATGCGTCGAAGTCTTCTCCTCTTTGGTGCATCACCATTAGTCTTTTGAGTTGTAGATGTTGCTAATCCTGATAGCAAAGGCTGGTTTGCACCATTACAGGCCATTATGAAGATTTAGCACACACAAATCACTACCAGGACCTAGCTCTGCAATAATCAGATTCGTGGATTTTAAATTAACCAACGTGTTTATGTACCATGAAGTATAGGACTTCAGTATAATGTAAATAGCCCAATGTTTGCAAACAAACTGGAACATAAAACGTGCTTCTGGCATTAAGAAGTACCAGGCTACCAGCCTTTAAATAAAAAAGGGGGGGGGGGGGGTTCAAGGGGGCTGTGAAACCAACCAAGCAGCATGGCTCTTTGATTTGCTAATTATCATGTGATCTTGTTTTTGTTTCAAAGCAGATCCGACAATATTAAACACGAAATAAACAGACACGGATACACAAATTGCTAGGCCTATTTCGAAGTCAATCTACTC
This sequence comes from Durio zibethinus, assembly GCF_002303985.1. The sequence continues at coordinate 9,529,364 of NW_019168270.1, forward strand.
AGCCTCCAAATTGTGAATTTTCTTTCAATTACAAGTAACATATCGGATTTAAGCAAAGCATCTGGCAGTTCATCGAAATTCATCCTGATTCAGTGTTTCTTAAGCCGAATCCTAAATTTCACTCTTTAAATCCCTGATCTGTAAAGCGTCCCAAAGCCAAACATAATTTCCAACAAAAGAAACTAGCACAATCAAAAGTGAAATCCAATGCAGTGAAATCAACGTTTGATCCAGCAAAACTCTTAACTTTTCACATGATCATATATGAAAAAGGCCAGCAAGACTCATATTTTTAACATCAATAACCAATAGTAAAAATGCCAACGACGCTTTACTCAGATCAAGTAAAAAAAATCCTGAGGTTGATAGTTATGCAAAGTAACCGGTTTTAAAGAAAGCCATGGCTACAAACTTGGGTAGCCATGAAAGTTCATGATAACTTAGAACCATAACTGAAACTAATAAAAAAATGATCTACCCGGAAGGTTCTCGAAGTGAATTACCTGGGGAAACTGGATCTTGGAAGTGAAGCTATGGAGAAGAATTAGGACAGCTAAAGCTTTTGGAAATTGTTGGAAGATCCAAGTCTCTGTCAGTTCACAGTTAAAGTTTTGTCTTTTTTGTTGGTAATTGGTCGGGTTCACTTTTCAACTGAAACTTGGCATTGATTGAAGGGATGGATTATCCTTTCTTTTTTTCATTCCACTCTCCATAAATGTCTAATCTTAGGTGTGAAGGTTGATAAAGGTTAGCATAAATTAGTTGTGCTTTTATTTCTGGGGGTAGATTTTGTATGACTGGATCAAGAATCGGAGTAGAAGCAAAGATATAATTAGGGCTTGAGAAAAAAAAGAGAAAATCCAAAATTAATTAGAAATGGCAGTGTTTGTTTTGTTTAAATTTTTTTTATTTGGATCGATTTGGATTGGATATTTTAAAATTTTTAATTCGGTTTCTGTCGGTTTTTGAATCATAAAATTAAAAATAAAAATATTTTAATCAAATTATTTTTATTAGTTTTTTATAAAATTAATTATTTTATATTTAAATATATTTACAAATAATATTAAAAAAAAAAAGATTAAAGAAAATTCAAAAATCAATTAATCAAACTAATAAAATTTTGTTTAAATCAATTTGATTTTTTAAAGAGATCGTTTTAAATTCAAGTTGAATTTTTAGAATTTATAATATTATACTTCAATTGAAATAATCAAATTGAATCAAATTCAACAAATTATAATCTTATACCAATTTAAAGGTCCATATTAATTATAGACATTCAATTTGATTCAGACTCGGATCAATTGGACATGATCCAATGGGGTCAACTAGACTTAAAGATTTATTTATTTATTTATCTTTTATATATTATTTGTTATTTATTTATTTCTTCTTCTTTCTTTCTTTTGTTCTTCTAGAATTTATTCCTGACTACTCTTCGGTTGCTAATAATGATTAAGATAATAATAAAAAGAGAATATTTTGCTAAGGATCGGGATTGACAGAGTTGCAATAGGATTCAAAGACTCTAGGATGAATTTGATGATCTGTGGAACCTAATCAAAATGGAAGTCCGAATTAATAACAAATTCTGTGATTAATCGTTATAAATACATATTGATCAAAGACAATAGGGGATAACAAAAAAAGAAAAACGTAAAAATACAGAGAGACGAATCAGATAGCTAAAAAATAGAAGGCAGAGTCTAAAAATATTCTAGGAATGGTTAGAAACAATTTAAAAATTTTAGGAATTTTTGGAGAATTTTTGGCCTTTTTTTTTTGAAAATTTTTCAGAATCCAACGAAATTTTTTGGGGAGATTTAAGTTTTTCGATGAGTATTTTGGTCAACTTTGAAGTTTTCGACAGCTTTTCCAGATTTTGGCAGAACTTCAATCGAAATTTGAGTTTCGTTTAGAGAGAAGGGGGGAAAAGAGAAGAGAGAGAAGAAGAAAGACGCATATATTGAAAAAGACTAAAATTTGCCTTTTATAGTGCCATAAAACGATGTCGTTTTGGCGTTAGTAAATCCTAGGATCCTCGCGTTTTCATTCGGGTGACTTGACCCGTTGCGCTGACCCATTTCAGCCCACTCCACGGATCCTACTGTTAAGCCGAGCCGATTGCTAGTCGAGCCACGTTTTGAGCCGTGGTTTCTGTTTTAAGCCAAGCTGATCTCAACTGCAAGCTAAGCCATTTCCATTTTTTTTTGTATTTTATTTATTTATTTATTTAAAATTTTATGTTTATGTATTTTAGGAGTATTTTTTTATATAATTTAATTTAATAAAATAATAAAAATAACAATTTTGAGAATAAATATTAATTATCTAATGATGAAATTTATAAAAATTTCAAATGGTAAATTTCTATAAAATTTCTAAGTGAGAAATTTTATCTAAATTTGTCACAAATGATAAAATAATTTAGATAAAATTTTAATAACAATAATTAATATTTATTTTCAAAACAAAAAAAATTAAAAACATAAAAAGCATAAAAATATAAAAATTTTTGGAATTAAATACAAATTACCCAATGATGAGATTCTTAGAAATTTCAAATGGTAAATTCTTAAAAAATCTCTAGGTGATAAATTTTCTCTAAATTTGGCCCAAATGATGGAATGATTTAGATAAAATTTCAATAAATAATTTTATCTTTTTTAAATAAAAATTTGGATTGAAAATATTTGATAATTATCTAAGGATGAGATTCTTAGAAATTTCAAATGGTAAATTTTTAAAAAATCTTTAGGTGAGAAATTTTATCTAAATTTGACCAAAATTGTGGAATAATTTAGACAAAAATTTTCAATAAAAGTAATTGTCATATTATTTTCTTTCCAAAGAAAAAATAAAATTTTTTTTAAATAGGCCCAAATGGTGAAAAATTTTAGAGATTCAAAAAGAAAAAATATTTCTAATTTGGCCCAAATGGTGGAATAATTAGATATATTTTTAACTAATAATAATTAAACCTTTTTTCGACGACAAGCCTCTTCAAGGAAATAAATGAAATTCTTGAATACTCTTGATGTGAAGAAATATTTTTTAAAGAGTTCTACTAGATTGATGGAGAATCTTAAAAATTGTTTTCAATATTTAACTTAAAATTTGAAACAATTAGACTCAATACCTTAGGATAAATTCGAAATAATATGGTACCATTCTTCAGATGGGCATGTGGGGGGTGCTATAACCTTTCCATATGTAATCGACTCTTGAACCCTGTTCTGATTAGTAGACCCGAACTTATTTTTTTAGGGACCTTAGTCAAGCTTAAGGAGTTCCTTAAAATGAAAGATTAGAAAAATTGGTGGCGACTCCATTCATTTGATAAATCTAGCTATAGATTTTTGAATCTATATGTTATGACAGTTTGGCGACTTCACTGGGGACGCTAAAGAGTTAAACCATAATTTTTGAATTTATCCTATCCTTTGAACTAATGGTTTTAAGTTATTTGTTTACTAATGTTTTTCTTTTTTTGTTTCTTATTTGATTTATGGGGTCGATAACCATATGTTCCTTCACACACACTATCACATTACATAAGCTCTATGCTCGAGCTTCATCCCTCTTAGGGCAACGTAAAGTACCTACGCTCTCATGGAATGATAATCTCCGTAATGGCTAACGAAATACTCCCATTCAAATTGAATCTTTTTCGTTGGTAGCCTATGATGGGCGAAGATTGGAATGCCTTACTAGTTTATGATAGATAATGATGTAAGGAACAATTTGAGAACCTTTTAGTGATCAAAATTGTTTAACCCTACATATAGTTCACCCCTAAGAAACCAACCTAAGATAGAGCCCTTCCTATCTATCAATATATATACCCAAAATTAAGACACAAAAAGGAACAATTTGTTATCTAATCATTTTGTCTGCTTGGTTTTGTGCATCTATACCATCTTCATGTCATTTCATTCTATGCATCATTTTCATTCTCATGTTCTAGTATTATCATATCATTTCATTTTATGCATCATTTTCATGATCATGTTTAATACTATCATTTGCATCATTCTCATATAGGAAATATATACCACATATCAGTTATTGATAAATCAGATCTCACACTTACATCCATGAAAAGTCAAATGCAACCAAAGTCTACATCAGTCCATTATGAGTCTGCTCATCAATTGAAATCAAGTCAGAGAAAGGTCAAAGAGAATAAGAAAATTGCTTGCCTGAGGGTTTTATTTCATCATTACCCAAGAAAGTTCATCTCGAGCTACAGCAAAATGATTTAACTGACTTAAGTAGTGTTTGGGATGCATTAGTAAAATAAGACAAGAGGCATTTGAGAATAGATATGGAGACATAGTTTCACTGCTTCAAGTGAAAGTGGACCATAATTTGATTAGAGCCATCATTCAGTTTTAGGATCCTTCTTATAAGTGTTTCATTTTCAATGAAGTAGATATGGTACTCACAATTGAAGAGTATATGGTCCTACTTCGCTTTGATTTGCCAAACTCAAACAAGATTTATTGGTCCAACAAGGTGGGTTATCGTAAAAAGCTAGTGCAAATGCTTGGACTTAGCTTGCCTCAAGTCGATGCATGTGTCAAGATAAAAGGTGAAAGTAAGGTTATTTTATGAAATTTTTTACGAGATTTTATCCAGGGGCATATAAATGATGATCAAAGATTAGTGGCTATGGCTATAACTTTATATGGACTGGTGATCTTTTTGAAAGTCATCAGATATATTGATGTTACAGTTGATCAGTTAGCATACCAGGTAAATATAACACCGATTATTTTGACAGAAACCATTCGTTCTATAAACTTTTACTGTAGAAATGGTAAAGGTTGATTTAATGGGTGCCTACAGTTGCTTTAGGTATGGATTAAGAGTCACATGGAATGTAAAGAAAGTTAATTCCATAAATCATACCTTCGCTCCATCATCCCCATCAAAGAGTTTTGTTACAGCACATGACCTCAAGCAAAGACAAAAGAAGAATGGATTTCTTACTTTTGAGCTCTTGATAGTCAAGCAATAGTTTGGAAAGCACTTTGGATGCGTCATGACATAGTGTTATACAGTTGTGAAGATCAACCATAGGTATTCTTATTAGGCCTATGGGGTGCTGTTATTTATGCCTCAATTTTAGTAAGAAGACAGTCCGGATGTGAGCAATTCATTCCATAAACCTATGGACTTAACCAGTAAAAATTCTCATTCACTAATAAAGGGGCACATGGAATGGTTGAAAAGATCAAGAAAGCATGAAAGCAAACCATCAGGGTTAACCAATGGAGGTTTACTTACGATGTCACATCGAAATATAGTGTATGGCATGCGAGGAGAGGAAAAGACATTGTGATTCCTAGAGGAAAGCCTCTTCTTTAGGATCTTTTACTTAAGGTAGAAATAGCAAAGAAAAAATTTCAAATCGAGAAAATGAGCTCAAACAAAAAAACAAGCGATTGAAGTTAGAAATGAAAGAGAGTTTGAAGCTTCAAGAATTGAAAATCCAGAGCCTGACAAAGCAAAAAGATCAATAGAGAGTCTTATTTAATGATCTAGACATGACACATTCATCAGTCACACCTGAGCTTGCTCGACTTTTAAAAGAAAATAAATTGTTAAAAGCAAGGGTAGAGGAAGAACAAAAGGCCATTGTTAGAGCACATAGACATAGCCAAATGCTACAAGAGATAGTGGATTAATGCATAGCACAAGTAGAAGCTTTATATCTAATGAATGCAAAAAATAAGCTCAACAGAGTGAGTTATAAAAAGACATGTGCACAAAAAAACAAAGGCATCTAAGGCATTTGTTTGATCAAATATGCATTGCTGTAGATAAAGCAACAAAAATAAGAGAAAAAGTAAAAAATTTAAAGGCTGTGGTACAACCAATGAGAGTCCATGGATAACAGCTGTTTGATTTCCTAGATGAGACACAAAATTATTACCAGCAAGCTAGGATGTTTATAAGGAGGCATTAGAAATAAATGATGATGTTTAGGACTTTAGAATATTGCTTTGATTTTATTAAGATGTAATTTTAAAATTTTATTTAATAAAGTTTTAAATGGAGATTTCTTTTATCAATATTGATGATGTGGCAAATATTAGTATATTTCATGCATACATTTGCATATCATACATAGAATACATAATTTTTAATAATTATATAATTATGGTACTTAAGATTCAAAGATAGCTCCATTCAGTAAAAACCCTACTAATCGATACAACACAAAAGTTAGAGCTAGACAAATGAAACAAGAAAACTATCATCGGTTTGAAAAATTAGAGAAGGCCTGGGAAAAGCTTGAAAATGAGTTAAGTAAGATTCTGGATGCTTTAAACAAATTAAATAAGGGGAAATGGGTAGAAAAGAACACGAGCCAATAGGGTCCTACATTATAAGAAGTGACTGATCTCTTATATCCATTTGGTTTTGGTTCACCTCAAGCCCAGTCTACACAAAAAGTTCTATTACAACAATTTACATATCTTACATATCTTAGAATACCATCAGCCTCTAATCTATGGTATTACCATAGTTATGTGAATCTTGTCTTTATTGAAAAGGCAGTAGAACCAAATCAAGTTCCTGATCTAAATGAATTGAAAGAAAAAGAGAATGAAAAGCTAAAAGTCGAAGCTTATGAAGACTCAAAAATCAGTATGCTAGAACAAAGGCTACGGGTTATGGAAGAAATTGGTTTTTATGGTTCTGTTGATGCTATTGGGCTTTGATTAGTCCATGATGTGATCATTCCTCCTAAGTTTAAAGTACCAAAATTTAAAAAATATAATGGTACGAAGTACCTAAAGACTCATATTACCATGTACTGTTGAAAGATGGCAGCCCATGCTCATAATGAAAAACTACTAATGCATGTCTTTTAGGATAGCCTTACGGGTTCCGTTATCAGATGGTATGTCCAGTTAGATAGAATTAGTATCAGTTCTTGGAGTGACATGACCCATGATTTTATCAGTCAATACTGATATATCATGAATTTGGTCCCTGATCGTTTATCTTTGCAGAATATAGAAAAAAAGGTAAAAGAGTCATTCAAAGAATACGTTCAGAGATGGAAAGATGTAACTTCTCAAGTGCAACCTCTTCTAACTGAAAAAAAAATTGTAGTGTTATTTGTCAGCATTCTAAAATCTTCATATTATGAAAAGATAATAGAGAATGAAATAAAGAATTTCATCGACATGGTAATCTCTGGTAAAATTATTGAGAGCGTCATAAAAAATGGTAAGTTAAAAAGAGGGGAAGCATCTACTAAAAGGGCTTCAAAGAAGAATAAGATTGAAGCTCAGGCTGTGAGCTTTGATAGATAATTCAGGGGATATCAATCCTATCCATCACAAGATTACTCTCGATACTATCCAGCTGTAAACAATACTTCATCTTATCTATACTAGCTTGCCCCATTATTATCTTATCTATCAACATACCAGCCCGTTTTCAGTCCCCAAACTCCTGTATACGACCTTAATATTCAACCTTCTTTGAAACGTCAAACCTATCCTATTAGCCTAATAGGTGGTTTAAGAAAGTAACGAACTACTTGAAAAAAACCTATATTCGATCCAATTCTTATGACCTATACGGAGTTATATCGAGAGCTCTATAACAACCACTTGATTGCCCATAATCATGTAGAGCCGCTCAAGCCACCTTATCCTAAGTGATATGATCCTACAGCTCACTGTGATTATCACTATAGAATTATTAGCCATTCCACTAAAAATTACACTGCTTTGAAATGTAGAATGCAACGGTTAATAAAAAATAAGATAGTACGTTTTGATCAAAGAAGAGAACAACACCTAATACTAGAGGTAATCCATTACCTAATCATAATGTCAATGTTCTGAGTGAGAATTAAGAACACATGGATCAGAAAAGGCTTATAGAGTTACAGTGAATCAGAGGGGGTAAGATATCAATAAAGATCCTGATTGCACATGGGCATAATTTTAGAGAATAAAGATAAGGCTGCTTGAAAGTTTTTTTTTTTTTTTTTTATCATTTTAAGACTTCTTTTAGAGTAATGTTAGGATTTCTTTTAGGTAGTAGGATTTCATTTGTTATCATTTTAATAAAAAGCAAGTATATGCATTTCATTACATTTTCTCTTTCATTCAATCATTGTTCCATGCTTTATCACGTTTCATAACTTTTCATTCCCGTTCTCAAATTTTAGATGATGAATATTTAGACAATGATAACAATAATTTTAGGATTTAATTTTGAGGACTCATTCACACTAATATGAAGATATGGTTTGAGCAAAAAAAAAGTAAACTATTGCTAGAGGTGAAATAGATATGTTTTGAAGATGTGCAGTCTTTTATACAGATCCATGAGCTTGTTTTTGTTCAATAGATGGTGTTCGAGAAAAATATTCACAATTGAGATGAAAAATGACCACCTTTCTTTTACCATTTGAAAAACTATTCATTGTTACCCCTTTGAGCCTATTATTATTATTTTTTTTAAAAGAACCCTGACCAAAGATCATCCTTCACATTGAAAGTATTTTTAAAAAAAAAAAAAGACAAAAGATCGTAAAAAGTCTCAAACAGAGAAACCAAAGCAAAATAAAAAAAAAGAGAGAAAAAGAAAATGCCACAAGCAAATTAAGACAAAGTAATGAGAATTTTTTGTGTAAGGAATAAGATGGAAAAAAAAAGTAGTGAGATAATGTGTGGGCAAAATGCCAAGTTACATCAAATGATCCTTTGATTTTGAACCCTTTAAACACATGTTTTGAGCTTATTTTATCCATTTCTTTCATGACCCTTTATCGTGGCCTACATTACAATATTTAAAAGTCTATTTAGATCAAGTGTGAGTGCTCAAATTGAATGGTCATATGTTGAACTAAGGCATGCTTATGATGAGGCAATCGAATTGCTTTGTGTGTTAGAGATTGATGTGGCAAAGATATCAATAATGAATGGAAAAAATGAAAAAAAAATAAAAAATAAAAAATGAAAAAATAAAAAAATAAAAAAATAAAAAATGAGAGTAAAGGAATACTCAAATTGAAAACCTGAAAAGGCAATTTGGGTAGAAAAATATTTGAGCTAAAAGTTTGATAGAGAAGCAAGGTATCTGAAGACCTCTCAAAATTGGGGTAAAGTTTGATGAGCTCAAAATGATTTTGATAGTCAATGGAATGAGTTTTTGAAAAGAATCCTGAATTAATGAGTTTTTTATAGTCTTTAGATACCTTACTTCTCTATCAAACTTTTAGCTCAAATATTTTTCTACCCAAATTGCCTTTTCAGGTTTTCAATTTGAGTATTTCTTTACTCTCTTTTTCATTTTTTTTCCTATTAAACTCGTCTTTCATTATGTACCTTTCTTTCAAATTACCCTCTGTTCCCTTATTATTGCATCCTCAGAATAAATCGAGAAAATGTATGAGAGCATTATATTTGTTATGATTTGAAATAATGATGAATGAATGATAATGTGCATAAAAGAGTCTTGCATTCCTTTGAAAAAAAATTTAAAATAATAAGAGAAAAAAAGGAAGAGATGATAGAAACCTAAAAAGGGATGAGTTGAGAAGGCACATGATGTGACCAAGTGATGAATACGGGACGAGTTGGTCAACATAGCTTGTCAATGATGATCAAGTGATAAAATAATGAAGATCAATGGATGAAATTCATTCTTGAATGGCTAGTGCTGAGAAGCCTGTAAATGAGTGATGAACACAATATGGATCAATTGACAGAATTATTAGTGTTGAGAAGCCTATGGATGGTGATCAAGTAATGGAAGCAATGATGATTAGTTGATGAAACTTGTTCCAAAGTGTTGAGAAGCTAAACAAAGAGAAAACATAAGATAGCAGAGTCTTGAGTGCCATATTACCATAATTTTTTAAGATTTCATGACATTATTAACATCCGCATTCTATGCATCACGTAAGCATTGTTGTTTGAATAACACATGCACATAATTTGATTGTTGCATTTGCATCATTAAAAAGGCATTTGCATATTTGATCATGACATTCACTCATGCAAAATTTTGGGTCACCTAAAAGGAAATTATGAACCTTTTGATGAAAATCTCTGAATTTCAATTGAGAATCTTTGAGTTTAAAAGAAAAATCTTAGAGTTTTAAGTTTTAAATGAGAATTTTTGAGATATGAAACTTTGAGATTTATTGAATAAGAACTTTTGAGCTTGAATGAGAAGCTTTGAATTTTTTGACGTAAATCTTCAAAATTTAAATGAGACTCTTTGAATATGGATGTGAGTCTTATAATTTGTGAATGTGAATCTTAGGATCTTGCAAATTTGAATTCTTGTGAAACTAAAATTTTGACAGTCAAATTTCAGTGAATTCTTATAAAGTTGAAAGGTTCTTGTGAATCTGAAACTTTGAATTTTGAACTCAAATTGAGAATCATTGAGTTTCCATTATAAATTTCATTAGATCTGATCTATAACTTCTTTGGACATGATTGTCGATGAGCAATTTATTTTTTTTAAAGTTGTGGTTGCCTTTGTTTAGAGGAGCAATTTATTTTTTACAAAGTTATGGTGACCTCGTTTAGAGAAGCAATTTATTTTTTTCAAAGTCAATGGTTGCCTCTATTTAGAGGAGCAATTTATTTTTTTTCAAAATCAGTGGTTGCCTCTGTTTAGAGGAGCAATTTATTTTTTCCAAAGTCAGTGATTGCTTCTGTTTAGAGAAGTAATTTATTTTTTCAAAAGTTGTGGTGCCTTTGTTTAGAGAAGCAATTTATTTTTGAAATTGTGGTGCCTCTGCTTAGAGGAGTTTTGTTTATTTTTCAAAGTCATTGAGCCTCTATTTATAGGAGCTTTGTTTATTTTTTAAAAGTTGTTGAGTCTCTACTTAAAGGAGCTTTAATAAAAAAAAAACACAAAAAAAGAGTGTCGAGTTAAGTCTTGAATGTGTGTCTACGTCTTTGTATAATTTTTGTTTCATAGAAAATGTGAAAAAAAGGGATAGTTGTGGACACCCAATTTGGTCTAGGCTCAGATCAATTGAGCCTGGTCCAATAGGGTCAGCTAGGCCCAAAGATTTATTTATTTATCTTTTATATATTATTTGTTATTTATTTATTTATTTATTCTTTTTTCTTTCTTTTGTTCTTCTAGAATTTATTCCTGATTACTCTTTGGTTGTTGATAATGATTAAGATAACAATAGAAAGGGAATATTCTGCCAATGATCGGGATTGGCAGAGTTATAATAGGATTCAAAGACTCTAGGATGAATTTGATAATTTGTGGAACCTAATCAAAATGGGAGTCCGAATTAATCACAAATTCTATGATTAATCCTTATAAATACACATTGATCAAAGACAATAGGGGAGAACAGAAAAAGAGAAACGCAGAAACATAGAGAGATGAATTAGAAAGCTAAAAAATAGAAGGTAAAGTCTAGAAATATTCTAAGAGTGGTTAGAAGCAATTTAGAAATTGTAGGAATTTTTGTAGAATTTTTGGCTTTTTTTTCTAGAAATTTTTTAGAATCCGACGAAATTTTTCAGCGAGATTTAAGTTTTTCAGTGAGTATTCTGGCCAACTTTGAAGTTTTCAATGACTTTTTCAGATTCTGATAGAACTTCAACCGGAATCTGGGTTTTGTTTAGAGAGAATGGGGAGAAAAAGAAGAGAAAAGGGAGAAGAAGACAGATGTATCTACTAAAAAAGGCTAAAATTTGCCTTTTATAGTGCCATAAAATGACATCGTTTTGGCGTTAGTAAACCCTAGGATCCCTGCATTTCCATTCGGCCGACTTGACTCGTTACGCTGACCCGCTTTAACATGCTCCACGGATCCTGCTGTTGAGCCGAGCCGATTGCCAATCGAGCTGCGTTTTGAGCCGTGGTTTTTGTCTTAAGCCGAGCCGATCCCAGCCGCAAGCTAAGCTGTTTCCATTTTTTTTGGTATTTTTATTTATTTTTTTAAAAATTTGTGTTTATTTATTTTAGGAGTTTTTTATATGATTTAATTTAATAAAATAATAAAAATAAAAATTTTGGGAATAAATATTAATTATCCAATGATGAAATTTATAGAAATTTTAAATGGTAAATTTCTATAAAATTCTTAAATGAGAAATTTTGTCTAAATTTATCCCAAATGGTGAAATAATTTAGATAAAATTTTGATAACAATAATTAATATTTATTTTTAAAAGAAAAAAATAAAAAGCATAAAAATATAAAAATTTTTGGAATTAAATACAAATTACCTAAGGATGATATTCTTAGAAATTTTAAATGGTAAATTCCTAAGAAATTTCAAATGATAAATTCTTAAGAAATATTTAGGTGAGAAATTTCCTCTAAATTTGGCCCAAATGGTGGAATGATTTAAATGAAATTTCAATACAAGTAATTCTATTTTTTTTCTAAATAAAAATTTGGATGAAAAATATTTGATAATTATCTAAGGATGAGATTCTTATAAATTTTAAATGATAAATTTCTAAAAAATCTCTAAGTAAGAAATTTTCTCTAAATTTGGCCCAAATTGTGGAATAATTTAGATGAAAATTTTCAATAAAAGTAATTATCATATTATTTTCTTTCCAAAGAAAAAATAAAAAGAATTTCTAAATAGGCTCAAATGGTGAAAAATTTTAGAAATTCAAAAAGAAAAAATATTTCTAATTTGGCCAAAATAGTGGAATAATTAGATATATTTTTGACTAATAATAATTAAACCTTTTTTCAATGATGGAGCCTCTTCAAGGAAATAAATGAAATTCTTGAATACTCTTAAGTTGAGAAAATATTTTTTAAAGAGTTTTATCAGATTGATGAAGAATCTTAAAAATTGTTTCCAATATTTAACTTAAAATTTGAAACCATTAGACTTAATACCTTAGGATAAATTCGACATAATATGATACCATCCTTCGAATGAGCATGTGGGGGTGCTATAACTTTTCTCATATGTAATCGACTCCCGAACCCTATTCTAGTTAGTCGACCCGAACTTATTTTTTTAGGGACCCTTAGTCAAGATTAAGAATTTCTTAAAATGATAGATTCTTTAGGTGATCAATCACACCTAGTAAAAAAGATTGGTAGTGACTCCATTTATTTGATAAATCTAGCTATAGATTTTTGAATCTATATGTTATGACATTAATGATAAAATGATTGAATAAATATTTTTAAAAAAATGACTTAGGTCATAGTACTAATTTAACTTTAGATATTGATAATGATATCTAATAAAATAATTAAATAAATATTTTTAAAAAATAAATGTTTTTTGATGAACCTAATAATTTAATATTGAATCATTTTCTCTCCTTACAAGTTTTATTAAAACATTTACTAAATATATTTTCTTTTTAAAATACTTAAACAGAATTTGATTAATAAACCCATGGCATAACAAAATAATTAAGTTTGTAGTATTGGGTTGAATGCAGCTGTTGCAGCTTTAATAAGCCCAATGATATGAAATTACTAACATTAGATTGCCTCTTTTTTTCGTATATTTTTGAATTCCAAGTGGGAAAATTTGATTGGTTGGTTTAATTTCTTTCAGTTTCGTTATTGAAGAAAAACACATCACTGAGTAAGATTGATGTTTACACTCAGCTTCTTCAATAACTTTTGTTAGGGCCATTTTAAATTCAAAGGGTAAAATAGATATTTTGTTTTAGAATATGAATCATCAATCAAAGGAAAGTAATTTAATTATTTTAGTGTAATCAAATTGATTTGAAATCTAAAGACCTATGCCAGATTGGACTTTCAATTTATTACCTAAAGTCATATGAGAATGTAAATTAATTTGTTTACTCTCAACTGAATTATTGATTGTCAAATTAGATTGAGGTAACAACATCAATCTTATCTCTACTACTTGAACTCGAGCCATCTAGAATCGATATTTTCACCCTACAAATATAAATAACTCCTCTCATTTAGATGTTATTCATTTTATTTTTTAATTTTTTATTATTTAATTTTCTCTTCTTCCAACCTCATAGTACAAGAGAAACCTCAAACCTTTACACACTAAGTTTCTGGTTTCTCTTGCTGATACTTTAAGCTACGGAAGCTATTTTAATTGGTCTTTTTAAAACTGTTAAAAAAATTGATATTGATTTTAAACATCTAAAATATGGAACACTATGAAGAAGATAACTGTATTTGTTTAGATAAAATTTATAATCATAGTCTGCATATAGATCTATCTTTTGAAATGCATAATGTCTTTATAAGTAGAACTATAAATGATATGGTAGATCTTACTTCTTCATGGTAGATCTTACTTCTTCTTTCTTTAAAAAACCTTTTATAAAAATTGATAATATTGAATAAAAAATAGATAATATTTCAGAACATATGGAACAAACCTTTTATTCTATGGAAAATAGGTTCATTATTCTATGGAAACACTAGTACTATTTTGGTCATAGATGAAAAACCTTTATCTTCTTCCCAGAAATCACCTCAGTTCACATAGCAAAAACTTATGGACTTCAAAGTATACAAAGAACTAATAGAACACTTCAAACAGAAGATGAAAAAAATAGATAATCCACAACCTTATTCAGATCATAAAAAGATTTTTCAAAAATTTAATTATTATTACATACTAAACTACTACACAACCAGTGAAAGTAGTGAAGATAGAACCAACATTGATGATAATTTTGACATCTTAACAACTAACCCAGTTGTTAAAGACAAAAAAATCTCAGATATAGAAACATCTGATGATGAAGAACATATTCCCCTTTTGTAAAAGGCAGATTGAGGTAAAAGAAAAATAGGTGAAATTTCTAACTTAAAAATTGATGATTTACTTAGATTTCCAGATCAAGCATATCTAGAAAAGTTTCACCCATTTGAAAACCATTTGATTGAACCAATAATTTCATTTAGAAAGGATGAAATTAAGAGTACTACAGAAGCTGGCTAAACAAGCCAAACTTCTTAAAATAATATAGCTCCAACTATAGATTCTTTAAACAAAAGAAATGCAGTTGTGGGTGGCACATTTTTAGATATCTACAAGAAAATGAAAGATTAGTGGCAGTTTTATAACAGCGTTTCATTTACAAACATTGCTAGCTTCTGTATTTTTATAAAACTTAAGGCATTTATTATCAAAATGCCACTAAATATTTAAATAATGGCATTGTTTATCACAAACACAGTAAAATCTTTTAGTGACATTTATAAACGTCACTAAACATTAAAAAAAACGCTACTAAAAACCTAAACCCCTATAGTGGATCTTTCTAAAATTCTAATTTCTGACTATGGAAAAACCATAAATGATTGGACATAATCAATATCTATTGTAGTAACCCATTACAAAGATCAATGGAATCATGAAAAATTTTTAAATTATTTTTGTGGAACTTGGCAAGGAGATGTCTTGCAGTTTTTAAGAAAATGGGAAAATATAAAAACTTTGTTTTAGTTGTCTGCTACAATGATTGTTGTTGGAGACCAAGCTATTTTAACTGTTAATTGTGGATAAGTTTGAGAATAACTTATCCCTTTTGCTTATTGTCTAGATTTATTAAATTTTCATTTTTTGGATCATGGATTTGATTAAGAGAATTGCTTTTAGACTGATTCCATAATGCCCATCCTTTTTGATACTACACTAAGAGATATTGATGATGATCAATATCTTCCATAAAGGATAGCTTCTGGAATAGTTCTAGGGCTGCAGGTTCTATGTAACCATTGTTGCATCCTAGATTTTAAAAAATAATTTTATAACCATCTGTTTCAAGATTGCAGCAAGATTGTCTGAAGTTTTTGATTTTTTCATATAGCTCATTGGTACGAAATTAAATTTTAGGTTTTAGGTTCATGTCCTTGTCAAAACAGCTTGGTACCGAACAAACTTGTTGTTTGTATTATTCATGATGTTTACAGTTCGTACGGAATTGATATTATCACATTTTTTTTTGTGTGGTAAGAAAGCAAGAAAGATACTATTGAATAGTTGTTATTCCACGACAGGAAGCATTGTAAACAAGTAAAGCAGGATGCATAAGAAGACAGTAAAAAGAAAGATTGAAGCGAACCTCAAAATATTGAGTGTGGTGATAGATAACGATTTAGAGGGAAGTTGAATTTGAACATACATGATCATCGAAAGTGGCAGGAAACTAGTTGAATGAAGCTAAATTATTGATCTGTAATGTTCTTAGGATAAATCTTCTCAAACATCTCTATTGGAGTAGGGTTAAATTTGCATGGGCCATGCCATTGATTTCTAGCTTGAGACCCTACATTATAATTGATTATTATGCCTGCATTGCATTTGTCCAATTGCATACACCTCCAAATCAACGCTTAGTTACATTTGTCGTAACGTCTAGATCCGGGGATCCATTGCTAGACATTGACTTAAGGAGTCGCCACCAATCTTTTTTATCTAGTTGCCATTGGCCACCTAAGGAATCTATCCTTTCAAGAAACATCTAAGTTTAAGGGTCCCTAAAAAAATAGGTTCAGGTCTACTAATCAGAACAAGGTTCGAGAGTTTGGTTACGCGTGAGGAAGGTTATAGCACCCTCACAATGCCCATCGAAAGATGGTACCAACTTAATTTTATGTTATCTAATAAGCCTTAAAAATTTACCAAGTAATTAATTATTAGAAATTATTCTCAATTGATTCTAATACTTTTAGTAGAAAATTGAGAAAATCCCCTCACCTTAAGAGTATGCAAGAAAACTACTATTTCACTTACAAAGGCTCCATCGTCGGATTATTTAACATTAAAGGAAAATTTAAGAAAATAAAAAAGAGGAAAAAAAGATTACTTTTGTACAAGAAAAATTGATACTTTCAACTTTTTCTTAAAATATTTTTTAGAAATTTTAATTTCGAGGAAAATTAATACTTTCAACTTTTTCTCAAAAAATCCATTTTTGAAAACTTATTCTTAAGGAAAATTGATACTTTCAACTTTTCCTCAAAAATATATATTTTTTGAATTTTATTTAAAGAAAATAAAATAATAAAATTTTAAAAAATGAAAATAAAAATAAAAGAAAATTAAATAAAAATAAAAAGTACTAAACAAATACAATATAATAAATAAATAATAATAATAAATAAATATATAAATATATAAAAAAAATAAAATAAAAAATGAAAAAAAAAAACTTGAAAACGACTCGACTTAGCGGCTCAGTTTGGCTCGGGGGTGTCGGCTCGGCTTGGCTAACGGCTCGAAGACGTGGGTCGCACGTGGGTCGAAAATAGGTTGGCGCTCAGGTCAGGTCGAATCTTGATAAAACGCGTGGATCTTCTGGGTTTACTAATACCAAAATGGCATCGTTTTCATTGGGTATAAAAAGCTAATCCCTTTATTTTTTCAACAGACCGAGCCTTCCCTCTCTCTCTCTTCCCTTATTTTCCTTTGTCTTCTCTCTAAACCGTAAAGAACTCCGATGAAATTCTCGTCGGATTGTGAAAATTTTCATCGAAATCTGGGTTTTTCATCAGAAGTTCGTCGAAAAACTGATCGATTTTTAGAAAAGTCACCGAAAACTAAAAAGTTGACCAAAAAATTCAAACTTAGCCGGAAAAGTCATCAAAAAATTCAAACGTTGTCAAAAACTTTAACCGAAATCTGGAAAATTTTCAAAAATTTTCAGAAAAAATTCACAAAAAAAATTTTCTAAAAATTTTCACCGATTCCTAAAGCTGTTCTAACACACCAAAACCTTTTTTAGCTTCTGTTTCTTCTCTATGTACTCTCTCTTAGCCAGTGTCTCCTTTTTTTCTGTGTGTTTTCCCTTTGATCCGTAGATCTATTTATAGGGATTGATTAGAAGAGTTTCTGATCAATCCCAAGTCCTCATTGGATTGAGATTCAATAATTGAATCCAATATGAACTCTGATTGAATCCCCATTCACGGTAGGACTCTCCAAAAACAATTCCAATCTCCATCGAAAAAAAAATAAAAATAAAAATCAAATAAAAAATATTAATAGATAATTAAAAAAAAAATAAGATAAATCAAAATATTAATAGATAAATGAAAATAAATAATAGATAAATTATAATATATAAATAGATAAATAATAATAAATACATATATATAATAATATGTAAATAGCTAAGTAATAATAAATATATATATTAACACAAATAAATAAATAAATAAATAGTAATAAATAGTAATAATAAATAAATAAATAAGTAATACATAAGATACATAGAAAAAAATATAAAATATAAAATAAAAATAAAAGTATAAAAATATAAAATACAAAATAAAAAATAAAAACAAAATGGGCCTATCCAGTTGGACTAGGCCCAATTGATTTGAGCTTGGATTAAATTGGGTGTCTATAGTTACCCCTCTTTGCACATTTTCTGTGAAACAAAAATTGCGCAAAGATGTAGACACCAATTCAAGACTCAACTCGACCTCTTTTTTCATTTTTTTGTGTTAAAGATTTGATCAAAACTCCTTTAAGCAGAGGCTCAACGACTTTCAAAAATAAATAAACAAAGCTCCTCTAATCAGAGGCTCAACGACTTTGAAAATAATGACTCCTCTAATCAGAGGCTAAATGACTTTTGAAAAATAAATGGCTCCTCTAATCAAAGGTTCAACGACTTTGAAAAATAAATGGCTCATTTAGTCAGAGGCCCAACGACTTTTGAAAAATAAATGGCTCATTTAATCAGAAGCTCAATGACTTTGAAAAGTAAATTGCTCATTAAAAATCATGTCCAAAGGAGTTGAAAATCGTGTTTGAAGGAATTTCAGGAGATTATGCCCAAAGGTCTTATAAATCAACCCTGATATCGAGAGACATCCTATTTCAAGGATTAGAAACTTACCTAACAAGCTTTTTCTCAAATTTGAAAATGTCTTCACATCTGTTTTCTCTATGTGGGATGTTGAAATACCCCTGCTTCTTGAATTTATGCACTATATTTTCTTAAATGTAGTATATGCTATGCAATGTCTGTGAAATTCAATGCATGCTATGCGAATGTTGGCTACTTGATTTCTATTCAACTGTGGTACTCAAGTTTCTCAAGCTCTTTTCTTGGGCATCGAACCCTTTGATTATTTAAAAACTAGATTACGCTACTCTTCTAAGATCGAGCCAGTGTAGCTCTTAATCATCTCTTCCACTCACATTCTTCATGTAGGAAATCTTTTTCCAAATTCAATGTTTTTATCAAGAACTAAACATTTTGATTCTGCCTTTATCACTCTTGACTTTTTTAATATAATGTAAAAATCTCTTATGCCATTATTCATTTATCAATCATTATTTCAAACTCAAAAAGTAAGAATGCATTTGCACATTTCTTCCATTGTAGAGTATTAAGAGGAAAAAGATAAGAACGGTTGAGAAACCGTCAATAGAATAGGGACACAAAGAGTGAAATAAAATATCTTTTATTAACAAAATGTTGGCAAACTTTGGCCAAGGAAGAATTACAAGGATAGGTATGGGGGACAAAGCCCAAAAATGAACAATCGGATAATCATAATAACACATCTTAAGATTTTTTTGAAAACCCAATCATTTGATGTATTTAATAACTTAGAGCTCCTCCAAAATTGCTAGTCTCCATGCCAACGAATTTTCAAATTTGATGCTGTATTCTCTTTATCTAAGCTGTTTTTTCAAGTTTTCAACTTAAATAACCCCCTATGACTCAAACCGTCCTTTTAGGATTTTCGCCTTGAGTCTTCCTTTTTCATTCATTTTTTTTATTTTTCTTTTTTTCATCTTTTTTTCATTTTTTATTTTTTTATTTTTTTTTCAAGCATAGTATTTTTTCACAGCATCAGAATTTATAAGATGGGGTAAATAATTTTCATCCATCTCAGTTAGTATTAGCGCTCTACCTGAGAAAACCTGTTTCACCACATACGGCCCTTTCCAATTTGGAGTCCATTTTTCTCTATTATCGTGCTGGATTGGAAGGATTCTCTTCAAGACCAACTCTCATTCTCGAAAGCGACGGGGTCAAATCTTTTTATCATGAGCCCTCATAATTCTTTTTTGATATAGCTGACCATGGCACGTGCAGTCAATCTCTTTTTTTCTATGAAATTTAACTATTCATAACGTTATCGAATCCATTCAGCTTCTTCCAATCCAACCTCTTTTAGAACCTTCAAGGACGGGATCTCCATTTTCACTGGTAGTACAGCTTCCATCCTATATACCAAAGAAAATGAGGTTGCCCAAGTAGAGGTACGCACTGATGTTCGATATGCATGCAGTGCAAATGACAACTTCTTATGCCAATCTTTATAAGTCTTGGTCATATTCTTCAGAATCCTTTTTATGTTCTTATTGGCTGCCTCAGCTGCCTCAACTGCCTCATTCATTTTCGAACGGTATGGTACCGAGTTATGATGCTTGATATTGTATTGAGCATATATTTCTTGTATCATCTTACTATTTAGATTCCTGACATTATCTGAAATAATTTTTTTTGAAAGTTTATATCTACAGATGATATCTTTTTTTATGAATTTACAAACCACAGATCGTGTTACACTTACATATGATGTTGCCTCTACCCATTTTGTGAAGTAATCTATCATCACAAAAATGAATCTATGCCCGTTAGAAGCCTTTGGGGTGATAGGACCAATGACATCCATGCCCCACATTAAGAATGACCAAGGTGGTGCCATAACATGTAAAACAGATGACGGAGCATAGATCTTATCAGCATATATATGACATTTACAAGCATAGTCAATGCAATCACTCTCCATCATCAATCGGTAATATCCTGCTATCATGATCTGTCTCGTCATCGTATGTCCACTGGTATGTGCCTCACATATTCCATCATGTATCTCTTCAATAATTTTCCTCGCTTCAACCTTACTTACGCATCTTAGTAATACTTGATCTCGACTTCTTTTGTATAAAACATCTTCATCCAAGAAAAAGCTCATAGCCAATCTTCGGATGACCCTTTTATCATTTTTTGTTGTTTGAACTGGGTATTACTGATCCTTAATGTACCGTAGGATATCATAATACCAGGGTTTCCCATCTTCTTCCTCTTCTACAATGAAGTAATGAGCTGGCATATTTTTAACATCTAGCTTGATTGGTTGAATGTCAGTATTATCATTAATTTGAATTATTACAGCCAGAGTAGCCAATGCATCAACAATCAGATTCTCTTCTCGAGGTAAATGATCAAACTGGACATCTTCAAATTATTTTATCAACTATAAAATATACTTATGATATGGAATGAGTTTTGAATTTCTCGTCTCTCATTCCCTTTTCAATTGATATATAACTAGAGCTAAGTCCCGAACACTTTTAATGCTTTCACTCTTCTATCTATAGCAGCCTGTAAACCTATGGTACATACCTCGTATTCAGTAATGTTATTTGTGTAATTAAAATTTAACCTTACTGTTACAGGGTAGTATTGTTCTTCTGGAGAGATTAAAATTACTCCAATTCCATGTCCTAAGGCATTGGTATTTCCATCAAAATACATTCTCTAACATTTTTGTCCATGCCCTCCTTTCTCCAGTTGGGAAATAGTCGTTAGGTTTTCATCAGGGAATTCCAACCTCATTGGTTCATACTCTTCAGTAGCACGATCTGCAAAGAACTTCGCTATAACGCTTTTTTTTATTGCCTTTTGGCTCACATATATAATATCATACTCTGAGAGAATTATTTGCCATCTAGCAATTCTTCCAGACAAAGAAGGTTTCTCGAAAATATATTTAATTGGATTCAGTTTTACTATAAGCCATGTGGTATGATAGAGCATATACTGTTTGAGTCTTTTGGCAGTCCATGCTAATGCACAACATATTTTTTTCAATGAGGAATACTAGGATTCGTACTCTGTGAACTTTTTACTCAGATAGTAAATAGCTTTCTCTTTTCGACTAGACTCATCTTGTTGTCTCAACATACATCTCATTGAATTTTTACATATTGTTAAGTATAGAATTAAAGGTTTTTCTGGAACAGGTGGCACCAACACTAGAAGGTTTGACAAGTATTGCTTAATTTTATCAAAAGCCTCTTGACATTCTTCATTCCATTTTTTAGGATTATTCTTACGAAAAAGCTTAAATATGTGATCACATTTATAGGTAAGTTGAGAGATAAATCGAGAAGTGTAATTCAATCTTCTAAAAAAACCTTGAACTTCTTTTGGTGTACTTAGAGGTGATAAATTTTGATAGCCCGTATCTTATCTGGATCGACTTCAATTCCTCTTTCACTGATCATAAAGCCTAGTAACTTTTCTGACTTTACCTCAAAAGTGCACTTGGCTGGGTTTAACTTGAGTTGGAACCTTCTCAATCTCTCAAATAACTTTCTGAGGCTGGTGACATGATCATCATTCTCACAAGATTTTGTAATCATATCATCTACATACACCTCGATCTCTTTGTGCATCATGTCATAGAAGAGTGTTACCATGATCTTTTAATATGTTGCCCCAGCATTCTTTAACCCAAAAAGTATGATCTTGTAGCAAAAAGTTCCTCATATAGTCATAAAAGTGATCTTTTCCATATCATCTGTAACCATTTTTATCTGATTATATCATGAAAAACCATCTATAAAAGAGAAAATTAAATACCTAACCGTGTTATCTACCAGTGTGTTGATATGAGGTAAAAGAAAGTTATCTTTTGGACTAGCCTTATTCAAATCATGATAGTCTACACACATTCATACCTTTTTATCTTTCTTAAGAACTGATACTATATTGGCTACCCGTTCTGGATACTTAGCCACTTGTAAAAAACTTACATCAAATTATTTTTTCACCTCTTCTTTGATCTTTAGTAGCATTTCAGGCTTCATTCGTCTCAGTTTCTGTTGAACTGGCTTACATTCTGGCTTTAAAGGTAATCTGTGCTCCATTATCTTCATGCTTAGCCCTGGCATATCCTGGTAAGACTAAGCAAATATATCTACGAATTCTCGAAATAGGTTTGGCAATCATTGTCTATCTCCTGATGAAAGTAAAGTATCAATTCTAACATCTTTTTTATTCTCTTTATCTCTCAGATTCACTAAGTTAACTATCTCCTAATGAGGTTCAATTGGCTTATTTTCTTGTTCAATCAATCGCATTAGGTCCGAAGGCATAACATATTTCTTAGAATTCTCTTCATTGTCAAGTTCATCAGTGTTAATTGAATTCTCAAAACTAACCTCTTGATTATTATCATAATTATCTTCATGTTCATTTAAAGACATGAAATTGAATGAAATGAGATATGTTGACAAGATGTGTTTGGAAAGATAGAAATAATGAAGACACAAGAAAAAATAAATGAAAATGCATCATCCCTAATTTTTATTAAAAATAATAAAAGATAAATAGCCCAAACAAGAAAGATCACCCCAATGCCTTGGGCAATAGCTATTGGGATGTTACAATTACATTGTATTAGTTTCAAAAGTCACAAGCATCTCGATCGCACTCCAATTATTTAGCTCATAATCTGGCGGACAAAGGCGAACCCACCCCTCTTGATTAAGCCCCACTTCATCTTCAATAACATTAATGGTTAACTGGGCAAAAACTTTTTTCACGCTTTTTTTTTGTATTTGGGTACATGAATCTTTCAAGTCTGAAAGTCTCATATAGATGCAGGATGACCATTAGTCTTACTATTTTTCCTTTGGCATTCTCTTGATCTCTCATTCTACTACCTCATAGCCCAAGCCTAACTTTTCACTATTCTCTATCACCGTCGGGGGTTCTTTTATTCCCTACAAGTTTTTGTCCAGCCTTGATCTTGGATACCAGCCCTTATTGATGACTTGGCTCATCACTATCCTTGAAAAAGGTTGATTTTTAAGTTCCACTACAGAATTAACTAGCTCAAAAG
>NW_019168270.1:9554264-9610464 GCF_002303985.1 Durio zibethinus
TGTATCATTTAGAATACACGTGTTCACAAATTTCTGCCTCGTTTCTTTGCTTTCTTTTTCATTGAAAGGGTCTCTTCCCCTCTGCCTTGTCTTGTAACTATTTCCTCAAAATAAAAAATCTTTATGCTAATTAAGAACATTGGCTTTTTTTTTCCTTTCAAGGCAATTTGATTAAACATACTTATTAATTGATCAATTAGATTGTTTATATTTCTATTTTAATTGAGTGATTTAATTCGATTGGGATAATAAAAATAAAATAACATAATTTAATTAATTTAATTTTAAATAATTTGATTCAAAATTAATTAAATTAACCGAATAAACATTTCTAATGATCAAATATCAATATTGTGTCGAAGTAAGTTTATTATATGAGAGATACAAATAAAAAAAAATTTAATCTCATACTTTAAATATATTAAAATTAATACTTAAAAATAGATGTAAAGTTGAACCACCACTTTCATATATATATATATATATATATATATGATTGGGAATTAAACAGAGAAAAGTAATTGAAGTTGATGTGAAAGATTAAAAGGTTTCAAGTGATTTTCATTCATTTTATTTTATTTTTTGATTTTGAGGTTTATGGATGAAGATTTGCTGCTAAATTAAGGAATCTTAATGATCATATGTACTCCTGAGAGATATTATTCATTATATTAACATAAAACTAGCATTAATATCCATTGATTGATGAGCTTCTTATATGAAAATAACGGATTTAGATTTGATTTGAATAAGTGGTGGTGAAAGGATTCCCATTTATGCTTGGACTTTTAGCCTAGTGTTTACATAAAAAGAGAGATCCATCACCATCTAAAGCGTTGCATATATTATGGTTTTGTAGCTTTTGATATATTTTGCAAGAAATTTAAAAGGTCAATCATCAGTCATTTGTTACTAATTTGCATGGCATTCAATGCCTTCATCAATTTTTGTGGATATCATTCATTATAAGTTTCAACCCTGCATTTATTTCACTGTCAATTTTGATTTTTTTTTTTATCAATCATTTAAATCACAGATAAATTATATGATACAATGATAAAAATTTATTTTTATCAATCGTTCAAATGAAGTATTTATCAATAAATATGATATTATCTTTATTTTTATATATTTTGCAAAAAATAAGATGCCAATTTAAAAAAAAAATTGTCCCATTTATCTTTGATTCTTGCAATGTTTAGGAGATGATCAATCTGATCTCATTTATCTTTGTTTCAAAAAAAAGTGTGAGTTTGAAATTTTAGATTTTTCATAAGAAAAAAAATATAGTAATCAAGTTATTGTCCCAATAAAAAGGCTGAATTTTACAAATATATATTAATATATAATGCTTTACAAATTTGATGGAAATACTTAATTAAAGGTGTAAATTGGATTATGCCAAGGTTATAAATAGCTTGTTTCATCATAATCAATATTTATTGATGCACATCTAGATTAAATTAACTACCTAACATTAGTTTAAACTAGAACTTTCTATTTTTTAAAGTAATATGTGCATATTGTTATAAATATATACTCATTTTGCCCTAAATTGTTAGTCCTTCATTGATTTTTATAGAATTTGGAAAAAAATTTTTGACTTAGGTATATATAATATTAAATTTTTAATTTTTTTTTTTTATAAATTTGATGTTTCAAAAGTTTTAATATCAAAACTAAAAAAATCATGAAAATTAATTTTGAAATATAATAAAGTAAGAAATTTAAGTAAAAAAAAAACATAATTTTGAAACATTCTAAAATAATTAATAAAAAAAGAAACGAAAGGAATATAATAATAATACAAAAATATTATTTCCAATTACAAATTTTTATCCTTTTAATTTTTTTATTACTTAAAGAAACAATTTAAATTTAATATTTTTTGTTAAAAGATTAATAATAATAGTAAAATAATAAAAACTTTGTTTTGTATCATTTTACTATATATATTTTTTAATATGAAAAATTTATGGGACAGTGTCTTTAAGAGCTGCTACTTCAAAATCATTATTCTTGCTAACAGACAGTTCCATTGGCAGGATCTTTCACAGCTTCAAAGGGTTCCAGCCAAGATTTTATATGTGGTGCTCATGCATTTGACTCTAGCCTTCAACCAGAAAATTGTGTTCCCATTAAACTGTATAAGCTTGAGACAGATGATACAGCACTTTTGGATCTTATTCCATTTCTTGAATGTAAGTCTTATGATGTTTCTTTTCCCCTTCCTTGTTGCCTATGCTCAAATTTAACGTGTCTAGTTGGTAGGGTCTATTAGACCTAGACCTGACAATTTGTGTTATTATATCGTCAGATATGATTTTAAATATGACATAAATATTTTTTATACAAACATGACATGAATATTTAAATGATAAAAATAATTAAAATATGAATATGATACGTTTATAATATATATTATACATTATATGATATGATAAAATATTTTAATCCGTTTAAGATAATACAATATAATTAAACACAATTAATATTAAAATAAATAATCAACAATTTAATATTAAATCAAAATGATAATATAATAAAAATACAAAAACACAATTATGGGTATGTTATAAATATGTCATTTATAAGTGTTGACACGATAACAAAATTAAAATACGATTAATTAATTAGTTGTATCATAAGCGTATAACACGCATAAAACACAAAACATGACATGTGTAATATTATGCCTTAAATGTGTCGATACGATTAAGATATAAAATATGATTATAAAAAATACATACATAATTTATTATGTGTTATTTTATACCATATTATTATCTCATATTTAAAATTATTATATCTAAGGTATACGTGGATCAACACAGTCTCACTTGATTAGCTTTTCCGATTAGACGTTTGCTAGATATTTTGTTGAGTGTAGTATCATCTGTTTTGGTTTGTCTGCAGATGTGGGCCGCAACGGTCCAGCTGATATCAGATAAGTATTACAGTCTCATGAAAGAAAAGATATTGCAAAAGAGTTTCTTGAGCGTTCTAAAGAGCATCAGAGGTTAAGTATATTCTTACTATCTCAGATATTCCATTTTTATACTTGATGATAACATTGATAAATGCTAATCACATCCATATTAAAATTTTATTGAACAACATTTTGATTTGGAACCCTGATGACACAGGCGAATGCAAGAACGGAGGCAGCAAGGTCGGTTCTGGCGGTGATGAGGACAGAGTTTATGTATAGTTGGTTGGGGATTTTATAAATCATTCAGCAGGATGAATTAGAGGAATGTGAAAGACAATATTGTTCAAGTTTTCAAGCTCCATTTTTGCCAGTAGAAAAGCCATTTTCTGATGAAGATCATACATTGATGAATTGCATCTTCCACTGCATCATTTTAAGTACCTGATGAAAGGACTTGTATTTTTTTAGGCTGATATGTAGGCAAACTTCCAATGTCTTCGATCATTTATGAAATCGAAATTTTGGCCACAGCCGGTGTAATATTATTTTCTTGTTTGGCAGAGATAGGAGAAGGATTGCAGTCACCTCTTAAGGGTGACTGCTTAAATCAAATGAGTTAAATTTTGGATTCAAAATGATATTCAGTTTCTTTTCCACAAGAATGATCTAATTCTACCTTAAACATGAGTGATTGACATGTTTAGGCTTGATCTAATGCCTGTATCATGGTTGTTGGTTTACACATCTTTGTCCTAACCATGTAATTATCAGATACAGTGCAAGCATTGAAACCATTTTCATTTTACAGCTCTACTAAGATAGAAGAGACTGAACTAGGAAAAGTTCATTGGTATAAACTGAGAAAAAGGCTCGCCCCAACGGGAAAATTCGGATCAGCAGCTTGAGAAGCAGTTTCTGTTTCAAAAAGAATGGTATTATTGGTAAATTTTCATTAAATGCATTAATAAAGGTGCTAAAGTACAAATGTGAAGTTTGAAGTAGAGTGAGTGATACCCAGTGCTGTAGAGGTCCACATGAAGAGCTTTCTCAAGGAAAACTGATACTATAATTGGCCCAGCCAAGTCTCCAGCAGCACAGCCTGTTGAAAAAGATGCATAATTTCAAATGATGCCATTGCAAGGCAGGTAAATTGATACACAAAATTGGGATGTCAGTAACAGGTAACTATTTGCTATAAGTGACAAAGAGTAAGAGATGCATATAGGCGACTAACTTACCAATCCACTGGCTGATCGAAGGACGAAAAAGAGTAGCACCAATCCCTGCTCCAATGGAAGCAAAAATCAATGATGCTCCACATCTGATGGTAATACCAGAAATCTTCTTTCCAAGAAGTTTAGCTCGCTCTGTTATGTTGATCTCATCACTGTCATTGTAGTTCGTTATGTGAGAAAAGCATCCGTAGATTTCGATACCAGTTTGGACAAGCCATGTTACTGCAACTCCAAGAAGGTGACCTGAATAAACATTGGGAAAAAGACAGGGATGTTACAAAGCTAAAGAAGCTATTAATAATAAAACAGAAACACATTGATAATGGTTTTGACCTCTGAAAGTTGTTCTGCTAACTCTGAAGAAGTATACTATGGTAGGCATTCCCCTTTGGGACTTCCGTACAGCTGATTTTGGAACATCTTCACATGGTTGATCAAACTCATCAGCAGCTTACAATAATAATCAGCGAGAAGAATATTTGAAAAATACTATTGAAAAGCATTTTTTTCCCCTTTTACGACATCACAGGCAAGTTAAAAGTATAACCACCTATCTACCACCATGACTTTGTGGAATGATGGACAGAAAGTACCTTTAAGGAGTTTCCATGCCATGCGTTGTGAAACATAAATACCAACAAGTCTTTCAAGAACCCATCTTGTCGTTACAACAGTAGTCTGAGAAGGCATAGACCATAATGAAGTTAAGCTGTTCCTTGAATAGCCAAGGATTGTCAAACATGGAGACTCAACAATCTACAGCAAACAAACTGTAGCTTAGACTGTAGCTTAGATTTAATGAACATCAAAGGAAGAAGAATTGAACATATTAGTCATGTGTAAATATGAATTTAGTTAGCATATAAATTACATAAATCCATACATTTTTATTAACTTTAACTGCTTACATTGATGAATTATAAAAATATCTGGCTTTTTGCTTGAGTCTAGCTCAAAAAGCATATCAGAATTTGATAAGATACATACAATAGAGACAGATGAACAATATCATGAAACCGGCTCAGTGGCAGGATATCATAGAAGGTCAAAGGCCAGACCAAAAGGAAACAACTCACCTCACGAATTAATTGCCTCACTGATTTTTTGAAGGGAACAACTTAATGGACATGGCGCTCTTCTGGAGTCTCCTGCAGGAAGTCATCATCATCCTCTTCTGTGTTTGTAGCAGGCTCCAATAGAGGCAAATAGAACATCAGAAATGACCTCAAGGTAGTCATAGCAAATGTTCTCAACTCAAAAGCTGAAAAAAGAGGCTTCAACTCAATCTTGTACCCCTTGACTGTGAATTTTAGACCATCATTCTTAAAGATATCTTCAGATACTCTTCGTATATTTGTAATGTAATCTTCAGGCAATTCCGCAGCAGCATCACAATGAGAAACCTTGGGATAACTGCAATACAACCACTAGGGATTAAATACAAACTTTTTACTCATTCCACCTTCAACCATTTACCTGTGATTTGTTAGTAGAGTGCTGGACTCTCAGTTCCAATGATTTGGGTTCAAATCTTGACAGCCTCAACTATCAAAAAAAAAAAAAAAAAATCACAATCCTAAGCTAGTTGTAGTTCTTAAGCCGTTATATAAAAATAAGACAACCCAGGCTAACATCAACTTCATGCACAAGAAAGTAACAAATTTACAACAATAATTAACTAAGCAATAAGAACATAGCCTTCTAAACCAAACTGAGCAGCCTAATACATTATTGAAAGCCAAATTCGATGCAATTGAAACCATTCTAAGTTCTTACATAAACCCAATCCTAATCCAATTGAAATCAGGACAGTCCATTAATTAATACACAAATCAAACACAGGCATACATTATACACAGAGATAATGATATGTACACTCATATGAACATAAAAAAATGTATATGAAATAGATGAAAAGGAAGTTGTTGACAGAAATGAGTGATGCAAGAAGATTTAAAACTACGACCTAACATGATTCCCCATTCCAAAGATACGAGATATAAAGCTTGGTTTGTTGTTATCGTACGGAATCAAATAAACAAAACCCAATTGCCTAAATTCCATGAACATCCACTATCCAATCCAATCCAATCCAATCAAATCAGCACTGTTCACAAAGCAATAGAAAAATCAAATTCAGCACTGCATACACACACAGATAACAACATGAACACTGATATACACCTTACACAATTTGCCTAAAAACCATCAAAAGCCGTCACCTTCTTCTAATTACCATTGACAACCAAGCAATAACAAACAAAGTGAACCAATACATGGATATAAACATACCCAAAAAGGAACCTAGAGGCAAAAGGGGTTCCAGCAGCGATGGTAGCGGCGGCTGATACGGCGGCAGCGGAGGCAGAGAAGAACCCAGAAGAATGGAAGCTTTGTGGAGAGCAAAAGCTTGGGTTTTTCTTGCATAGATCTAGTAATATTGCTATTCCCGCCATTGCTATTCCTCAATACGCAGCTAAAAACAACAAATAAAAGAGACCCACTTTGGGTAACTACCATAACAATGATCAGCTCGAGTTGTTTTCCACCTTTTGGTTTTCTGGAGAAAGTTAATGCTTTGAGGGGATTTTTAACTTGATTCCAAAATAATTGAAGTGTTTAATAAGAAGGAGCTTAGAAAATTAGAGACACAGGACAGGATTTGATTTTTTGTAAGGAGTGAAGCTTTTAAAGAGCAGTTGTTATTCTGCTATGCGCCAATATGCTGATAAATGAATGCATAATCAACGAGCATGAATAACCTGTTCATACGTCAAAGATGAAACGATGCCTCAATACTCTTTAAGTTACTCATTTTGATTAAGGTAAAATTTAAATTTGATTAAATTAACGAGTTTGAATATCATAATATTTAAGTTTAAATTGAATAATTCATGAATTTAATAAAAATTTTAAATTTTAATAAATTTTAATTATTTTAATTAAAAATTATTACTTTATATTTATGTGTATCAATTTAAATTTAAAATTAAACATGAAAATCAAATTTATTTTTATTAAATAAATTTAATCGAACGAATTAAAATAATTTAATTTTTAATTTAAATTAAATTTAAATTAAAAAATTAAAATTTAATTAAATTTAAATTAAATTTAAAATAATAAAATTTAAAATGTTCATTATATCAAATTATCAATCCAACACCATTCAATTACTCTTTTAAATGCAACTACGAAACACCCAAGAGACATTAGTTTTATGTATATGTGATAATAGTTGAGGGGGAAAAAAAATAAAGAAGCTTGGACTAGTAGCTCTCTTGGCACTACAAAGTCCATCAGGGAATTCATTACAAAAGGAATGACAAAAGGATTAAAAAAATTAAGATGCATTTTAGTACTAACATGGGGATTTTAGAAACTCCATAATTATATCATTTGCTTTTGGCTTTGAATACTCCATTTGACTCTTTCTATCATCACAAAGGCTAACTTTCATTCCTTTTTTTTTTTTTTTATCAATTTAAATAAAAAATTGCCAATTTAATATCACAATCATAGCTAACATCACTTACTACCATTTATATTATGGAATATTAACCCATTAATTCTTAATTTCTTATATAAAACTGACGATCATGAAAAAAAAATAAATAAAGGGAAAACCCCACTTTAGTAATGTCAGAAAAAAAGGTATTTACAAACAAATTTGAATTGATAAAATTTGAATATTTTATTTATAAAATTTAGTTTCAAATTTTATTATCAGTAATTTTTTTATGAAGGATTTGAAAATTAGCATATAATTTATGTTTATTAAAAGTAAAATTGAGTCGAGTCAAATTGATGAGTGAAAAATTCGAGTTTAAGCTCGAATTCAATTTAAAATTCATTATTTGAAATTCAACTCTAATTTAATCAAATTTTTAATTTCAAATTTAAATTTGATTTGAAATAAAAATTAAATTACTTAAATTCATTAAACTAAGTTCATTTATCAAATAAAAAGAGCTTGATTCCCATACTCGACTTTAAATTTAATTTTTTGTATTTAAATTTGAGTTCAAACTTGATTTCATATATATACGTGTAAAATAATAAATTTTTAATTAAAATATATTAAAATATAAAAATTTGATTAGATTCGTAAATTACTCAAATCAAATATTAAAAATTTATATTCAAGTTTTTTGAAAATTTGAGTTACTTGAATAAAAATTTAATTCGATAATAATTAAATCAAATTTAAATTTTATCTAAATCGATAATAAAAACTTACAAATATAAATGTATAATTTACATTCCAAGTGTTCGCTTTTGTCACTAAACTTCTATACAAAAACTGTTTTCTAAGGGCCCATGGACTGAAGGTCTGTACAAATGAGTGATGGGCTCAGCTCCGATCTGCAAAGCTACAATACATTTCAGTTTTTTCTTCTTCTACCATTTCTGGTTTGTCTTCTCAATCAGCAGCTGCATGCCAAACCTCTGCAACTTCCAAACTACCCATCAAAATGTCCTTTTTTGGCTCTCTTGTTTCTGCTCTTACCTCATCATCTTTTATCACCTCTCTCTTCTCCCACTCTCTCTTGTTCCACACATCAAAACAAGTACAAAGTCTTTAGCTTTCACCCCTTTCCCGAACCCTTGTGAGAAACTGAAATTTTCCATAAAAGATCTTGTTTTGATGCTAAATATCGTATGTTTTGGTCTAAAGAAAAGTGCCCATTTTCCCTTTTTCTTGATGATTCTCTTAGTTCAGCAAGTCAAAGCCATATCTTGGTCCTTGTTGGTCCTTCCAAGCTTGGACTTCAGTTTTCTCGGGTTTAACTCTGATCTACTTGCAGATCTTCAAGGTTCAGCTTTTTCTGAGTTCTGGTCAGTTTTTTCTAATTCCCTCCTCTTGGTGGGTAGAATTCTTTGAAAATTCAGCTGGAGATTCATGGTGGCATCTTTGGGGTTATTGTCAGTTAATTGTAGTTTTGATTTAATGCAAGGAGCTTCCTTTTTGTTCATTTGGAAGGTTTCCAAGTCAGCTGGATATCTTCTATTCAACAATTTGTAACTTATTTGAGGAATATATTTCTAGGAAGTTGGAGTTTCTGAGCTTTTAGATGGTCAAACATTTAGTTTCTTATTCTTCTTATTTTCCTATTCATTCCACCTTTTGATCTTGGCTAGAAGGTTTGTTTTTAAGGTAATAGCTTATTGCAATGTTCTAGCAATTTTCTTGATGATTGCATGGTGATTGTCTTTAGCTATGTGAATAGGTAGTCAAGAAGATTCTGTATTGTAAATCTCCTCTTGGTGCTTTATATCAAAATGTCTGGAAATGGTCGTTGTTTCATGGAGTGGAAGGAGGAATTTGTTTCACAGGAGCGTGGTAATCGTGTGGTTCACTATTTCTTGAAGGATTCCTCTGGGGAATCCATCCGTGCAGTTATTGGTACTGAGAGGAGTGTTAGGCACATGTTTTATGTTGTTGCTGAGGAGTTTGTGAGGGTATATGGTGATGAGCATTCAATTCATCCTGGTTTCAAATGGAGGTCAAGAAGAGAGGTTGTGGATTGGCTTACATCTATGCTCTCAAAGCAGCATCTGCAGGGAGACCAATCTAGTATGTATTGCACCCTTTGGTCTTTGAATTCTTTTATTTTCTTGGCATTGAAAGATAGTAAATCACAATAAAATGCATCAGTCACTATGTATATATAAATAAGACCTTCTTAGCAAAGCAGTTTAGAATTCAGAACTGATCTAAATTTCTGTTTATCAGGCGTCAGAAAAGCTTAATGATTAAGCTTTATATTGTCGCTTGTCCATTATATAAGAGTTTAATGATGAATTTGAGGTCTTGTATGAGTTTTCTTTACTGTCCATCACATACTTCTAACTTTATTTCATTGTTCTTCCATTTTTTTTTTAAGTATAATCCTTGTGAGTCACTTGTTGTACTACTCTTTTAGTTGGATGTAAAAAAATGTTATTATCAATTATTATTGAATGGTTGGTTTTTCCTTACCATTTATGGTTGAAGCAACAAACTATTAAGAGTCATTGGTCTTTAGAATTCTTGTTTCCTTGGAAAGGAACAACGAAACACCATGCTGAATATCTATGAAATTCATTCACAGTTTTTGTAACATCTTCAATGACAGAGTTACCAAAACATGAAGAACTGCTAGCTTTGCGATCTTGTGATCATACAATGATAGAGATTAGTGCTTGGAAGGCCCAAGCACTGCATGATATGGTATATCATCTTGATTTTCTATTAGTTCTGTTCCTTATTCTTTCTTTGATTTTGTCTGACATTGACTCCTACTTTACAGGGCCATCTTTCGAGAATTGTGTGGTCAGGCACTGCCTGGACATGTGGTAAACAGCTCAAACATTTCCCAGCATTTGGTCGCAATGGGACCACAATAGTGGTAAGCATCAACATATGAAGAAAAAGAAAGATGGTGCAGATTGGGATGTTGGACTTTTATACATGAAATGAAATGAGTAGATCTACTTGCCTAAACTCTAATCCCATGTCTAGACCTGGTCAAATTTCATAAATTTAATTGGTGGAATGAGGAAAAATAAATGGTTCAGTTGAAACAAATTGCTGTAATTCATGAAGTGCTTCTAAATGCTTTGTTGCTTGAGGCCATAATTATGTGATATGATGGCATGGGGTTTACATCTCTGTTGCTCATACTTATCCTGATACAAGGAGGCATGAACTTTTGGGCCTTGATGGGTATAGCAATATCATTTCTCTTTGGGACCAGGCAATCGTGCATTTTGATGTGACTTTATCATTTGTTCTTTCTTTGACTGTGAAGTCTGTTGACATTTTTCCTGATGCTCAGGTTCATTCTTTTGTCTTTGTCATGGCTAAAGGCGAGAATCACTATCTTGCTTACTTGGAGGACATGTATGAAGACAAGCGAGGGCAGAAGAAGGTCAAAGTGAGGTGGTTTCACCTTACTAAGGAAGTCAAGGGTGTCATTTCCGTAAGAAATCCTCACCCAAAAGAAGTTTTCATCACTCCTTATTCACAGGTGATTAGTGCAGAGTGTGTTGATGGTCTTGCGAGTGTCTTAACACGTGAGCACTATGAGAAATGCTCAGCTGTTTTTCCTGATGCTTTATTAGCTAGAGTGCATGTATGCTCTAGGCAGTTCAGAAGCAATAAAGTGAAGCCATTTGATTTGAGTAAATTGCGTGGCTATTTTGATCAACCGATTCTCTCGTGTTTGAATTCCAGTCTGTTCTCAGAGCGTGACAACATGAGCCATTGCCTAAATGAAGAAGAGGAGGAAGAACTAAACCCCAGTGAAAATTTGAAGCTGGGAAATAAGAGGACCAGAACTAATAGAAGTAGTCCAATGTTTGTGACAGATCATGCAGGAAACAGGATTTCTGGTAACCATTTGATGACTTATAAAACTTCATACAAGCAAATTAAATATGCTTTGTCTGGAAAGAGATTGCTTTCCCCTAAGCATGCTGAGAGTCAACATTGGTATGGCTCAGTTTTCAAGGTTGACGAAAAGATAGAGTTGCTCTGCCAAGATAGTGGCATCCGAGGCTGCTGGTTCAGATGTACAGTATTGCAAGTATCAAGAAAACAGATGAAGGTTCAATATGATGATGTGCAGGATGAAGATGAATATGGTAATCTTAAGGTATGTTTTAGGCATTTTAAAAACTTGTATCGGCATATCTTCCCAATCAGTTGATCTCCATAAAGTTGTATAGTAAGTAAAGAACAAATTTCCACTAGTGGTGATTCCAGTTCATGGTTTGAAATGTTTGGTCACTTTGCCGAGCTGCAAAACTGAATCTCTAGTAAATCTCATGTTTTTTTAATAAATGCGTTTGTTATTCTCTTTGAAATGAAAGCTGATGCATTCTCCACTGTGTAGGAATGGATCCCAATTTTAAAGCTTGCTATGCCTGACAAACTTGGAATGAGGTACGCAGGCCGCCAAACAGTACGACCTGCTCCTCGTATCTCTCAAACAGCACTTGCACTTGAGGTTGGGGCCGCTGTTGATGCATGGTGGAGCGATGGCTGGTGGGAAGGGGTTGTAATTAGAGCCAACAGCAGCAGTGATGATACTTTGCAAGTTTACTTGCCTGGTTTGTTTATTTTGAAATGTATATGTTGCTGTTCCTTCTTGTTTATTGTGATCCAATTGATGCTTTCTCTTACCCACTTCAAATAATATTTACTCTTATCATGTTAGGTGAAAATTTATTCCTGAACATAGACAAAAAAGATCTAAGAATTTCCAGAGATTGGGATGGGGACCAATGGATAGATATTGAGGCCAGACCTGATATTCTCGCTGTGATATCTGCTGCCATTAGACCCAACGCCGAAACAAAAGTTTCCATGTCCTCTACTGTTGTCATGGATGCCAAGGTTGGTGGCAGAGGCACAATGACAAATGAAGTTTTTGCTGCCAAAACTATACCCAAAGTTGTTGAAGGGGAACAGCCTGAGTTAGCTATTCAGGACTCTCCTGATAACCTTCTAGAAGACACTGGTGGTAAGGAGCTTCAATCATCAAAAATTGAAAAAGATGGGGATGATAGTGATTATAAGAAGCCTCCACCATCAGAAAATGGCTATGGAAATGCTGATGATGCCAACTTCATTCTTGATAAACTAAATGATGTGGATGATAATGATGAAAACAACACCAACGACAATGGTGATAAGGAAGGCGAGTTAGAGACCAAAAATGACAATGAGCAGAACTCTAAAACTGCAGAGCTCATGGAAGCAACGACTTAGAATGTCTGATGCAACTGATTCTTTTATAACGAGGATGGTGGTACTAATGTTGACTAACATGGCTTTAGTTAAGACCTTCTGTAAATAGTGACACAGGAATGCAAAGTCATTGTGTTTTGTGTATTGACTTGGTGGCCTTGGTCTGTGTACAGTAACAAGGTTAGTACTTTATTGTGGTTCCCGTTGTGGTAATTGTTCGAACTAGAAATAGGATTTGCATTTGAAGATCTTTGATTAGGAGCTCCTCTTCAATGGAGTCTGTTCTTCCTCAGTTTCTTAATCATGGGCTTTGCTTGTATCTTGTAAGTTGCAACCCCAAATCTGTATTCTCTTATAATGATTGTAAACA
This sequence comes from Durio zibethinus, assembly GCF_002303985.1. The sequence continues at coordinate 9,567,539 of NW_019168270.1, forward strand.
CCCAATTGGGTCCGGCCGGTCAATGGGCTGAACGATCAATTGTGGCCAATGCACCCATTATTTTCGTATTTTTTATTTTTTATTTATTTTTATTTTTTTTTCTTTTCTCTGTGTATTTTATTATTATTATTTGTATTATATTGTATATATAATAATTTTTTTTTTATGATAGATTTATATGTATATAGTTATATATTTATTATTATTATATTATTATTCTTATCTTTTTTTTTTAATTATATGTTCTGATTTTTTCTGATTTTCAGATATTATTTGAAAATTTTTTATCTTTTGATTTATCTTTCCAATTATCTAGATTTTTTTTTTTTAATTTTATTTTAATTTTTATTTTGGAGGGCTAGGATTCGAAGTTGAAGACTCCCACTCTGAAGGGGAATTCAATCAGAAGAGTCCAATTGGATTCAAAGACTGAATTCCCGTCCAAAGAGGAATTGGGATTGATCAGAAACTCCTGATCAATCCCTATAAAAGGGACCCCCCTGGAACAGTCAAGAACACAGGGAGAAAACAGAAGCAAAAGCTACTGATTGAGAGAATAGGGGTGTTTAGAGAGCTAAGGAAAAGTTTAGGAGTGTTCTGGCAGTGAGAAAAATTTTTTAGAAAAATTTGGCGAAAAAATTTTCTGGAAATTTCTGGGAAATTTCCAGATTCCGGCGAAAATTCCGGCGACTTTTGAATTTTTCGGCGACAATTCCGGCGAACTTTGAAGTTTCCGGCGGAGAATCCCAGAAATCGGCGACCATCCGGCCAACTTTCGGCCAATTTTCGGCGAAATTCCCAGATTCCGGCGAATTTTCCAGAATCCGGCACCGGCGTTCTTCAAATTCTAGAGAGAAGGCAGAGAAGAAGGGAAGAAGAGAGAGAGAGGGGAGGAACGGTCTGCTGAAAAACAGAGGAAGGTGCCTTTTATACCCTCCCAAAACGACGTCGTTTTGGCTTTAAGTTAATAAGAGGATCTGCGCGTTTTGCCGAACCCGACCCGACCCGAAGCGTCGACCCGCTTTCTGACCCGCGCGTTTCAGCCCCTCCGAGCCGAGTCGCACCAAGCCGAGCCGCGATCCGAGCCGCTCCAGGTTTTTTTTTTTTTTTTTTTTTTTTTTTTTGAATTTTTTTTATTTGACTTTGATTTTGATCTTGATTTTTTTTTCTTTATTCTTTAATTAATCCGACGACGGAGCCTCTACAAGTAAAAACAGTAGTTTTTCTTGCATACTCCTGAGGTGAGGGAATTTTCTCAATTTTTTGCTAAAAGTATTAGAGTCAATTGAGAATAATTTTCGATAATTAATTACTTGGCTGATTTTGATTTTTTTTCTTTAATTAATCCGACGACGGAGCCTCTGCAAGTGAAACAGTAGTTTTTCTTGCATACTCCTGAGGTGAGGGAATTTTCTCAATTTTCTGCTAAAAGTATTAGAGTCAATTGAGAATAATTTTCGATAATTAATTAATTGGTTGATCTTGATTTTTCTTTAATTAATCCGACGACGGAGCCTCTGCAAGTGAAACAGTAGTTTTTCTTGCATACTTCTGAGGTGAGGGAATTTTCTCAATTTTCTGCTAAAAGTATTAGAGTCAATTGAGAATAATTTTTGATAATTAATTAATTGGTTGATCTTGATTTTTCTTTAAATAATCCGACGACGGAGCCTCTGCAAGTGAAACAGTAGTTTTTCTTGTATACTCTTGAGGTGAGGGAATTTTCTCAATTTTTTGCTAAAAGTATTAGAGTCAATTGAGAATAATTTTCAACAACTAACTACTTGGTAAAATTTTAAGGCTTTTGGATAACACAAATTCAAGCTGGTACCATCTTTTGATGGGCGTTGTGAGGGTGCTATAACCTTCCTCACACGTAACCGAATCCCGAACCCTGTTCTGGTTAGTAGACCTGAACCTATTCTTTTAGGGACCCTTAAGCTTAGGTGTTCCCTAAAAGGGCAGATTCCTTAGGTGGCCAATCACACCTGGATAAAAAAAGATTGGTGGCGACTCCCTAAAGTCAATGTCTGGCGATAGATCCCCGGATCTAGACGTTATGACAATGATTAATGAGAATTATCATATTTTCTTGACTTTATATTCTTGCTTACTGGTTAATCAAGCTGAATCAGGTCAATGTGAAAGTAAATTCGAGCTCAGATTTGATAATAATCAAGTTGAAATTCGAATTTTGTCCAAACTAAACTAAACTTGAATAGATTGCGAGTCCCATTTATGGTAAAGCCTCTACTATATTTTTGCGCATTAAAATTGCATGATTAATGTCCTACTTCTATAAATGGTAGGGGCTATAAATAATTAATTTAAACAGCATCCTAATTATTTTATTTGAAATATTGTTTTATTAATAAAAATAAATTTTATTTAATTTTAATTTTATAATATTTAAATATTAAAAATAAATTTTACATATGGGATTTTTAGAGCATCATCAATAATGTGTGCATATCAAAGCCTTAATCACAAATACTGGAACCATCCCATTTCTAAGCCCATTCAAGTTAGACCTCTTTTTAGGCTTCCTCATTAGGTTCATTTAAAAAATTTGATGATACGAGCGATATAAAATATTAAAAATTCGTATCATTTTTTTTTTTTTATAAAAGTTGTGTTTTAAAGCAGAGAACACTTAAATATCACGAACATTGTAATTTGCAATGGTGATATTATCAATCTCTTCAACTCCAATTCTTCTTTAAATATCCCAAATTCTTCTTCATCCAGACCAAAGTTCACTTGGCTATCTTAATTCTTTCACCCATTCTCTTCAAACCCCTGAAGCTAAGGAATTATTACAATGACCCACCAAGCTTTTGCTGGCTTCTGAAGCCTTGGAAGAGGCACCCCAGGTTTGAAAAGCCTTTCTTCCCTGATTAAAACATTAAGACTTTGAATATACTGAGAAATCATCGGGAATCGAAAAAAAAAAAACGTCATTTTGGCGTTGACAGGATTGAGTGTTTTTTAAGTTCCTTTGGATAATATCTTTGTTTGTTTGCTAAAGAAATGTGAGAGAAAAATTGAACCTTTGCCATTCTTTTGTTCATTGAGCCTATTGTATTACTGTTGCAGTCATTCAAATTTTATTTTTTAAGTTGACATTCCTACAGGTATAAATTTAAATTTTAATATTTGGTATTTTTTTTTTTGGTTATTTTCAGATTGTAATTTCTTTGATAAAAAAAATTGAACTCAAAATAACTAATTGATATTAAACTTGTTCAAATGTCAAGTTATTTGCTCAAATTCGAAAATTTATCCAAATTTTAAAAACACTTCGAATTAAAAATTAAAACTTATTAAATGAATTTGATCATAATTTTTAAATTTGTTTAAATTTTAGGTCAATCATTGAATCAAAAAATTAAAGCCCAAATCCAATTCAGCTCAAATAAAATATATAATTAAAATATTATAATTTTATAAATATATATGTTATTTTTTATTTTTTATTTTTTTAAAAAAGGATTTTTTTTTTAATTTTTATTATGTGAAGTAAGTTTAATGAATGTGTTTATAATTTATTTTTTCAATTTAAATAAGATTTAAAAATATTTTAAAATCCAAAATATCTGATGACCCATAAATATCTCTAATTGATGTCTTCAACTGGAAATGTGGGTATAGGCAATAACATAAAAAATATAGTTGTTACAATAACAACATTTTAATGACCAATTCTCAGACAAGATAGAACATATTTCAGAAAGTCTTGTCTTTTAACCAAGCTTAGGTTGAGCAATTAAAATTGTCGTAGGCAAGTTGTTAGAGGACACAACAGTACTACATATAGATTAAGCAGTAAAATTCAAGTTGGCCACTTATTTTGAGGATAAAAACAAAGTATAATTCCTTGTCAACTCAACTTCCATGTGATGCTCACTGCATTGGGCTGCTTTCCATGGATAAGATGTGAGTCTATAGTTGAAAATTCTCATCTTAAAGCCACAGATTTTGGTTCCAAATCATAGTCAGTAGGTCTGCAAGGGATTTCTTTTTTTTTTAAAATATTGTTGTGGCCACAGCTCTGATGTCTAAGGAACAAAAGGAATGTTCTTCAGGTTATATAATGAATATTGACTAATCCCATTATGTTTACGTATCTTTTTAACCAATCTCATTCTTGGTTTGGATTACCAATCTTTATCCGTTGAAGCCTTCACTTATAGACATCAAATTTGTTCGACTTTGATCTATTTTTATTATAATAATATTATTAAATATAATAATAAAAATTAAATAAAATATAAAAAAAAATCAGTGACAGTAAATATCGTGCACATCATTGCCACCCTTATATAGTCCCATCACCCCCCGTCTACCCACTGCTGCCCCTCTGTAGACCCATCACTCCTGTCTACTCTTTGTACACCAAAACTGTAGCCCCATCACCCTTTTTGCCCCATGTTCACTAAAGGCCTACAAAGCTCAGCACCCCAAGTTCACATGAGAGGGCGGAAAGATCCCATTCACACTCAGAAAGCTGATCATTCACGACCTTCCAGTCACGGCCTCCATACATTTTTTTTTTACAAAAAAAAAACACCAAAATAGAACCAAAAAGCCTATTAGAAACCAAACAAATCATAATCCTCGCCTATCAGGCGAGGAACCCAACGCCAAGTAAAACCTACAAAAACAAAAAAAAAAATATAATTAGTTTTAGTTAAAAAAAAATAGAAAAAATTGAAATTTTAAATTTTGATTTACGTCAATCGAGGTTATTTTTGGTGAAAAGAAAGACGTATATGGAGAGATAGGGTTGAGGAGAACGTTTTGATGTTTTTGATATTTTTTTTATTACTGGCGACCACCGGCAACGACCGTCGACGGTAACCATAGGTAACGGCTGACGGGGTAGTTTGGCTTCGGATTCTGGCAAGGCCAGAGAGTTTTTTTTGGAACTAAATTTTTTTTTTTCGAAAGAAGGTTGAAATGAATTTTTTTTTAAAAAAAGTTGACTTTTATATAAGCTGTCACTAGCTAAAACGACGACGTTTTATTAAAGACCTAAATGACGTTATTTTGACACAAAGAGGATCCGCAAGTTCGCCTGTGACCCGACCCGGGGTCGACGTAACCGACCTGTTACCCGACTTGTCCTTTGACCCCTGATCGATCCAGTTGAACTGCCAGTGAACCGATTCGAGTTGGTCTGAACCGTCGAACCAAATCATTGCTAATCGACCGGCCTAGACCAACGTTGATCGGACCGTTGACCGATTCGATTCAGGTAAAAAATTTTTTTTATTATTTTTCTTAAATATTTTTTTGTTATTAATATTTAGGCATGTAAAAATGTTTAAATGTACTATAATAAATTTTTGTTGTTTTATAATATTAACAAATAAAAATAAACAATGAAATATATTGTAAAAATTTGTGATAATTTTGTTATTTTTAAAATAAATGTTATAAAATAATAAAAAAATAAGAAAAAAAAATTTTATCCAATGATGAGATTCAAAGGTACTTTGAGTAGTGATACCTACAAAATCTTTAGGTAAGAAGATTTTTTTAAATACTACCAGTGTATTGGAGTATTTATAAAAAAAATTTTAATACAATAAAAATTTTCTTTTTTTATAAAATAATAAATAAAAATTAATTAATAAATTAAGAATAAGTAATAAAAAATGAGAAAAAGAAAATTTTGTCCGATAACGGGACTCTAAAAGTATTCCGAGTAGAGATGCTTTAAGAAACCTCTAGGTGAAAAGGTTTTTTTTTAAATATTACCAGCGTATTGAAATATTTATAGAAAATCTTCAATATAATAAAAGTTCATCTTTCTTTATAATAATAATAATTCAATAAATAAATCAAAATTTTTAAGGAGTAAAATAAAATATGTGCATCAATATATCAGCATTTTGCAATGCATGCATAATAAAGTTTTGTGAAAAGTAAATTTGAGCCTCCGATGATGAAATTTTGAGGTATTCCGAGAAGCGATGCCTAAGAAATCTTTAGGTGAGAAAGAGTTCTTCTAATATTATCAAAGTACTGGGATATTTTAAGAATTATTTCAATAAAAAGGTTCTAATTTATTTTTCTTGAATAAAATTTTAATAATAATTTTTTTAAAAAAAAAAAAAAAACAAACCAATTTTCAATAAACAAAAGAAATCAAAGAAAATTATTTTTTCAAACACAAAAAATAAGACTATTTTTTTTATCAAAATTGAAGGATAACATGTAGTTAATGGGTACCGTTTTAAACGGACGCTGTGGGGGTGCTAATCATTCTCCACGCGTAACCGATTCCCGAACTCAATACTATTTCGCAGACCATAAATTATCTTTTTAATAAAATTTAATTAATTTTAAGATTTCATTAAATGATATGTTTTAATAGGTGGCCAATCGCACCTAGCAAAAAATATTGGTGGCGACTCCATTTTTTTTTGTTTTATTTTGTTTTCAAATTCGTCGGACGGACATAAAACTGTTACGACAGCTTGACAACTCCACTGGGGACTGCCTTTTATTTTTGAAAGTCAGGCCAAAATTAACAACTTGTTATCCTCAAATTTTGATTTAAACAATCTTAATCAATTTCTTAGATTTTTTTTTTCATTTTCAATAAAAAGGTAAAAAAAAAAACAAATCAAAAATAAAAAGCAAAAAAATTCACACACATTTATTTTACAATGCCTTTTATGTTTTATTTTTCTGTATATATTACTTTCAATAAATTATGATATATTTGTACACAATGGCACGATACATCTCATGTATGAGTTTTATACCCGGGCTCCGTCCTTTATAGGAGAAAGTAAAGTACCTATGCTCTCGTGAGGTGATAACCTCCGCAATGACAAGCGAAATACTTCCATTCGAATTTAACCATTTTTGTTTGTAGCCTTTAATGGGTGAGGATCGGGATGCCTTATTAGTCCAACATGGACGATAGTGAGGAACAATTTGAAAATCTTTAGACACTGTCAATCCAAACCCAGCATATAATAAGCCTAAAAAACTAGCCTTATATAGAGCCTTGTCCACCTTCTTGTAAGAAATACCTAAAAATAAAAGTTGTGTATAATACAAAATAAAATAAAATAAAATAATCTCAAAATTTTTTTTCCACATCCTCACACTAACTCAATTTTATTTATTTATTTTTTACATAAATCATATTATACAATTCTGCATTGAGGTATTTGCTTTATGACATCTTTCTTTCGAAAAGTTCTTTATAGATCCCATAGAACTATAGATTTGCTTAAATCTCATGAATCAATGAAAGTTTCTAGTGCTAAAATTTGTCCAAAAGCAAATATCTCTCACTTGTATTCGTGTATTGTAGACACCCAATTGGGTCCAGGCCCAGATCAATTGGGCCTGGCCCAAATGGGTAAGCCCAATTCAATTTTATCTTGTATTTTTTTTTCTTCTTCTTTTGTATTTTATGTATTGTATTATTTATTATTATTATTATGTATTAATATATGTATATATTTATTTATTTATTTTTTGTTAATATTTATGTGTATTTTATTATTTATGTATTATTACTAATATGTATATATATATTTTTTATCTTTTTTATTTTATTCATTTTTGTATTTTTACTTATCTAATTATATATCTGATATATTTTTTTTATTATTATTTTATTTATCCTATAATATCTGTTGATTTATCTTCTCTAATTATCTAGTTTTTTTTATTATTATTTTGATTTTTATTTTGGAGGGCTAGGATTGAAAGTTAAAGAATCCCACTGAGAGTGGGAATTCAATCAGAAGAGTCCAGACTGGATTCAAAGATTGAATTCCCGTCCAAAGGGGAATTGGGATTGATCAAAAACTCCTGATCAATCCCTATATAAAGCACCTCCTGGAACAGAATGAAAGACAGAAAACAGTAAGCAAAGCTACTGATTTGAGAGAAAAGGAGGCGTATAGGAAGCTAGGAAAAGTTTAGGAGTGTTCTGGGAGTGAGAAAAAATTTTTAGAGATTTTTGGCGAAAAATTTTTCTGGAAATTTCTGGAAAATTTCTAGATTCCGGCGAAAATTCCGGTGAAATTTGAATTTTCCGGTAACAATTCCGACGAACATTGAATTTTCCGACGACCTGCCCAGTTTTCGACGAAGAATCCCAGAAACCGACCATATTCCGACCAACTTCCGACGAAATTTCTAGATTCCGACAACATTTTCCAGAATCCGGCATCGGTGTTCTTCAGTTTTTAGAGAGAAGAGAGAGAAAAAAGGAAGAAGAGAGAGAGAGGGATGAGCGTTCTGCCGAAAAAAAGAAGGGGATTGCCTTTTATACCCTCCCAAAATGACGTCGTTTTGGCCTTAAGTAACCAGAGGATCCGCGCATTTTGCCGAACTCGACCCGACCCGAGCGTTGACCCGATTCTGACCCACGCGTGCCTGCCCCCTCCGAGCCGAGCCGAGCCGCGCCAAGCCGCCAAGCCGCTCCCCCTGAGCCGTTTTCCTGCCTTGAGCCGAGCCGAGCCGAGCCGCTCCAAGTTTTTTTTTTTTTTTTTTTCTTTGAATGTTTTTTATTTGTTTATTTATTTTATTTTATTTATTATATTAGGTTTATTTAATATTCTTTTTATCTTAGTTTTATTTTTATTTTTGTTTTACTTTTTATTATTCATTTATATTTTTTATTATTCTATTTTCTTCAAATAAAAATCAAATTTTTCAAAAAAAAATATTTTTAGGGAAAAGTTGAAAGTATCAATTTTTCTTAAAAATAAATTTTCAAAAAAAATATTTTTGGGGAAAAGTTGAAAGTATCAATTTTCCTTAGAAATAAATTTTCAAAAAAGGGGTTTTTGAGGAAAAGTTGAAAGTATCAATTTTCCTTGACAATCAAAATTTCAAAGAAAATATATTTTTGGGGAAAAGTTGAAAGTATCAATTTTCCTTAGAAATAAATTTTCAAAAAAAAGGTTTTTGAGGAAAAGTTGAAAGTATCACTTTTCCTTAGAAATAAATTTTCAAAAAAAGGGTTTTTGAGGAAAAGTTGAAAGTATCAATTTTCCTTGAAAATCGAAATTTCCAAAAAATGATTTTTGGGGAAAAGTTGAAAGTATCAATTTTTCTTAGAAATAAATTTTCAAAAAAAGGGTTTTTGAGGAAAAGTTGAAAGTATCAATTTTCCTTGAAAATCGAAATTTCCAAAAAATATTTTTGGAGAAAAGTTGAAAGTATCAATTTTTCCTACAAAAAAATTCATTCTTTCCTTCCTTTCTATCTTAATTTTGATTTTGTTTTTTTTTCTTTAAATAATCCGACGACGGAGCCTCTGCAAGTGAAACAGTAGTTTTTCTTGCATACTCCTGAGGTGAGGGAATTTTCTCAATTTTCTGCTAAAAGTATTAGAGTCAATTGAGAAAAATTTCCAATAATTAATTACTTGGTAAAATTTTAAGGCTTTTGGATAACACAAACTTAAGCTGGTACCATCTTTTGATGGGCGTTGTGAGGGTGCTATAACCTTCCTCACACGTAACCGAACTCCCGAACTCTGTTCTGGTTAGTAGACCTGAACCTATTCTTTTAGGGACCCTTAAACTTAGGTGTTCCTTGAAAGGACAGATTCTTTAGGTGACCAATCGCACCTAGATAAAAAAGATTGGTGGCGACTCCCTTAAGTCAATGTCTAGCGATAGATCCCCGGATCTAGACGTTATGACAGCTTGACGACTCCACTAGAGACTTTGAGAGTCAGGCCAGCAAATAATTTGTGTTATCCAAAAGCCTAATAAAATTGAACCATTTTTGTATATATGTGTTATTATTCATTCCTGTTTATTTATCTTGTTAATTATGTCATTCATGTGCATGTGCATAACATGAGCTCTATACCCGAGCTCCGTCCCTCTAGGAGGGAGTAAAGTACCTATTGCTTTCGCGAGGTCTAATACCTCCGCAGTGGCTAGCGAAATACTCCCACTCAAATTGAACCTTTTCCGCTTGTAGCCTGTAATGGGTGAGGATTAGGGTGCCTTACTAGTCTGTGATGGACAGGGATGTAAGGAGCAATTTGAGGACCTTTAGACTTTGACCTTAAACCACATATAGTGAACCTTAGAAGTGCCTACACCTAAGATAGAGCCCTTTCTACCCAATGATAGATATACCCTAAATTTAAGACACAAAAAAGGTATTTATCTAATCATTTTGATTGCTTAACTTTGTGTATTATTTTTATCATATGTAACATTATGCATCAACATCACTTACGTTTCATCCACGGAACTAACTATGTTGTTTGTCTGATTGTATGCATCTGTATTATTTTCATGATCATGTTTTAACACAATCATTTGCATTCATTTCATACTAGGTTTCATTCAGAAAAATGTACATTTCATTTGTGTATCAAAGCATCATACATAAAGCATAACATTTCTAATCATGAGTATGGTACTCAAGGCTCCAGGATAGCTCCATCTAGCGAAAATCCTGCCCATCTATTTAACACAAGATCCAGAGCAAGGCAAATGGAGCAGAAAAATTCTCAGAGATTTAAAAAGATAGAAAAAGCACAGGAGAAGATTGAAAGTGAGTTAAGCAAGATTCTGGAAGCTCTTAATAACATGAATAAAGAAAGGGAGTTGAAGGAAGTACAAGCCAGCAAGAAGTGGCTGACCCTTTGTACCCTCCAGGTTTTGGCCCACCTCAAGCCCAATCTGCCCAAGAGGTCCCGCCACAATATTTCGCCTATCCTGGAATGCCATCAGCTTTCAACCTAGGGCAGTATAACAGCTATATAAATCCTGTCTTCACTGAAAAGGCAGTAGAATCAATTCCTGATCTAGATGATTTAAAAGAAAAGGAAAAGGAAAAGATAAGGGTGGAAGCTGAGGAGAGTTCCAAGATTAGCATGCTAGACCAAAGGTTAAGGGCTGTGGAAGGATTTAGCTTCTATGGGTCAGTTGATGCTGCGGGACTCTGCCTAGTTCTTGATGTGGTTATCCCCCATAAGTTCAAAGCACCAAAATTTGAAAAGTATGACGGTACAAGGTGCTCCAAAACCCACATCACCATGTATTGCAGGAAGATGGCGGCTCATACACATGATGAAAAGCTATTGATGCATGTTTTCCAAGACAGTCTTATTGGCTCTACGGCCAGATGGTATGTTCAGCTGGATAGGACTCGCATTCGCTCTTGGAGCGATATGGCGCATGACTTTATCAGTCAATACCGATATATCATCGATTTGGCTCCAGATCGTTTGTCTTTGCAGAATCTGGAGAAAAAGACAAACGAATCTTTTAAAGAGTATGCCCAGAGGTGGAGAGATATTGCTTCTCAGGTACAGCCTCCTCTGACCGAGAAAGAAACTACAGTGCTATTTGTTAGCACTTTAAAACCTCCCCATTATGAAAAAATGATAGGGAATGCAACAAAAAATTTTACCGATATGGTAATTTCAGGAGAAATCATTGAGAGCGCCATCAAGAATGGCAAGCTAGAAGGGAATGAAACATCTAGCAAAAGAATCCCAAAGAAAAAAGAAACTGAAGCTCAGGCTGTGAGCTTTGATAGACAGCAACTTAGGGGTTATTCGCCCTACCCCCCACCAGAATATCTGCCCTATCACCCTACTGTAAATAACACTTCTTTTCACCCATACCAACCACCATACCCCCAAACCTATCAAACCTCTCATAGACCCCAAAACACCATGTACAGTTCTAACATTCAACCCACCCCAAAACCATAAATTCGCCCAACTAACCCTGTTGGTGGCTTGCGGGAGCAACGAACCACTTGTGAAAGACTTGTTTTTGACCCTATTCTCATGACCTATACGGAATTATACAAGGAGCTCTACAACAATCATTTGATTGCTCCAAGTAAATTAGAACCCCTCAAGCCACCTTACCCAAAGTGGTATGATCCCACCGCCCACTGTGACTACCATTATGGGATTGCTGGTCACTCCACCGAAAATTATACTACCCTGAAATATAAAGTGCAATGGTTGATCAAGGATGGGATGATCTGCTTTGACACTGGAGGGATGACTGCACCAAATGTTAGTGGCAATCCTTTGCCAAATCATAATGTGAATGCTATAGGTGAAGAGCATGAGCGTCATGTGAAGAAAGAAGTGGTAGATATTAAGACACCTCTTGATCAATTGTTTGATGTCTTACGAAAAGCAGACATGATACAACTGGTAAGTCCACACAGCTATCATGGAGCATATATAGCTGGTACTAGTTGTAAGTATCATAGTGGAGCAAGAGGCCACTCCATTGAGACCTGTAAACAGTTTCACCGAGAGGTGCAAAAATTCTTGAATTCACATCAGATGAAGGTCTACGAAGAAAAAGAAGGCTTGAAGAATACTGAGGTGTGCATGACTGATAGGCCTGAAAAGCTATTTCCCAAACCAGTGACAATTCGATGTGAAAACAAACCAAAATTAGTCATAGACAAGCTCCTCCTTAGGCCAGTAACTTTTAAAGTCCCGACTCTTTTTCCATACAAAGATGATAAAGCTGTGCCCTGGAGATATGAATGTGACACTGTAGTGCAGGGGCAAAAAGAAGAGGTCTCCAAAGCCGATGCTTCTAACATTACTGGTGTAGGAGGCATTACTCGAAGTGGGAGATGTTACACCCCAGAAATGCTAGAGAAGGCTAGAAGAGAGAAGGCTAAAGAAGGAGAAAGATAAAATAATTTAGAGATAGAGCCTGAAGAAGATCAGCCAAAGTCAGTATCAGAAAAGGAGGTTTGTGAATTCTTTGAAGCTGGTAAAACATAGCGAATATTCAATTGTGGAACAGTTGAATAAAATGCCAGCTCAAATCTCATTGTTATCACTGTTGCTGAACTCAGAGCCACATCGAAATGCCTTGCTGAAAGTGTTGAATCAGGCATACGTGGCACATAACGTGTCTGTCGAATATGTGAATCACTTGGCTGGAAACTTAGTCATGCCAAATCACATTTCATTCAGTGATGATGAGATTTCTTTGGAGGGAAAGAGAAATGCTAAGGCCTTGCATATCACAGTAAAGTGCCAGAGCCATATCATAGCTAAAGTCCTTATCGATAATGGTTCTGCCATCAATGTCATGCCTATGTCAACTTTGGCAAGGCTACCCATCGATTATTCTCATATGCGAGATAGTCAAATGATTGTGAGAGCCTTTGACGGGACCAGAAAAGAAGTCCTGGGAGATATTGAGATGCCCTTACAAATTGGGCCATGCACCTTCAATGTAAAATTTCAAGTGATGGACATCTCTCCGTCCTACAGTTGTTTATTAGGAAGACCATGGATTCACATGGCAGGAGCTGTGCCCTCTACTTTACATCAAAAGATCAAGTTCAATGTAGAAGGTCAATTGGTAGTAGTAGTTGGGGAGGAAGACATGCTGGTGACTCAACCATTGAACACTCCATATGTAGAGGCTGCTGAAGAAGCATTGGAATGCTCCTATCGATCTTTTGAATTGGTCAATACTGTAGGTGAAGGATTCCAAAGTCAGCCTTTTTCAAAGATAGTGGTGAGCCAAGTCATCAATAAAGGCTGGTGTCCAGGACTAGGGCTAGGCAAAAATTTACAGGGAATTAAAGAACCTCCAACAATAGCAGACAATAGCGATAGGGCAGGCTTAGGCTATGAGATGGCAGAGTGGGAAGTCAAAAGGAGGCCATCAAGAAAGACACCAAGACTGATGTTTATCCCACATTTATATGAAACCTTCAGACCTGGGGGATTCATGAACCCAGATGCTAGAAAAAATGTGGAAGATGATTTTACCCAGTTAGCCATTAATGCTGTTGAAGATGAGGTGAGGGTAAATCAAGAAGAGTGGGTTCGTCTCTGTCCACCAGATTATGAGATGAACAATTGGAGTGCTATCGAGATGCCTTCGACTTTTGATTTAGATGCAATGTAATTGTAGCATCCCAATAGCTATTGCCCAAGGCATTGGGGTGATCTTTTTGTTCGGGCCATTCATCATTTATTATTTTTAATAAAATTAGGAAGTATGCATTTTCATTCATTTCTTCTTGTGTTTTCATTATTTCCATCTTCCCAAGCACATCTTGCCAACATATCCCATTTCATTCAATTGCAGGTCTTTAAATGAACATGAGGATAATCATGATAACAATCAAGAGGTTAGCTTTGAGAATTCAATTAATACTGATGAATTTGATAATGAAGAGAATTCTGAAGAATATGTTATGCCTCCGGACCTAATGAGGATGATTGAACAAGAAAATAAGCCGATTGAACCCCATCAAGAGTTAGTAGACTTAGTGAATCTGGGAGATGTAAAAAATAGGAAAGAGGTCAGAATGGGCACTTCACTTTCATTTGAAGATAGGCGACAACTGACAGACCTACTTCAAGAATTTGTAGATATATTCGCTTGATCTTATCAGGATATGCCAGGGCTAAGCACAGAGATAGTGGAGCACAGATTGCCTCTAAGGCCAGAATGTAAGCCAGTTCAACAGAAACTGAGACGGATGAAGCCCAAAATGCTACTAAAGATTAAATAGGAGGTGAAGAAACAATTTAATGCAGGTTTTCTACAAGTGGCTAAGTATCCAGAATGGGTAGCCAATATAGTCCCAGTTCCTAAGAAAGATGAAAAAGTACGAATGTGTGTGGACTATCGAGATTTGAATAAGGCTAGCCCAAAGGATAACTTTCTTTTGCCTCATATTGACACACTAGTAGATAACACGGCTAAGCATTCGATTTTCTCCTTTATGGATGGTTTCTCGGGGTATAATCAGATAAAGATGGCTGCAGATGATATGGAAAAGACTACTTTTGTGATCATGTGAGGAACTTTCTGCTACAAAGTCATGCCTTTTGGGTTAAAGAATGCTGGGGTAACATATCAAAGGGCCATGGTAACACTCTTCCATGACATGATGCACAAAGAGATCGAAGTGTATGTAGATGATATGATTGCAAAGTCTTGTGGGGATGAAGATCATGTCACCAGCCTCAGAAAGTTATTTGAGAGGTTGAGAAAATTTCAGCTAAAATTAAACCCAACCAAGTGCACCTTTGGGGTAAAGTCAGGGAAGTTGCTAGGCTTCGTAGTCAATGAAAGAGGAATTGAAGTCGATCCCGATAAGATACGAGCCATCCAGAATTTGTCACCTCCCAGCACACTAAAAGAAGTTCGAGGTTTTTTGGGTAGATTGAACTACATTTCTCGGTTCATCTCTCAGCTTACCTACAAATGTGATCCCATCTTTAAGCTTCTTCGTAAAGATAATCCTGGAAAATGGAATGAAGAATGTCAAAAGGCGTTTGATAAAATCAAGCAATATTTATCGAACCCTCCAGTATTGGTGCCACATGTTTTAGAAAAACCTTTAATTTTGTACCTAACTGTATATGAAAATTCAATGAGATGTGTGCTAGGGCAGCAAGATGAGACTAGCCGGAAGGAGAGAGCTATTTATTATCTGAGTAAAAAGTTCACGGAATACGAATCCAAGTATTCTTCACTGGAGAAAATGTGTTGTGCATTAGCGTGGACTACCAAAAGACTTAGACAGTACATGCTCTATCACACTACATGGCTCATAGCGAAATTGGATCCCATTAAGTACATCTTCGAGAAACCTTCTTTGTCTGGGAGAATCGCTAGATGGCAAGTAATGCTCTCGGAATACGACATTATATACGTGAGCCAAAAAGCAATAAAAGGGAGTGCTATAGCAGAATTTCTTGCAGATCGTGCTACTGAAGAGTATGAGCCGATGAAGCTAGAATTTTCTGATGAAGACTTGATGGCTATTTCTCAACTGGAAGAAAGGGAGCATGGAGAAAAATGTTGGAGAATGTACTTTGATGGAGCTGCCAATGCCTTGGGGCATGGAATTGGGGCAATTTTGATTTCTCCAGAAGAACAGTACTAC
This sequence comes from Durio zibethinus, assembly GCF_002303985.1. Next base: position 9,583,457 of record NW_019168270.1, read on the forward strand.
CCTGTAACAGCGAGGTTAAATTTTAATTGCACAAATAACATCGCTGAGTATGAGGCATGTGTTATGGGCCTGCAAGCTGCTATAGAAAGAAGAGTGAAAGCACTGAAAGTATTTGGAGACTCAGCTCTAGTTATATACCAGTTGAAAGGAGAATGGGAGACGAGAGACTCAAAACTCGTTCCATATCATAAGTATATTCTAGAGTTGACGAAACAATTTAAAGATGTCCAGTTCGATCACTTACCTCGAGAAGAAAATGTGATTGCTGATGCATTGGCTACTCTGGCTGCAATGATTCGAATTAATGATGACACCGACATTCAGCCCATCAAGTTAGATGTTAAGGATATACCAGCGTATTGTTCTAATGTAGAGGGGGAAGAAGATGGAAAACCCTGGTATTATGACATCTTACAGTATGTCAAGGATCAGCAGTATCCAGTTCATGCAACAGAAAATGATAAAAGGGTCATCCGAAGATTGGCTATGAGCTTTTTCCTGGATGGGGATATCCTTTACAAAAGAAGCAAGGATCAAGTACTATTGAGGTGTGTAAATGAGACTGAAGCGAAAAAAATCATTGAAGAGGTGCATGATGGAATATGTGGGGCACATACTAGTGGACATATGATGGCAAGACAGATTATGAGAGCGGGATATTACTGGTTGACGATGGAGAATGATTGCATTGATTATGCTCGTAAATGCCATAAATGCCAGATATATGCTGATAAGATTCATGCTCCGTCGTCTGCTTTACATGTTATGGCACCACCATGGCCATTTTCAATGTGGGGCATGGATGTCATTGGTCCAATCACCCCAAAGGCTTCTAACAGGCACAGATTCATTTTTGTGATGATAGATTACTTCACAAAATGGGTAGAAGCAGCTTCATATGCAAACGTGACACACTCCGTGGTTTGTAAGTTCATAAAAAAAAGAGATTATCTGTAGATATGGACTTTCGAAGAAAATCATTTCAGACAATGCCAAGAATCTAAATAGCAAGATGATGCAAGAAATATGTGCTCAATATAAGATCAAGCATCATAACTCGGCACCATACCGTCCAAAAATGAATGGGGCAGTTGAGGCAGCCAATAAGAACATAAAGAGGATTTTGGAAAAAATGATCGAGACTTACAAAGATTGGCATGAGAAGTTACCATTCGCATTGCATGCATACCGAACGTCAGTTCGCACCTCTACTGGGGCAACCCCGTTTTCTTTGGTTTATGGGATGGAAGCTGTATTACCAGTGGAAGTAGAGATCCCCTATTTGAAAGTTTTAAAAAAAGTTGAGTTAGAAGAAGCTGAATGGATTCGTGAACGTTATGAGCAGTTAAATTTCATAGAAGAAAAGAGATTGACTGCACTGTGCCATGGTCAGCTATACCAAAGAAGAATGATGAGGGCTCATGATAAGAAGACTCGGCCTCGTTGCTTTCGAGAAGGAGAGTTGGTTTTGAAAAGAATTCTCTCAATCCAGCACGATAGTAGAAAAAAATGGACTCCGAATTGAGAAGGGCCGTATGTGGTGAAACGGGCCTTTTCGGGTGGAACGTTGATACTGACTGAGATGGATGGAAATGATTTACCCCATCCTGTAAATTCTGATGCTGTGAAGAAATACTATGCTTGAAAAAAATGAAAAAATAAAAAAATGAAAAATGAAAAATGAAAAAATGAAAAAAATGAAAAAATGAAAAATGAAAAAATGAAAATGATGAAAAAAGGTGAACAAGGAGGACTCAAGGCGAAAACCCCAAAAGGGCGGTTTGAGTCATAGGGGGTTTGTCTAAGTTGAAAACCTGAAAAGGCGGCTTAGATAAGGAGAATACAGCATCGAATCTGAAAGTCTGCTGATATGGAGGTTAGCAAATTCAGAAGAGTTCCAAGTTGTTAAATACATCAGAGGGTTGAGTTTTCAGAAAAAACTTTTAGATGTGTTATCATGATTATCTTATTGTTCATTTTGGGCTTTGTCCCCATACCTATCCTTGTAATTCTTTCTTGGCCAAAGTTTACCGACATTTGCTAATAAAGAAACATTTTATTTCATTCTTTGCTCCTTTTTTTGATGACTGTTTTCCTACCATTCATATCCTTTTCTTCTTAATACCCCATCATGGAGGGAATGTGCAAATGCATTCTCCCTTTTTGAGTTGAAAATAATGATTGATGAATGAATAACAACATAAAAAGATTTTTACATTACATTGAATAAATCAAGAGTGATAAAGGCAGAATCGAGATATTCAGCTCCTGATTAGGACATTGAATTTGGGAAGAGATTTTTGTTACAGGAAGAATATGAATGAAAGAAATAATTAAGAGCTACACTGGTTCGATCTTAGGAGAACAGTGCCATTGAATCTTTGAGGAATCAAAGGGCTTGATGCCCAAGAAAAAGAGCTTGAGAAACTTGAGTACCATACATTGAACAGGAATTAATTGGCCAACATTTGCATAGCATGCATTGAAATTCATATGCATTTGCATAGCATACACTACTTTCAGGAAAGTATAGTGTACAAATTCAAGAAGCAGGGGTGTTCCAACATCCCACATGGAAAAGACAGATATGAAAAGACTTTGCAAGTTTGAGAAGAAACTTGTCAGGTAAGTTCCTAATCCTTGAAATAGGATGTCTCTTGGTATCAGGGTTGATTTATAAGACCTTTGGGCATAATCTCCTGAAATCCCTTCAAACACAACTTTCAACTCCTTCGGACATGATTGTCTAGGAGTATTTACTTTTCCAAAGTTCGTTGCCTCTGTTTAGAGGAGCAATTTACTTTTCCAAAGTCGTGGTGCCTCTGTTTAGAGGAGCAATTTACTTTTCAAAGTTGTTGCCTCTGTTTAGAGGAGCAATTTACTTTTCCAAAGTCGTGGTGCTCTGTTTAGAGGAGCAATTTACTTTTCAAAGTCGTTGCCTCTGTTTAGAGGAGCAATTTACTTTTCAAAGTCGTTGCCTCTGTTTAGAGGAGCAATTTACTTTTCAAAGTTCGTTGCCTCTGTTTAGAGGAGCAATTTACTTTTCCAAAGTCGTTGCCTCTGTTTAGAGGAGCAATTTACTTTTCAAAGTCGTTGCCTCTGTTTAGAGGAGCAATTTACTTTCCAAAACGTGCCTCTGTTTAGAGGAGCAATTTATTTTCTCAAAGTCGTTGAGCCTCTGTTTAGAAGCTTGGTAAAAAAAAAAAAAAAAAAACAAAAAAACAAAAAAAACCAAAAAATGTTGAGTTGAGTCTTGATTGGGTGTCTACGTCTTTGCGCAATTTCTGTTTCACAGAAAATGTGCAAAGAGGGGCAGCTGTAGACACCCAATTGGGTCCAGGCCCAGATCAATTGGGCCTGGCCCAAATGGGTAAGCCCAATTCAATTTTATCTTGTATTTTTTTTTCTTCTTCTTTTGTATTTTATGTATTGTATTATTTATTATTATTATTATGTATTAATATATGTATATATTTATTTATTTATTTTTTGTTAATATTTATGTGTATTTTATTATTTATGTATTATTACTAATATGTATATATATATATTTTTTATCTTTTTTATTTTATTTATTTTTGTATTTTTACTTATCTAATTATATATCTGATATTTTTTTTATTATTATTTTTATCCTATAATATCTTTTGATTTATCTTTTCTAATTATCTAGTTTTTTTTTATTTTGATTTTTATTTTGGAGGGCTAGGATTGAAAGTTGAAGAATCCCACTGGGAGTGGGAATTCAATCAGAAGAGTCCAGACTGGATTCAAAGATTGAATTCCCGTCCAAAGGGGAATTGGGATTGATCAGAAACTCCTGATCAATCCCTCTATAAAGCACCTCCTGAAACAGAATGAAAGATAGAAAACAGTAAGCAAAGCTACTGATTTGAGAGAAAAGGAGGCGTATAGGAAGCTAGGAAAAGTTTAGGAGTGTTCTGGGAGTGAGAAAAAATTTTTAGAGATTTTTGGCGAAAAAATTTTTCTGAAAATTTCCAGATTCCGTCAAAAATTCCAGTGAAATTTGAATTTTCCGATAACAATTCCGGTGAACATTGAATTTTTCGATGACCTGCCCAATTTTCCGACGAAGAATCCCAGAAATCGGCCATATTCCGGCCAACTTTCGACGAAATTTCCAGATTCCGGCAACATTTTCCAGAATCCGGCACCGGTGTTCTTCAGTTTTTAGAGAGAAGAGAGAGAAAAAGGGAAGAAGAGAGAGAGAGAGAGGAGCGTTCTGCCGAAAAAACGAAGGGGATTGCCTTTTATACCCTCCCAAAACGACGTCATTTTGGCCTTAAGTAACCAGAGGATCCGCGCGTTTTGCCGAACCCGACCCGACCCGAGCGTCGACCCGATTCTGACCCGCGCGTGCCTGCCCCCTCCGAGCCGAGCCGAGCCGCGTCAAGCCACCAAGCCGCTCCCCCCGAGCCGTTTCCCTGCCTTGAGCCGAGCCGAGCCGCGATCCGAGCCGCTCCAGGTTTTTTTTTTTTTTTTTCTTTGAATGTTTTTTATTTGTTTATTTATTTTTTTTATTTATTATATTAGGTTTATTTAATATTTTTTTATCTTAGTTTTATTTTTATTTTTGTTTTACTTTTTATTATTCATTTATATTTTTTATTATTCTATTTTCTTCAAATAAAAATCAAATTTTCCAAAAAAAAAATATTTTTAGGGAAAAGTTGAAAGTATCAATTTTTCTTAAAAATAAATTTTCAAAAAAAATATTTTTGGGGAAAAGTTGAAAGTATCAATTTTCCTTAGAAATAAATTTTCAAAAAAGGAGTTTTTTAGGAAAAGTTGAAAGTATCAATTTTCCTTGACAATCAAAATTTCAAAGAAAATATATTTTTGGGGAAAAGTTGAAAGTATCAATTTTTCTTAGAAATAAATTTTCAAAAAAAGGGTTTTTGAGGAAAAGTTGAAAGTATCAATTTTCCTTAGAAATAAATTTTCAAAAAAAGGGTTTTTGAGGAAAAGTTGAAAGTATCAATTTTCCTTGAAAATCAAAATTTTCAAAAAATATTTTTGGGAAAAAGTTGAAAGTATCAATTTTTCCTACAAAAAAATTCATTCTTTCCTTCCTTTCTATCTTAATTTTGATTTTGTTTTTTTTTTCTTTAAATAATCCGACGACGGAGCCTCTGCAAGTGAAATAGTAGTTTTTCTTGCATACTCCTGAGGTGAGGGAATTTTCTCAATTTTCTGCTAAAAGTATTAGAGTCAATTGAGAAAAATTTCCAATAATTAATTACTTGGTAAAATTTTAAGGCTTTTGGATAACACAAACTTATGCTGGTACCATCTTTTGATGGGCGTTGTGAGGGTGCTATAACCTTCCTCACACGTAATCGAACTCCCGAACTCTGTTCTGGTTAGTAGACCTGAACCTATTCTTTTAGGGACCCTTAAACTTAGGTGTTCCTTGAAAGGACAGATTCTTTAGGTCACCAATCGCACCTAGATAAAAAAGATTGGTGGCGACTCCCTTAAGTCAATGTCTAGCGATAGATCCCCGGATCTAGATGTTATGACATGTATCATGTGCACCATTTTTTTTCAAAAAATAAAAAAAATAAAATTTTTAACGCATAGCATTCTGATTTTAAAAATTTATGATAATAAAGGTTCAAAAATAGCTTACCCAAAAAATTTTTTTTGACTTAACCTACCTATCATTCATACAACACCAGAGCTCAAACAAAAATCATGGAACAAGAACAGGGCTAGTCGATTTGAAAGGATGGAGAAGGCTTAAAAAGAATTAAAATGGGATATTGATAAGATAATGGACATGCTTAAGGAGCTTGATAAAGGAAAAACAATGGAAGGAAATCCTAGCTTTAAAAAGCAATTGCTAAACATGGTGGATCTTGTTTACCCTCCAGGGTTCGAGTCGCGGCCAACCCAACCTTCTCAAGGAACCAGAGTGTAAATTTTTACTCCCGTTGAATATTCCAATCTTTATCCAAGAATGACATCAACACCTATTTCAGGACAGTTTCAAAACTTTTTTAATCCTGTTATGATGAAAAAGTCACCCAAGCCAATCTTGGTTCCTGATTTGAATGATCCTAAGGAAAGAGAGAAGTTAGGGATCCAGGCACTCGAGAAAGTGAAAGATACCAGTGCTCAGGAAAAGATGAAGTTATTGGAAGAAAGGCTTAGAGCAGTGGAAGGAATAAATTTTTATGGTTCCACAGATGCAACCGAGCTTTGTTTGGTCTTTGATGTGGTCATTTCACCTAAATTTAAAGTCAATAAGTCTACAAGGTTGATTTTTTTTTTTAAATATTGTTGTGGCCACAACTCTGATGTCTAAGGAACAAAAGGAATGCTCTTCAGGTTATATCATGAATATTGACTAATCCCATGATGTTTACGTATCTTTTTAACCAATCTCATTCTTGGTTTGGATTACCAAATATTTCTCATTACCAAATATTGACCAATCTTTATCCGTTGAGGCCTCCACTCTGATCATAAATTTGATTATTTTCGTATTATATTTATTTTATATCAAATACATATAAAATATAAAAATTATCGTATTAAATTCATATAAACACATTAATTTTATTAAACACTTTTTTTTTTGTTTTTATCAAATATATATAATTTTTATTAAAATTTTAAATGGTATTGTTTTTTTTTTTTGTCAAAGATATTTATAATTTTTATTAAAATTTTAAATCATATTATTTTTTTATTTTTTTAATTATTTTTACACTATATCATTATATTATATTTAAAATTATCAATTTATTGTTTAAACCCTTTTGCCAGATTTTCTGTTATTTTAATATTTGTATTTTTTTTTGTTATTTTCAGATTGTAATATCTTTGATAAAAAAACTGAACTCAAAATGACTAATTGATATTAAACTTGTTCAAAAGTCAGGTTATTTGCTCAAACTCGAAAGTTCGTCCAAATTTTAAGAGCACTTGAATTAGAAATTAAAGCTTGTTAGATGAATTTGATCATAACTTTTAAATTTGTTTAAATTTTAGGTCAATAATTGAATCAAAAAATTAAAGCCCAAATTCAACCCAACTCAAATAAAATATACAATTAAAATATTATAATTATATAAATATATATGTAAATTTTTATTTTTATTTTTTATTTTTTAAAAAAAGGGATTTTTTATAAAATTTTTATTATGTGAAGTAAGTTTAATGAATGTATTTATAATTTATTTTTTCAATTTAAATAAGATTTAAAAAAATTTTAAAATCCGAAATATCTGATGACCCATAAATACCTCTAATTGATATCTTCAACTGCCACTTTTAAATGTGGGTATAGGCAATAACATAAAAAATATAGTTGTTACAATAACAACATTTTAATGACCAATTCTCAGACAAGATAGAACATATTTCAGAAAGTCTTGTCTTTTAACCAAGCTTCGGTTAAGCAATTAAAATTGTCGTAGGCAAGTTGTTAGAGGACACAACAGTACTACGTATAGATTAAGCAGTAAAATTCAAGTTGGCCACTTATTTTGAGGATAAAAACAAAGTATAATTCCTTCTCAACTCAATTTCCATGTGATGCTCACTGCATTGGGCTGCTTTCCATGGATAAGATGTGAGTCTATAGTTGAAAATTCTCATCTTAAAGCCACAGATTTTGGTTCCAAATCATAGTCAGTAGGTCTGCAAGGTTGATTTCTTTTTTTTTTTTAAATATTGTTGTGGCCACAACTCTGATGTCTAAGGAACAAAAGGAATGTTCTTCAGGTTATATCATGAATATTGGCTAATCCCATGATGTTTACGTATCTTTTTAACCAATCTCATTCTTGGTTTGGATTACCAAATATTGACCAATCTTTATCCGTTGAAGCCTCCACTCTCATCGTAAATTTGATTATTTTTGTATTGTATTTATTTTATATCAAATACATATAAAATATAAAATTTATCGTATTAAATTCATATAAACACATTAATTTTATTGAACACTTTTTTTTTTGTTTTTATCAAATATATATAATTTTTATTAAAATTTTAAATGGTATTGTTTTTTTTTTTTGTTATCAAAGATATTTATAATTTTTATTAAAATTTTAAATCATATTATTTTTTTATTTTTTAATTATTTTTATGCTATATCATTATATTATATTTAAAATTATCAATTTATTGTTTAAACCCTCTTGCCAGATTTTCTACCATTGCATTTTTGTTTTTGATTATTGTTCTGAAGTTTAGCAGTTGATTGCATGTTTCTTTTCATACTTTGGGATTTACCCACCTCTCCCTTTCCTAGGACCTACTGAGGCTGCTACATTTGGATTCTTTTCTTTAGGGGGTTTCAAAAGTATTGAATTTTTGCTTTCACAAAAAGGAAAAAGGAGAATCATACATCTATTGATTTAGTATATTACTCATCTAATTTATGAATAAAGACTTAATCCAAATTATTTACATAATAATTCATAAAGAATGATATTTAATAAATTTATCGTTTAAATCTCGATGTTTAAAATCTCTTCTCATATCTTGAAATTATAAATTTTGTTTGGTTCTATTAGGAGTTCAAAGGAATGATTTTGCAAGTTTTTCTTCAAATTTGTTCCATTGAAATTTGATGGTAATAGGTTGCAATTGGCAAAAAGCTTCCTGCAAAGTATAAAGCAATCATTTAGACCATCCTTGGAGCAAGCCAATTTGGCAAGCTACGCCATAAGAAATGATAAACCAATTTGCTCCATTAATGACTTTTTTTTCAAGTATCATATGCAAAATCATGTCACTAAGTATAATTCATTGATTCATTTCTCATGAACAAAGCTTCTCAAATTTCTCATATAAAATGTTATTTCATGTAAACCTGATAATTTAAACTATAATATAGTAATATGATACGAATATGATATAAAAATGATATGATTTAAATTTTAATAATAATTATTTACGAGTTTAATAAAATAAAAAAATATTTTATATCTTCGTATCAATATGAATTATAACATATAATTTTTATATAAAATATGATACAAATACATAAATTTTTATATTTTATATGACATAAATATACGAATTATCAAATTTAATTTTATAAACAAAACTAAAAAATATCATGCCAAGCAACTTATATTAAAAATGTTCATGATTGAAACGACTCGAACCTAAACCCACAAATTTTCGTCCAAATTTTAATATAAATAAAAAAAGTTTCACGACCTAGTAAATTATTCAGACCATGAATAAGTCTACCAATACATAAAGTAATAGAAAAAGAGTTTTTTTCCTTTATATTTTATTACTTTTCTTTTGGCCATTGTCTTTGTTGTGCCTGCCATCACCGTCAACCTCTATTTTAGTAGAAAAATGGATGGACAATATCCTCCTAATTCCCTGCATAAATGTGACATAATGATCACTTAAACGTGGGCATAACAAAAAAATGATTATATTAATGGGAATAAATTTTTTTTTATCAACTTTGACTAGCTATATCCCAAGATCAACTTACTTATCATTTGTATACAATGTATCTTGTATAAAATAAACAATATGGTAAATAGATATTCAAGTCTTTTTGCATTGAAATGACAAAGATAAGTTCTTCTAATTGTTTCTTTAACATGCATTTCCATTATCATATATAAAAAATGTGAAATTTAAAATTAAAAAAAAAAAAAGCTATCAAGAATAGTAAGGCACTGTTGAGTTTTGTGGTGAGAATAGGCTTTTTGCTATGAAGTTTCGTTTCTTCATAACCCCCAATTAGTTTTTCAGTCAAATGATTTGGTTTTACAAATCAAATGCAAGAGTCTCTTTAAAAGTGTGGTTGTCATTCAAATGCACTTTTGAGAGTAATTTTTTTTAATCCCTATTAGACATGAATGTAAATAATAAAAAATATATGAAAATTAAGGAAATAAATGAAAAGATTATTTTTTATAAAAATGAATGGTGTAAAAAAATTTAAAATTACGACTTATTATGATTTTTTTTTTAATCTTTTGTATAATCAACCTAAAGGTATGATATATAAGACTTAATTTATTGTTATTAATTTTAAAATTTTAAATTTTTATACATATTTTTAAAAATATTTTAATACACCACATTGTTTTTCATAATAATACTAAATACTTAAAATTCGTAAATCACATTTTTCTTGCTATACTTTCAAAGCCATTGTTGTCAAAGTTAATTAGTATTTGAAACATTATTAGTGTAAATTTTTAATTCCATAAATAGTATTAAAAAATTAACGTAAGTTCCTATTTTTATTTTAATTAATTTTAAAATTTTTTTAAATATATCTTAAAAGGTACGTATTATCCTATTAACTTTACTTTTAAAGTTTAAAACCGTCATTATTGATATATTTAATAATTTTTTTTGTTTCCAAACTTAATTTTTTTAAAAATCACAATAACAATGTTAAACTAAACCTAAAAATTTCATTTGGTTAATATATGCTGGTTTTATCATTTTTTTTTGTTGAAATAAATTCAAGAATAAATAAATTATTCAATCTCTTAGATTAGAATAAGATATATTTTACACAATGATCTAAGAACAATAGTAAGAGGTCATATATTTAAGATGACCGCAATAATAAACCATTAATTAGACTCGAACTCATAATCTTTATATCAAAATGAACATTTTTTACTAATTAAATCAACCTCTTGCCAATGGTTTTATCAAAATCTTTGAATTATGCTTTAAATGTTTGAACTAAAGAAAAAGAGAATAAAATGAAAATTGAATATGATCAGCTTTTACAATTAAAATTTTGGTGATTCAACTTTTTCAAAATCTGCTTGGTATCGATTAAGGGACGAGGCAACTCAACTTGTGCCCCCCATCATGAGCCAAAGCTTACCCTATCAACAAAAGCATCATCTAGATTGAGGTCTTTTAGCAATTTGAAGAGGCACCTTTGGTTTGAACACGAAATGCTTAAAAAAAGGGTCATTGAATTTGGATCATGGATTGTGGAGGCTCCTACAATTAATGATTTTCATTTTTTATTTGAAATTATTACATATTGAATTTTGATCATTGAGATTAATGATATGTTTGGTACATGGGAAAGTGAAAGAATAGATAAGAGAAAGTGAAAAAAATTTTGATGTGTTTGGTTTAAAAAAAAGGAGCCTAAAGAAAATAAAAAAGACTACGATTTTCATATTTATTCACAATTATACATAATTTCAAATTAAAAAGATGAAGTAAAAAAAAATGACTTTATATTCTTGCTTACTGGTTAATCAAGCTGAATCAGGTCAATGTGAAAGCAAATTCGAGCTCAAATTTGATAATAATCAAATTGAAATTCGAATTTTGTCCAAACTAAACTAAACTTGAATAGATTGCGAGTCCCATTTATGGTAAAGCCACTAGTATATTTTTGCGCATTAAAATTGCATGATTAATGTCCTACTTCTATAAATGGTAGGGGCTATAAATAATTAATTTAAACAGCATCCTAATTATTTTATTTGAAATATTGTTTTATTAATAAAAATAAATTTTATAATATTTAAATATTAAAAATAAATTTTACATATGGGAATTTTAGATCATCATCAATAATGTGTGCATATCAAAGCCTTAATCACAAATACTGGAACCATCCCATTTCTAAGCCCATTCAAGTTAGACCTCTTTTTAGGCTTCCTCATTAGGTTCATTTAAAAAATTTGATGATACGAGCGATATAAAATATTAAAAATTCGTATAATAGTATCATTTTTTTTTTTTTTTATAAAAGTTGTGTTTTAAAGCAGAGAACACTTAAATATCACGAACATTGAAATTTGCAATGGTGATATTATCAATCTCTTCAACTCCAATTCCTTCTTTAAATATCCCAAATTCTTCTTCATCCAGACTAAAGTTCACTTTGCTATCTTATTCTTCACCATTCTCTTTCAACCCCTTGAAGCTAAGGAATTATTACAATGACCCACCAAGCTTTTTGCTGCTCCTGAAGCCTTGGAAGAGGCACCCCAGGTTTGGAAAAGCTTTCTTCCCTGATTAAAACATTAAGAACTTTGAATTATACTAAGAAATCATGGGAATCGAAAAAAAAAAAAAAGGTATTTTGCGTTGACAGGATTGAGTGTTTTTTTAAGTGCATTTGGATAATTCTTTGTTTGTTTGCTAAGAAATGTGAGAGAAAAATTGAACCTTTGCCATTTCTTTTTGTTCATTGAGCCTATTGTATTACTGTTGCAGTCATTCAAATTTTATTTTTTAAGATGTGACATTCATAAGGTATAAAATTTAAATTTTAATATTTGTATTTTTTTTTGGTTATTTTCAGATTGTAATTTCTTTGATAAAAAAAACTGAACTCAAAATAACTAATTGATATTAAACTTGTTCAAATGTCAGGTTATTTGCTCAAACTCGAAAATTTATCCAAATTTTAAAAACACTTCGAATTAGAAATTAAAACTTATTAAATGAATTTGATCATAATTTTTAAATTTGTTTAAATTTTAGGTCAATCATTGAATCAAAAAATTAAAGCCCAAATCCAACCCAGCTCAAATAAAATATATAATTAAAATATTATAATTATATAAATATATATGTTTTTTTTTTTTTAATTTTTTTAAAATGATTTTTTTTTAATTTTTATTATGTGAAGTAAGTTTAATGAATGTATTTATAATTTATTTTTTCAATTTAAATAAGATTTAGAAAAATTTTAAAGTCCGAAATATCTGATGACCCATAAATACCTCTAATTGATATCTTCAACTGTCACTTTTAAATGTGGGTATAGGCAATAACATAAAAAATATAGTTGTTACAATAACAACATTTTAATGACCAATTCTCAGACAAGATAGAACATATTTCAGAAAGTCCTTGTCTTTTAACCAAGCTTCGGTTGAGCAATTAAAATTGTCGTAGGCAAGTTGTTAGAGGACACAACAGTACTACGTATAGATTAAGCAGTAAAATTCAAGTTGGCCACTTATTTGAGGATAAAACAAAGTATAATTCCTTGTCAACTCAACTTCCATGTGATGCTCACTGCATTGGGCTGCTTTCCATGGATAAGATGTGAGTCTATAGTTGAAAATTCTCATTTTAAAGCCACAGATTTTGGTTCCAAATCATAGTCAGTAGGTCTGCAAGGGATTTCTTTTTTTTTTTTAAATATTGTTGTGGCCACAGCTCTGATGTCTAAGGAACAAAAGGAATGTTCTTCAGGTAATGAATATTGACTAATCCCATTATGTTTACGTATCTTTTTAACCAATCTCATTCTTGGTTTGGATTACCAATCTTTATCCGTTGAAGCCTTCGTTTATAGACATCAAATTTGTTCGATCTTGATTTAATTTATTATTTTTATTATAATAATATTATTAAATATAATAATAAAAATTAAATAAAATATAAAAAAAACAAAAAAAATATCAGTGACAGTAAGTATCGTACACAGCATCACTGCCTCCCTTATATAGTCCCATCACCCCCCGTCTACCCACTGCTGCCCCTCTGTAGACCCATCACTCCTGTCTACCCTTTGTACACCAAAACTGTAGCCCCATCGCCCTTTTTGCCCCATGTTCACCGAAGGCCTACAAAGCTCAGCACCCCCAAGTTCACATGAGAGGGCGGAAAGATCCCATTCACACTCAGAAAGCTGATCATTCACGACCTTCCAGTCACGGCCTCCATACATTTTTTTTTACAAAAAAAAAACACCAAAATAGAACCAAAAGGCCTATTAGAAACCAAACAAATCATAATCCTCGCCTATCAGGCGAAGAATCTAACGCCAAGCAAAACTTACAAAAACAAAAAAATATATAGTTAGTTTTAGTTAAAAAAAAGAGAGGTAAAACTGAAATTTTAAATCTCGATCTACGTCGATCGGATCGTTTTCGGTGAAAAGAAAGACGTATCTGGAGAGAGAGGGTTGAAGAGAACGTTTTGATGTTTTTGATATTTTTTTTATTACTGACGACCATCGGGCAGCGACCGCCGACGGTAACCATAGGCAACGGTTGACGGGGTAGTTTGGCTTTGGATTCTGGCAAGGCCAGAGAGTTTTTTTTTGAACTGAAATTTTTTTTTTTCGGAAGAAGGTTGAAATGAATTTTTTTAAAAAAAAGTTGGCTTTTATATAAGCTGTCACTAGCTAAAACGACGACATTTTATTAAAGGCCTAAATGACGTCGTTTTGACACAAAGAGGATCCGCGCGTTCGCCTGTGACCCGACCTGGGGTCGACGTAACCGACCCGCTACCCGACTTGTCCTTTGACCCCTGATCGATCTAGTTGAACTGCCAGTGAATCGAATCGAGTTGGTCTGAACCGCCAGTGAATCGATTCGAGTTTGTCTGAACCGTCGAACCAAACCATTGCTAATCGACCGGCCTAGACCAACGTTGATCGGATCGTTGACCAATTCGATTCAGGTAAAAAATTTTTTTTATTATTTTTCTTAAATATTTTTTTGTTATTAATATTTAGGCATGTAAAAATGTTTAAATTTACTAGAATAAATTTTTGTTGTTTTATAATATTAACAAATAAAAATAAACAATGAAATATATTGTAAAAATTTGTGATAATTTTGTTATTTTTAAAATAAATGTTATAAAATAATAAAAAAATAAGAAAATTTTTTTTTATCCAATGATGAGATTCAAAGGTACTTTGAGTAGTGATACCTACAAAATCTTTAGGTAAAAAGATTTTTTTAAATACTACCAGTGTATTGGAGTATTTATAAAAAATTTTTTTAATACAATAAAAATTTTCTTTTTTTATAAAATAATAAATAAAAATTAATTAATAAATTAAGAATAAGTAATAAAAAATGAGAAAAAGAAAATTTTGTCCGATAACGAGACTCTAAAAGTATTCCGAGTAGAGATGCTTTAAGAAATCTCTATGTGAGAAGGTTTTTTTTTTTAATAGTACCAGCGTATTAAAATATTTATAGAAAATCTTCAATATAATAAAAGTTCATCTTTCTTTATAATGATAATAATTCAATAAATAAATCAAAATTTTTAAGGAGTAAAATAAAATATGTGCATCAACATATCAGCATTTTGCAATGCATGCATAATAAAGTTTTGTGAAAAGTAAATTTGAGCCTCCGATGATGAAATTCTGAGGTATTTCGAGAAGCGATGCTTAAGAAATCTTTAGGTGAGAAAGAGTTTTTCTAATATTATCAAAGTACTGAGATATTTTAAGAATTATTTCAATAAAAATATTCTAATTTATTTTTCTTGAATAAAATTTTAATAATAATTTTTAAAAAAAATAAAAAAAACAAACCAATTTTCAATAAACAAAAGAAATCAAAGAAAATTATTTTTTCAAACACCAAAAATAAAACTATTTTTTTTTATCAAAATCGAAGGATAACATATAGTTAATGGGTATTGTTTTAAACGGACGTTGTGGGGGTGCTAATCCTTCCTCACGCGTAACCGATTCCCGAACTCATATTGTTTTCGCAGACCATAAAATTATCTTTTTAATAAATTTTAATTAATTTTAAGATTTCATTAAAATGATATGTTTTAATATGTGACCAATCGCACCTAGCCAAAAAATATTGGTGGCGACTCCATTTTTTTTGTTTTATTTTTGCTTTCAAATTCGTCGGACGGACACAAAATCGTTACGACAGCTTGACAACTCCACTGGGGACTGTCTTTTATTTTCGAAAGTCATGCCAAAATTAACAACTTGTTATCCTCAATTTTTGATTTAAACAGTTTTAATCAATTTCTTATATTTTTATTTTTTATTTTCAATAAAAAAGGTAAAAAAAAACAAATCAAAAATAAAAAGCAAAAAAATTCACACACATTTATTTTACAATGCCTTTTATGTTTTATTTTTCTGTATATATTACTTTCAATAAATTAGGATATATTTGCACACAATGACATGATACATCTCATGCATGAGCTCTATACCCGGGCTCCGTCCTTTATAGGAGAAAGTAAAGTACCTATGCCTTCGTGAGGTGATAACCTCCGCAATGGCAAGCGAAATACTTTCATTCGAATTGAACCCTTTTCGTTCGTAGCCTGTAATGGGTGAGGATCGGGGTGCCTTACTAGTCCAACATGGATGATAGTGAGGAACAATTTGAAAATCTTTAGACACTGTCAATCCAAACCCAGCATATAATAAGCCTAGAAAACTAGCCTTATATAGAGCCTTGTCCACCTTCTTGTAGGAAATACCTAAGAATAAAAGTTGTGTATAATACAAAATAAAATAAAATAAAATAATCTCAAAATTTTTTTTCCACATCCTCACACTAACTCAATTTTATTTATTTATTTTTTTACATAAATCATATCATACAATTCTGCATTGAGGTATTTGCTTTAGGACATCTTTCTTTTGAAAAGTTCTTTATAGATCCCATAGAACTATAGATTTGCTTAAATCTCATGAATCAATGAAAGTTTCTAGTGCTAAAATTTGTCCAAGAGCAAATATCTCTCATTTGCATTCGTGTATCATGTGCACCATTTTTTTTCAAAAAATAAAAAAAATAAAATTTTCAACGCATAACATTCTGATTTTAAAAATTTATGATAATAAAGGTTCAAAAATAACTCACCCACAAAAAAAATTTTGACTTAACCTACCTATCATTCATACAACACTAGAGCTCAAACAAGAATCATGGAACAAGAACAGGCTAGTCGATTTGAGAGGATGGAGAAGGCTTAAAAAGAATTAAAATGGGATATTGATAAGATAATGGACATGTTTAAGGAGCTTGATAAAGGGAAAAGCAATGGAAGGAAATCCTAGCTTTCAAAAGCAATTGCCAAACATGGTGGATCTTGTTTACCCTCCAGGGTTCGAGTCGCGGCCAACCCAACCTTCTTAAGGAACCAGAGTGTAAATTTTTACTCCCGTTGAATATTCCAATCTTTATCCAAGAATGACATCAACACCTATTTCAGGACAGTTTCAAAACTTTTTTAATCCTGTTATGATGAAAAAGTCACCCAAGCCAATCTTGGTTCCTGATTTGAATGATCCTAAGGAAAGAGAGAAGATAGGGATCCAGGCACTCGAGAAAGTGAAAGATACTAGTGCTCAGGAAAAGATGAAGTTATTGGAAGAAAGGCTTAGAGCAATGGAAGGAATGAATTTTTATGGTTCCACAGATGCAACCGAGCTTTGTTTGGTCTTTGATGTGGTCATTTCGCCTAAATTTAAAGTCAATAGGTCTGCAAGGTTGATTTTTTTTTTTTTTAAATATTGTGTGGCCACAACTTTGATGTCTAAGGAACAAAAGGAATGCTCTTCAGGTTATATCATGAATATTGACTAATCCCATGATGTTTACGTATCTTTTTAACCAATCTCATTCTTGGTTTGGATTACCAAATATTTCTCATTACCAAATATTGACCAATCTTTATACGTTGAGGCCTTCACTCTGATCGTAAATTTGATTATTTTTGTATTATATTTATTTTATATCAAATACATGTAAAATATAAAAATTATCGTATTAAATTCATATAAACACATTAATTTTATTAAACACTTTTTTTTTGTTTTTATCAAATATATATAATTTTTATTAAAATTTTAAATGGTATTGTTTTTTTTTTTTTGTTGTCAAAGATATTTATAATTTTTATTAAAATTTTAAATCATATTATTTTTTTATTTTTTAAATTATTTTTACGCTATATCATTATATTATATTTAAAATTATCAATTTATTGTTTAAACCCTTTTGCCAGATTTTCTGTTATTTTAATATTTGTATTTTTTTTTGTTATTTTCAGATTGTAATTTCTTTGATAAAAAAACTGAACTCAAAATGACTAATTGATATTAAACTTGTTCAAAAGTCAGGTTATTTGCTCAAACTCGAAAGTTCGTCCAAATTTTAAGAGCACTTGAATTAGAAATTAAAGCTTGTTAGATGAATTTGATCATAACTTTTAAATTTGTTTAAATTTTAGGTCAATAATTGAATCAAAAAATTAAAGCCCAAATTCAACCCAACTCAAATAAAATATACAATTAAAATATTATAATTATATAAATATATATGTAAATTTTTATTTTTTAAAAAAGGGATTTTTTTAATTTTTATTATGTGAAGTAAGTTTAATGAATGTATTTATAATTTATTTTTTCAATTTAAATAAGATTTAGAAAAATTTTAAAGTCCCAAATCTCTGATGACCCATAAATACCTCTAATTGATATCTTCAATTGCCACTTTTAAATGTGGGTATAGGCAATAACATAAAAAATATAGTTGTTACAATAACAACATTTTAATGACCAATTCTCAGACAAGATAGAACATATTTCAGAAAGTCTTGTCTTTTAACCAAGCTTCGGTTAAGCAATTAAAATTCTCGTAGGCAAGTTGTTAGAGGACACAACAGTACTACGTATAGATTAAGCAGTAAAATTCAAGTTGGCCACTTATTTTGAGGATAAAAGCAAAGTATAATTCCTTCTCAACTCAACTTCCATGCGATGCTCACTGCATTGGGCTGCTTTCCATGGATAAGATGTGAGTCTATAGTTGAAAATTCTCATCTTAAAGCCACAGATTTTGGTTCCAAATCATAGTCAGTAGGTCTGCGAGGTTGATTTCTTTTTTTTTTTTTTAAATATTGTTGTGGCCACAACTCTGATGTCTAAGGAACAAAAGGAATGTTCTTCAGGTTATATCATGAATATTGGCTAATCCCATGATGTTTACGTATCTTTTTAACCAATCTCATTCTTGGTTTGGATTACCAACTATTGACCAATCTTTATCCGTTGAAGCCTCCACTCTCATCGTAAATTTGATTATTTTTGTATTGTATTTATTTTATATCAAATACATATAAAATATAAAATTTATCATATTAAATTCATATAAACACATTAATTTTATTGAACACTTTTTTTTTTGTTTTTATCAAATATATATAATTTTTATTAAAATTTTAAATGGTATTGTTTTTTTTTTTGTTATCAAAGATATTTATAATTTTTATTAAAATTTTAAATCATATTATTTTTTTTATTTTTTAATTATTTTTATGCTATATCATTATATTATATTTAAATTATCAATTTATTGTTTAAACCTTCTTGCCAGATTTTCTACCATTGCATTTTTGTTTTTGATTATTGTTCTGAAGTTTAGCAGTTGATTGCATGTTTCTTTTCATACTTTGGGATTTACCCACCTCTCCCTTTCCTAGGACCTACTGAGGCTGCTACATTTGGATTCTTTTCTTTAGGGGGTTTCAAAAGTATTGAATTTTTGCTTTCACAAAAGGAAAAAAGGAGAATCATACATCTATTGATTTAGTATATTACTCATCTAATTTATGAATAAGACTTAATCCAAATTATTTACATAATAATTCATAAAGAATGATATTTAATAAATTTATCGTTTAAATCTCGATGTTTAAAATCTCTTCTCATATCTTGAAATTATAAATTTTGTTTGGTTCTATTAGGAGTTCAAAGGAATGATTTTGCAAGTTTTTCTTCAAATTTGTTCCATTGAAATTTGATGGTAATAGGTTGCAATTGGCAAAAAGCTTCCTGCAAAGTATAAAGCAATCATTTAGACCATCCTTGGAGCAAGCCAATTTGGCAAGCTACGCCATAAGAAAATGATAAACCAATTTGCTCCATTAATGACTTTTTTTTCAAGTATCATATGCAAAATCATGTCACTAAGTATAATTCATTGATTCATTTCTCATGAACAAAGCTTCTCAAATTTCTCATATAAAATGTTATTTCATGTAAACCTGATAATTTAAACTATAATATAGTAATATGATACGAATATGATATAAAAATGATATGATTTAAAATTTTAATAATAATTATTTATGAGTTTAATAAAATAAAAAAATATTTTATATCTTCGTATCAATATGAATTATAACATATAATTTTTATATAAAATATGATACAAATACATAAATTTTTATATTTTATATGACATAAATATACGAATTATCAAATTTAATTTCATAAACAAAACTAAAAAATATCATGCAAGCAACTTATATTAAAAGTGTTCATGATGAAACGACTCGAACCTAAACCCACAAATTTTCGTCCAAATTTTAATATAAATAAAAAAAGTTTCAACGACCTAGTAAAATTATTCAGACCATGAATAAGTCTACCAATACATAAAGTAATAGAAAAAAGAGTTTTTTTTCCTTTATATTTTATTACTTTTCTTTTCGCCATTGTCTTTGTTGTGCCTGCCATCACCGTCAACCTCTATTTTAGTAGAAAAATGGATGGACAATATCCTCTTAATTCCCTGCATAAATGTGACATAATGATCACTTAAACGAGGGCATAACAAAAAATGATTATATTAATGGGAAGATTTTTTTTTTTTATCAACTTTGACTGGCCATATCCCAAGATCAACTTATTTATCATTTGTATACAATGTATCTTGTATAAAATAAACAATATGGTAAATCGATATTCAAGTCTTTTTGCATTGAAATGACAAAGATAAGTTCTTCTAATTGTTTCTTTAACATGCATTTCCATTATCATATATAAAAAATGTGAAATTTAAAATTAAAAAAAAAAAAAGCTATCAAGAATAGTAAGGCACTGTTGAGTTTTGTGGTGAGAATAGGCTTTTTGCTATAAAGTTTCGTTTCTTCATAACCCCCAATTAGTTTTTCAGTCAAATGATTTGGTTTTACAAATCAAATGCAAAAGTCTCTTTAAAAGTGTGGTTGTCATTCAAATGCACTTTTGAGAGCAATTTTTTTTTAATCCCAATTAGACATGAATGTAAATAATAAAAAAATATAAAAATTAAGGAAATAAATGAAAAGATTATTTTTTATAAAAATGAATGGTATAAAAAAATTTAAAACTACGACTTACTATGATTTTTTTTTTAATCCTTTGTATAATCAACCTAAAGTTACGATATATAAGACTTAATTTGTTGTTATTAGTTTTAAATTTTTATACATATTTTTAAAAATATTTTAATACACCACATTGTTTTTCACAATAATACTAAATACTTAAAATTCGTAAATCACATTTTTCTTGCTATACTTTCAAAGCCATTGTTGTCAGAGTTAATTAGTATTTGAAACATTATTAGTGTGAGTTTTTAATTCCATAAATAGTATTAAAAAATTAACATAAGTCCTATTTTTATTTTAATTAATTTTTAAATTTTTTTTAAATATATCTTAAAAGTTACATATTATCCTATTAACTTCACTTTTAAAGTTTAAAACCTTCACTATCAGTATATTTAATAATTTTTATTGTTTCCAAACTTAATTTTTTTTAAAATCACAATAACAATGTTAAACTAAACCTAAAAATTTCATTTGGTTAAATATGCTGGTTTTATCATTTTTTTTTTTGTTGAAATAGATTCAAGAATAAATAAATTGTTCAATCTCTTAGATTAAGATAAAATATATTTCACATAATGATCTAAGAATAATAGTAAGAGGTCATACATTTAAGATGACCATAATAATAAACCATCAATTAGACTCGAACTCATAATCTTTATATCAAAATGAACATTTTTTACTAATTAAATCAACCTCTTGCCAATGGTTTTATCAAATCTGTGAATTATGCTTTAAATTTTTGAACTAAAGAGAAAGAGAATGAAAATTGAATATGATCAGCTTTTACAATTAAAAATTTGGTGATTCAACTTTTTCAAAATCTGCTTGGTATCGATTAAGGGACGAGGCAACTCAACTTGTGCCCCCCATCATGAGCCAAAGCTTACCCTATCAACAAAAGCATCATCTAGATTGAGGTCTTTTAGCAATTTGAAGAGGCACCTTTGGTTTGAACACGAAATGCTTAAAAAAAGGGTCATTGAATTTGGATCATGGATTGTGGAGGCTCCTACAATTAATGATTTTCATTTTTTATTTGAAATTATTATGTACTGAATTTTGATCATTGAGATTAATGATATGTTTGGTACATGGGAAAGTGAAAGAATAGACAAGAGAAAGTGAAAAAATTTTGATGTGTTTGGTTTAAAAAAAAGGAGCCTAAAGAAAATAAAAAAGACTACTATTTTCATATTTATTCACAAATATACATATTTTCAAATTAAAAAGATGAAGTAAAAAAAAAAAAGAGAGAATATGAGTAAGTGTTGCATATTTATAAAAATATTCATTATATTTAGAGTTTTTTTTTCTTCTTAATTTAAAAAATATTATAATGATAAAGTCATATAATTTTAATTTTTATTATTGTTCAACTTGATCAAGTCACTAATGAAAAGAAATTACATATTTCTTTTAATTTTTTTCATCTTTCCAACCAAATACATGAATGAAAAAAAAATATTTTCCATTTTTCTGTTTTTTTCCTCTTTTAATTTTTTTTTTATTTACTCTATCAAACAAACCCTTAGAGTTCAATAATTTTCAAGTTGACAATGGACTATGAAGTATGGATTTATCTTAAAAACTCTACCAATAAAAATAACCCATCTAATCTATTGTTACATTTATTCACAAAATAAAAGAAATTAGTGTAATATATGTTAAATCAAAATTATATGATTAATGTAATTTCACAATCAAAGTAGAATTCAAAATCTAATTAAATTTGGGCAATTAAAAGATAAAGGAATACATTGAATTCTATGCATTTTCTACACCTCTCTAGACTTTGTTTCATCATCCTTGGGTGAGGTTAATTTTTTTTGAAGTGCATCTTTTGACTAGTAGTATTAAAATTGATGACAAAAGCTAACCCAATCTAATTAATTTCACCTACTTAGTTTGCTTCAAAAGACAATTTGATTTTAAGTAATAAAATTCATTTAAAACATCAACAATTTAAGATACAATATTTAGATCTTTCTTTTGATTTAAGGTTTTTCTTTTTTATTTTTTTATGATTCGATGATATATATCCCTAAGTTTTGTTTAAATTTAATTTTTTTATAATTAAAAAAAAAACCTAATTTTACATCAATATAATGCATTTAAGATTTTATCTTTTGATTAAAATTTTTTCCTAGTATATATTTAATAGAAAATAAAATTAGATTTGTAAGAATAGCCTAATTCATGAAAAAAATTTTTGATACAAAGGATATTGTGGGCTAAATATAAAAAAAAAATTTACGCATTTAAATTTGAATTCCAAATTTATTAGATTTTACTAAAATAGAAAAACAAATCAAAAATTAATTTCAAATTATACTATTTAATTCTTTTTTTTATTCAATTTAAGTTCAAATATCAAATAATTTTTTAGATTTGACTTGAATTTGGATCGAAAAATAAAAAAAATAAAAATATTCAAATCAAATTATTTGTTTTTATACATTTGTTAAATTATTCTAAAATAAATTAAAATTTATATTAAAATAATATTTAAAAAATTAAATTTAAAAAATTAATAAATCAAATCAAATTAAACAAAAAAAATTAATTTAAATAAGATAAATTTTAAAAAAATTAATTTGAATTCAAATCAAAATTTAAAAATTTATAACTTAAATATTATCTAAAAATTTAACCAAATCCGATCCGTCAAACGGTTATCGCATCTAAGTACTACTTAATATCACTCTCATGAATCGCTTCTTTTAAGAATAAAAAAGTAACAAAATTTTGATGTCGGCCGTGGGTAAACAGAGAAGCAGCCCCTGTTGTTTGAGTCAGAGTTCAATTCAAACTTGGAAGACGAAATCCGTTACATAAAGTCAAAGATTGATACAAGTATTTTTAAAAACCACTCCTTTGAAGGATGCGTGAAAGCCACGGTGACCACACAACAGCCCAATCCAATCAGTATTTTAAAAGGCCACGCGTCATTGCCCACGTCACAGCCCGTCACTTTCTCAACAATTTTTTAATACAATATATATATATATATTATATATATACACTTAATAAATTAATGCTTTAGAATCTCATTTACAATTGAAGTATTACATTATTATTATTTCTATTTCAGAAAAAAATGTGTGGCATTAAATAATTTTTTTAAAGTATTTTATCACTAAAAATTTTTAAATTTTTATAAATAAAGTTAATAGAGTAACGCATAACTCTTAAAATATATTAAAAAATAAAAAAAATTAAATTCAAACTTAATTCAAATAATTTATACAATTATTTTTAAAAAATAATATTTAATAAATTCGATATATAAATATCAATATTTTTTTTATTCTTAAAATACGATCTACTTTATATTTAAAATAAAAATTGATAAAAAAATAAAACATGTGTTAATTTCTTAATTTCATTTATAAAATTAAAAAATTTTGCTATTAGTGTATGAAAAACAAATTCTTTATCATATATATATGTATATATAGATTTTCTTAATTAAACAACATAAATTGAGAAATTTTAAAAGATTGACTATGTTTCAAACAAGGTAGCATTTTTCCAAATAAAATGTCCATTTTCGTGAAATAATATATATATATATATATTCAATTATATATAGCTTTGAATTGGCACGTGTTTAAATTTAATTGTTTGATACATTTTTCCTTTTATTTAACAAGGATAAGAAAATATTTCGACCAAACAATTATCCAAATAATTCTTTGGCAACTGATAAGATAGCCAATGTTTATGCATTATTATCTATTTATTCATTTATATTCTTTATTTTTTTATTTACTAAATAAAAATTGTTTGATATTAAAGTTGAAGGATATTTTCTAAGATATCATTTGATAGCGTGATCAAATCTCTTTTTATTGTATTAGGGTATTGTTTTTCTATCATATGGATTTTATGTTGAAGCATTGCTAAAGTTTAGTTTAATATTGTTGTTACGATTTGAAAGAAATAAATTAAAAAAATAAGATTTAAGAATTTTAAATATTAATATTATTGCAATAAATACTATAATGAATTGAAATTAAAAAAAAATGTATACAAAATAATAAAAGTTTAAATATATGAAAATGCTTACAAAAATTGTGGTTGATTGCAAAAAATAGATTCAATTCGTGTCATTACGTCGTATAAAATATTATATTCGTGTTATATTTTATATGAAAATTATATATTATAATTTATGTTTATATAAAAATATAAAATATATTTTATTTTATTAACCTTATTTATGTCTTTTTTAAATTTTAAGCTGTGTTAATCATGTATTTTTTATTTGTATCATGTTATCAGTTGTGTTTTAAATTATTAGATCTAACAAAAAATATATCTTTAAAATATTTTTTATTTGAATTTGAAAATCAAACTTTAAATAAAAAAACTTTTTTTTTGTTGTTTAACTTTAAAGTTGAATTAAAATAAACTTTTAAATGCAGAATTTATTTTCAACCTCATTGCTAAAGCATACCTAAATTAAGCTTAAATGAAGAGAGTTCCATCTCTTTTCAAACCTTAAAATGAACAGAGTTTGGTTCTTTCTTTTTTCTTTTTCCTATTTTTGGTGTTGAAACAGGTGTTTTTAGTAAAAAAATTAGGTAGGATGGGACACTCTAGAAAGCAAGAAAAATGGAGATAGCCATAAAAATGTAGACCACCGTTATTTAAAAAGAAAAAACCTTTAAAAGTGCATTTAGTAAGGACCACGATTCACGCTAACTCTGCCCCTTGGCCAATGCTATACCGCATTTATAGGTTAGTATCGAGTGGATTTCCTTTTATATAGATTTAATATTTGTATATTTATTTTATATAAAATATTAATAATTTATATATTTATATAATATTTTATACAAAAATTATATGTTATAATTTATGTTTTCATAAAAACATAAAATAGAGTTTTTTTATTTAATTAAATATGTATAATTTTTATTAAAATTTTAAATTTTATTATCATCATACTTTTTATTTATATTATTTTTTATTATATCACTATATTATATTTTAAATTATTAGATCCATTGTACTGTTGTATTGAGAGTCAAAAGGCAATCTTAAAGGTGTTTGCTTTTATAGACAAAATATGAGACCTTAATCTTGAAGTAGAAATATGATTTTTTTTTATTATTTTAAGAAGGAAAATACTATTAATTTGAGCTGTGAAGAACTTTATGAGATTATTATACTTTAGAATTTCTTCATATTATCAAAAACAAAGTTACCATTTTCTTCTAAAATAAAAGATGTATCTTCACTTATTCAATACTTTGAATATAAGATTTTAAATTGTTAATATTTATGTGATCTATTAATAAAATACTGATTTTTAATTTAAATAATTAGGGTCTAAATTTTGATGTCATCAAGTATAAAAAAAAATTTAAGATTTCAAAATTCTCTTTTATTTTAAAAGAATTCATTATATTTATAGTAAACTATAACAACAAATATAAAAAATCTTCCTCATTAAAATTTGCCTTAAGAAAAATAGTATGTCATGCACTAAGTCATTGACCACATCTAAATGCATTGAAGAATAACCGGAAGATTATTTAAAAAAAAAATAACTAAATTGATAAAAAAAAGAATAACCCTCATATTTATTGCATAAAAATATTTCTTAAAAATAAAAATCTTTAGCTACAAATTTTTTTTTTTTATAGAAATACCTCATCCTTCTCTAACAACATTGATCGTTATGATAATTTTATTTTTAATTTTTATCTTTTTTTTTGTAAAAAATTTTATTTAAAAAAGGTATTACCTTAAATATTGAATTCAAACTACAAAAAGGTAAAAAATATTTTAAAAATTCAATAATTATTTAAATCTTAGATATTTTATTACAATTAATCAAAATTTAAAATTTATTATTTCAAATTAGTTGAATCTTTAAATATTTTTTATTCAATTAAAATTTTAAATATTTATTTTTACTTCAATTAACCAATTTTCATCTATTAAACGCTTAATTAATGAAAATAAAATTTTGAGAACTTAATTTATTATAATAAAATTATAAAAACTTGAATGATTATTAAAATTTTATTAAAAAACTCTCGTCTCGAGAAAGGATTTTCTTCATTACTTAAAAAATAATA